>LPNX011011154.1:56144-387618 GCA_001517045.1 Pseudotsuga menziesii
TGAGAGGAAGGAAGAATTGGGGCGTGAAGGAATGTAGGAGGATCAGTAGAGTGGAATGGAAATGAAGGAATTAAGTGTGGAGTGAGGCATCTGCTATCTAGTCCAACAATAGTGATGGTGGCTGGTATCCCTATTTGAGAGGTATTTATCCAACGATTTACAATGGCTCCCTCTTCTATTGCTAGTCCAAGATACCCACAACGATGGTGGTGGATATATATTTTTTATATTTGATATTTGTTTTAAATATATCCTAGATGGTGCAAAACCAAAATTCCATGGATCAGTAACTGGAGGTGTTCACTTTTGGAAAATGTGGGCAAGCCTGCAACTTCTTCTAGGAAACAATGCTTTTCTCCAACCGATTTTTTTTGTTTATTTGATTTTTGTGATAGCAATCAATAGAAGAAGAGTACGAGTCGATTTATAGTCCACCTTCATGTATTGATACCTTTGTTTTGACTCTCCTTGAATAGAACCGCTGGCTGCTATAGAGTTTCCTGATACTTATTTCTCCCTTTTTTTATCTATAACCTTAATGTGTGGAATTCATTGATACCACTAATTGCAATTTTTTTTCCTCTAATTATGTTTGACAATGTGTTGAATGGTGGTCACTGTAGCACTTCTTGACTTGTTTAAGATTTTATTTGGAAGAAAATACTTCTTCTTCAACAAAATTCTTTAAAATGGAAAAAATCTAGTTTGTGGTCAAAGACTGAGAGAAATTCTCAATAATTGATGAGGGAAAGCTGGTGTGAATAACATGTAAGCGAGAGGAAGAGTGGGTGATATATTGGAGAGGATCGCAATGTGCAAGTTTTGTGAGGTAGGGATGGGGAGTGCATTGTGCAGGAAGGGTGCAATGGAGGATTAAGTATGCATAGCAGAGGATGTGGGAAGAGTGCAAGATTGGGGAGGTTGGTCTTTGAATGAATGAATAATAATAATAATTTTAAATTTTAATAAAATTCAAATATTAATATAATATTATAAATATTGTTGAATTTTATTAAATTTTAGGGTTTATATTGAGAGTGGAAGTTGTGAGAGAAACGAGTGCAACAGAGTGAGATATTTCCTTAAGGAACAAGTGTGAGCAAGAGCCTTAAGCTCTTATACCACTTGCAAGGTAACACCTTACATGGTTTGTAGCAAGGATTTCTCCCTTACTACAGGGCAGGAATGGCTACCTTCTATCTATAGGACGGAAGGATAGGGTTCCTGGTGGTTGTGCAAGAAAAACAAAATAGAAATGGAATAGAACAGAAATACAAAGAAAACCCCTCTGCAAAAAAGGTTATGGGTTGAACTCCAAGACCCTACATACAACAATGGAGACCTGCAAGAACATGTTAGGCCATAAACCTGCAAGCAAAGGTATGTTAGAAAAACTCAAATAAACAAAACAAAACATAAATTATACCTTCTTTTGGTGGAAATGGGTCATCATGCCCTAGCTTGGAGAAGCACCTCTTTTGAAAATGGGGGAGCTATGGCTCAATGAGAGAATGGATGAGAGGGAGGGTGAATGGCTTGAGGGGAAAATGGTCTCAAGGCACTCACTCGGGCAGCATAACAGTTTGTAAGGAAGGAATGTTTTGAGAGTGAACCCCACCCCTCTATTTATAGCTTTTTAGGGTTCTAAGCCCCTGGTTAGGGCTTTAGCCTCTTTTTTGGGCTTTTAGCCCCTTTTGCTCAATCTTTAGCTCTTTTGGGGGTTTTAGGATCCTTTGAGGGGTTTTAGCCCCTTTTTGGAGGCTTTAGCCCCTATGAGAGTTATTTTGGCTCTTTTTAGGGGATTTTAAGCCCTTTTGCATATTTTTGAGCCTTTTTGAGGGTGTGGGGGTCATACGGGGTCAAATGAGGGTCGTGCATGGGTGTCCTTGGGTGGTGTAGGCCATGTAGAGATGAGTGAGGGATGTTTTGGGTTAACATGGTTATCATAACACACACACACACACACACACACACACATGATTGAATATGTAGTCTCTCGACATATATATATAATACATAATAGTGAAGCGTTGCATCTCTTCTCACGTCGTTGTTGCATTTAGCATATATAATACCTATTTTTTAATTACTTAGCCTAATTTATTATTTTATTTATATATTATCCTATTTGGTATGTTACATGAGTTCTATTTTATGGCACTCATAACCATTATGACATGAAAACCTTATAAATTTTGATGCCACAATTGTTGGTTTCTTTTGTGTAGTCAGAGACGACAACTCAAGAAAATCAATCATTAGAAGTGGGATTCTAGGATAAAAATTTATGTTTTGTCATCGGGACCCATGCTTGTTCTCTTTTCATGTCTATTTCCTATGAGAGGTGTTGTCGCCTTTCACACACCTGGGGGTTAAGCGCAACATAAATCTTTGAGCTGCTAGGTGTGTCCTTGGGGGAAAATCTCGAGTCAAGTAGTATCACTTGATCTTGACTCCTCCGTTTAGGCCAAAATACTAATGAAGCCAAGGGGGGTGGTCGCTAAGAAAGAGTTGTCTATGGCTCTTTAAGTTTTAATCGTTATTGATGGAAGTAAGTTGTTTAGGATTTTTTTTTGAAGTAAATTCTGATTCAAGATTGTTTGCAAATTTAAGTGAATATTCAGTAGCATAACATCAACACATAAAGCGAGAATAAAATAATTGCAGATCAAATCAATGCCAATGGAGTCAAAATGAAATAATGTTGTTGAAGTAAAATGTTTTGCAAATGTGTCTTGGTCAGGTTTAATTATTAAGAGATGAGTTGAATTATGGGAAGGGAATTCTTGATATACTGGAAGTACTGAGAATGTGTTCAAAAGATGACTAAAGTGATTCATAACTCAAAAATTTGGGTTGAATCAGAGTCTCTGAGAAGGTGTCCAACACTACACCAACAAGGCTGTAGCCTGACTGTATCTTGAGGTCACTACTCAGTTGTTCCCGCTTCCTTTCAGAAACTTGCCCATGATTTTTAACTATCCTATGCTAGAGATTTTTGTAATGTTTCTAAGGGGAGCTGATTTTATTAATGAATTATTAGATTAATGTGAAGAAATTAGAAAGTGTCGAAACCAACGACCAGGCAAAGCCCATAGAGGGAAATAGCATACATGAGTTGACACCAATAATTTTTATTCCAATTTGATACAACAAATAAGTTTGTGAAATAAATGGATTAACGATAAATTAGAACCGCAACTATGTGTCACTTTCTGAGCATCCACCAATAATCGACAAAGACTTTAGTTGGTGGCGAGAGCATACTTTGTGGCAACGAGTTGGGTAAGAAAGTAAAAATTAATAGGAGATGAAATAAAATAAAAAAACTAATATATACAACCTTTCAAGAATGTGTATTTTGTGCAAGTGTTTATTAAGAAAATGCAAACCATGAAAGAAACTATGAATTCCCCCAGGGGGGATGGAGTGTGGGTGTTGTGTATCCCACTTGCTCTCTTTATTGATGGAATTTACAAAATGATTAAATCAGAAAATAGAATACCTTTTGACCCTTTAAAATGGATCAAAAGGCTTACACACTCTTTGGAAGAAAAGATGAATGAAGAAGAGGGAAGAAGGAAGGATTTTGAGTGCTTTGAATGATGAAAAGTTTGATTTTCAGCAACGTTTCCTTCTCCTTTTTCTCAGAACTACTAAAAACCAAGGAGCGATTTATTTTAGAATCCCATGAATTGATCAAATAAAAGTACAAGAACTTATACTACTCAAGTACTTGAAAAATTGTGAAATGTTTTATGAAAACAAGCACTTTAAGTGTGAATCCAGATCTAATTTGAGATGATAATTTAAAGAAATTCTATATCTTATACATATATTCTTAACAAAATCAGATTTTAATATCAAAATTTTCAGATCTAAAATATGTCAAACACAAAGAACCACTAACCGAGAAAGGTTTGAATTTTAGAGAGAGAAGAGAGAGGTCCTCAAACCCTGATCCCGAAAAATGTGAAAGAGAAGACACATCTGTGGGGAAAACAAACTAGACTGCAGATGATATAATGTAATGGAAAATAAGGTGGATGCAACTGATATCCAAAATACTTTCACCTAAAGCAACCTGCAAAAACTAGAAAATCCTTCAAACAAGCATGGTTAATCTAGTACATTTCATCATAAAAGACAAGGAGAATATTAGTAAAACTGAGTACAATCTATTACTCCTGAAATATTCTACAAATAAAACATAAATGAACAAATTGAAAACAGAAAATGCTCATCCAATATAGGCTAGATCAATACTACCAAACTTGAAAAAAAACAAGAAAGCCTAATTTAGCTGAATATCACCTCATAAATTATCCAATTTTCAAAACCATGAGACAATGACACCATGAGACTCCAAAGGCTTCAATTTTATTAATGAAATTGCAATAAAATCAATACAATGAGCAGAGGTTCAATACATCCTCTTGATTGAGGGGAAAAAACCTGCTTTTGTAGCAAAAAATAAGCTCAAACCCCAAGGGTGTGAATTTTCCAAGTGTGAGGTGGTTTTGGGGGTTGATATAATAATGGGAGGAGGTTTGAATTCGTGGGATGGAAGGCTTCCACCTATATTGAGGTATCCCACTTGGTTTGGTAAGCCTTTACCTCCTCTAACCACTTCATCCAAGTTGCAAAACAACCCTCCATGAGATAATTCACCCATACAAGTCCCATACAATCTCCTTTGATTTAGGAATTGGATTTTCTCCGATTTTCCCATTTATTTGACCCTCTAATTCATTTTGGAGAGAAAATAAAAATTAATAATTTAAAATTAATAATTTGAATCTCAAAAGCGGGTTTAGGGGTTTAGTGGGAGCTCTAGGTCCAGGAACAAGCATCCCCATGACCAAATTGGTTCTCTAGGCCGAATTTTATGAACTTTTGAGCTTTTACAATTAAAATGCATCTTATCAATGATTTTATTAAAAATCCAAAAATTAAATTTTTTCCTATGAAAGACTTAACGCATGTACACGAAACTTTAGTACTATTACTATCATGGTATAATACATAGACCCTAGGATTTAATAACCTTTTAAGATACAATCACCAATTTCACCATCCCAACTTTGGAGGATTTTGAGTGAAAAAATAAAAAAATTATATGTCACTTAAAAAAGAATCACATTGATGAGGAAAACAACATTCGAGGATGATGACCTTGATGACCAAGTCATAAGAATGCCAATAATTTTACAAAAATAAACTATCATGCTATGTCATTTATTACAATTCCCACGAGGGGGTGTGAACATGTGAAATAAGGGACCACAACTGACACTGATGAAACCATGGAACTTCATGAGCATTGAGTAAGAACATTGATTTGTTTCGATCCTTGGTGGCTCACTTGAAAGATCCCCTAAGTGAAACTTAGTGGATAGCAAGAGGCATGCATTGATTTTATTATTAGCCTTGGGAATAAATGCAGGGTTACCCAGAAAGTGTTAACTCCTCCACTGGTTTCAGGATTCAACATGATCTTGCATTTGGCATGTATTGGATGAATGAATGATCCCATTCAAGCATATTTGTGGTAGGTTAAATTCACTCAGGAATTCAAACCAATAACTTTTAAGGTAATTTCATTTCATGACTTGGGGTAAAGAACAGAACTTGCAGTTGAAAGTAAGATTTGCAAGGACCGATGAGACTAAAGAAAAAGTAAGAGACATAAGGGGTATGGTAGGAGAGGATGCAGGTGACGATGGGTATATCAAGGGAAAATTCCAAATTCCTAATGTTTGGAAGAAGTTTTCAATTTTTTTTGTCATGGTCATCTTGTTGCTCTACACCTACAAGTCCTACCCCTTGCAACTATGCAAACATACCATCTTCTTTTTTGCTTCCATTCATCTTTGACATAGTGTTGTTGGACAAAATTCCTATGTAAATTCCAAATGGACTTGTATTTTTAGTTTATAATACATCCAATTAAATTGTGTCAAAATATATATGACCTTAAAACCTACTTTATTGGATCTCCTTGTACGGCATGTTGGAAACGTGGATCCCTGGATATGATATGGATCTAGATCTAGAAGCAAATGCCTCTACATTTTGGATTTGTCAGAGCTCAACCAGTGGAAACATATATGGCACTATTGGAAGCATAAATCAAATAGATCCATGAGAAAATACTTTTTCGTTATATAAAAAGGTCAACGCCTTAAAACTAGTGCATGATTAAACCCTGAAAAGGTTAGACCCTTATTGGTGATAAATTATCCTCCAAAATGGGCCTTGTCAGTTTCAAACTATGAATGGCCTTGTCACTTTCAAACTAGGAATGAAATAGATGTTGATGTATTTGTCACTTCAGAATGTATTCATTTGTATATCTTATGTATTGTACCCCGATGTTCCTATCGGGAAGTATCTGTAATATAAACAAGTCATGTAAAGTCATTGAGGTTAACCCTCTATTATAAGTCAGGGCAATAGTTCCCACAATTGAGTTAAGGTTAACCCTCCTTGTTGATCAGAGGGGAAAGTCCCCACAGTTGTGGGGCACTAGGGTTATTAGACTCTCCGAGAGATGTTGGCCCTCATAAGTAATTGTTAAGTGAGGCCAACTTGTTGGATTGGACATTAAGTGAATGAAAGAATATAAATGGAGAGTGAGCCTCTCTATTTATCACACACTCACTCACTCACTAGGGCGCATGAGTGAGAGAGGAGAAGCTCTCTCAAGTGAGAGAGAGAGAACAACTGTTGGAGATCATCTCTTTTGTCTTTGAGTTTTACAACTGCCATTGGTGCTCATTCTATCTCTGAGGAAGTTGCAGAGTTTTCTACTTTATGGTTTCCCCGAGGAAAATTCTTTGTGTCTCTTGCCTCTTGTGATTATTGCTGTGCATGTTATTCTCTTAGATAAGATCCTAGATCATATTGCTTAAAATGATAAAAATCTAACATGGTATCAGAGCTAACCTGAGAAGAAGACATTGTGTAGCTGAAGAAGCTAGGTCTTCTTAATTTTTGGGTCTCTCTCCATAATCCATCAGAAAAAGGATGCTAGGCTAACTCTCCATTGAAGGGTGCATCTTTCTGTCAAAGCACAATTTGATTCTGGGCATTTTCAGTTTTTGCTGCGAGAAATTATGGCTTTTTACAGAAGAGGAATTTTTGAGTGAACCCAGGCCAGGATTGATCTCCTATTCAAAATCGAAATTTAGAGACCAAGGTTGAGATTTTTGGTTTGGTAAAACTCTGGGAAAGTCAAACCCTAGTTTGACCCTGGGCTTGAAAAACCCTAAAATACCAAAACTGATAGTTTTGGTAGATTCGCTATTTTGTGCGATTGGAGAAGGCCTAGGTGTCAAACATTTTACAGGTCGAATATAAATTCCTTAGGTACACTGTGTCCAAGTTTCAGCCTCAGATTCACTATATTCTAGGATATATGATTCCTCCAAGTTAGGGCTCCATCCTCTCCTAGGATTCATCCCTAAACAGGACACCCATGGAGAATTGCTATATCTCAGGATACAAAGGTCCAAATGAAATATATCAAGATGTTCTAGAAAGGGCATGGGATTTAATTATTGTGGTAAAAGGTTCAGACCCTGAAGATGAGCCAGTGACACCTAGCAGTTCGTACAAGATTTCTCTTCTGAATAGTCCTAAAATAGGCCACCTTGGAAAAACTAGCATAAGTATCAATTGGTGAATCCAATTCTTCTCAAAGCTGCAGCATTGGAAATAGAACAGACAAGGATACCTCAGGACGAAATTTTAGACACATAGGAGTAGTAATTTGGGAGATACTGTAGAAACAATATCAGGCATTTATGGAGTAGAAATTGGGAAACTAGGGCTTCCTATTCCGGGAGCTTCCCTCCATTGTTTTAAGAAAAGGAGTACATTGGAAAGATCACCTTGAAGAGGTCTATCTTTATATCCAATCAGCTATGAAATATTCCAAGTTTTGAAAATTAGGGTTTCTCTGACAACACTAGATCAGCTAGCTCTAGAAACAGGATGGACACCTCAAATTGGTAAGATCTAATATCTTGCTATTTACATTTGAGGTTGTCATTTCTAAATGAATAGTCACACCAGCTTGATGACAAGCTTGGTGAAACTAAAAAATTCCAAGCATGGAAGTATTCGATCTCACTGGTTCTTGAAGAAAATGAATTGGAAGCCTACATAAGTGGAGAGGTTCCAGTTCTAGAGGGAGAAGAGGATAAGGCCTTACATAAGAAGAACTTGGTCAAGGACAAGAATATCATTGTCGATTCAATCAAGGATCACCTTATACCACAAGTGTCTTTCCTAAATACCCCTAACGAGATGTTTGATTACTTGACCAATATATTTGAAGGGAAGAACATAAATTGAAAGATGACTTTGAGAAACCAGTTGAAGAATGTGAAGATCCAGAATGCAGAGACCATACAGTCATACTTTACAAGGGCCTCTCAAATCAAAGAACAAATTGAAGAAGTAGAAGGAGAATTGGAGAATGTAGAGGTTGTGATAACCACCTTGAATGGCCTCTTAGGATCATGGGTTTCATTCATTCAAGGAATGTGTGCTAGAAGGAAGTGATTACTTTCAACAGAATTTGGGAAGAAGAAGAAGCTTGGCTCCTAATAAGAGAAAAGAAGATGGGAGCAACTGAAGATCAAACTCTCACGATTCAAAGAAGATCCCTCAAGCGATGAGGAATATGAAGAACTCAAATCTTGAAGAGCCTCTTATCCATCTTGAGCATTTGGATAAGAAATGATGTTTTTATGAATGAAGAAGATGATGAAGCTGAAAGAAGGAGTCTACCCATGAAACAAATAAAGATAAGTATTCAATTGTCATTTCATGATATTGTTTTGTTATGCATTTGTTTATATTCAGTTGATGTGTTATGCATGATAGAATGTTTGTATTAATAACAATATACTACTAATATGCGTGAGATGGGTAAGTAGCTCATGGTGCTATACAACTCTCCATTGCTAATTATCTAGAATGAAACCTCTTTGCTGACATATTGGATTAGTGCATAATCTCAATGTTGTCCTGGTAGAGATGGAAGGAATCTAGAAAGTTTCCATGAGATATGGATGAATGTTATATTGGAAAAAATAGTTGCATGATCATATATTTATGCATAAAAATTTTCCACTATAAATATGCCTTATGAAATGTTTCTAACCATACAAATAATGCATTTGACTTGTAGGAAAGATCGCGTACAATCACCTGCAAGAAAAGAAGGATGAGACTTGTTACGAAGAACAAGTGATGATAGTTCAAGAAGAATGATGTCTAAGATGCAATGTCGAGACCTGAAGAGAAGTCTCTGGAATACAAGGTAAGATTTATAGCACGAGGATTCTCAAAGAAAGAAGACATAGAATACGAAGAGACATTTGCAGCCATTGGAAGTGAAGTCACATGACAGTAATACACATGTGCGCAAATTAAAGAAGGCCTTGTACGAGCTCAAAAGACCCCCATGGGATAACACATACATAAGGAGCTTTAAGATCACCTAGAGTGATGGAGATCTTAACCTTTGCTACAAGGTTGAAGATGAAAGCCTATAGACAATGAAAATCTCATAGATGGGTGCGAGAAGAATTTTTGAAAAGGTTCAAGATAGAGGATCTTGGTATCCAGTGGCCCTAGATGGATACGTATAATATTAGTAGCAAAGGAAGCTACTTGTCACTCTAGTACAAAATGTTTCAGTGCATAGAGCACAAAATAAAGAGGGAGAATGATGCTCCACTTTAGAGGGAGTGACTGCAGAAGATCTCAAGGTTCGACATGGTACAACAGGATGGACAACTTACTGATGTCTCTAGGGTTTACTGAGAGTAAAGTGGATTCCAACATTTACTTCAAGGTTAAAGGAGAAAGACCAGTGATGCTCTTGTTATATGTCAATGAATTGTTCTTGATAGAAAAGAGGAACTCATTAAAGTTGCAAGAAGGATACTTGCTACCGAGTTCGAGATGAAGGAATTGAATATGATGCACTACTTTTTAGGTATGGAGGTGTGGTAGAATATAGATGGAATCTCCCTGGGAAAAGCGAAGTATGCAGTAGAGATCCTAAAGAGGTTCAGGATGATGGAATGCAAGGCCATGGCCACACCTATGGCATAGAACCTGAAGCTATTAAGTGACCCTTCAATAGAGACAGTTGATGCCATGATGTATTGTCAGATGATTTGTTCCTTGATGTACTTGATGAATACAAGACCAAATATTTTCTTTGCTGTGAAAACATTTAAACATGTTCACCTGATGATTGCAAAGCATGCATTGAGGTACCTGAAGGGTACAATTGATTATGTTCTCAAGTATGAGGTGAATCAGAACATTAACCTGGAGGGTTATGTGGATTCATATTGGGAAGGCAGTGCCATTGATAGGAAGAGCACTTCTTAGTGTATCAGGAAGCAGTCCTGCATGGAACTGAGTACAGCCGAGGCAAAATATGTTGCCACGTGCTATTTGGGAGGTAGTATGTTTATTTTGAAAACTAATATTTGATTTGATTGATCTGACTTGCATTTTTGTATGATGCAGAGAGGAGCAATGAAGCTCCAGTTTGTGATCCAAATCGAGATATCTCAAAAGAGGGAGTTCTAGCATAGCTAGTGAGATAGGTTGTCTGGGCATAAATCCCGGCGAAGGTCATAGCTTTCTCAGACATAAACAGTCCTCTAGGTTGTCCTCGGATGTAATCGGTCCTGGTGAAGATCATAGGTTATCCTTGGACGTAATTATCCCTCATGTGATTCTATGCTAGAAATGGCCAGAGTGAAGTTTGAGTACTTCAAGGAGAAGCTTGGTGTTCTCCAGATCGAGGTTCCCTCCAAAGGAAATTGATGTGTCCATTGGCCTTTCTGACATGGTGGAAGGTTGAGCTTCACATGGTCAGATGTAAGTGCAGATATGCTCTGATGTGATTGTGGGTTGTGTTACCACATGATCAGTGCAAAGATATTCTTATGTGATTTGTTAGAATAATCAACCCATAGTTTACTACCTTAGACATTAATTTAATTATTTTTGTCTTATTTGCCTAGATCATGTGTCCCACCTTGTGCAAGTTGTCATTTACCTATCCATAGTGGTCAAACTTGCCTTATTTGACTCATGTAGTGCATGGGAAACCTCAAGGAATCAATTCTACTTTATTCCTAGTCTCGTAGGCACCCTTCTGCTTTTTTTGCTTTATTGCCTGCTTTTTCAGTGCTTTAAGGCAATTGGGAAAGTTTGACTAGGTGAGGTGAACTAGTTTTTTTCCCTCTACATCCTCCACTCTTTTCTCCTTGGAAAAGCATGTATTATTTGTCATTCCATCACTCTTTAGCTTTCCTAAGCCTTTTTTCCAATTCGTGAGCTCCATGACAGATTTGGGATCAGCTTTTTACACCTATGGGGGATTTGCTTAATTTTAGTAAGTCTGCTTTATGCTAGATTCGAATTGCTCCTCATGCATTCAAATCCCTGATGTAATTATTTAATATAGCAACCTATTATGTTAAAGGGTTGGCTATTGTACACTTATTCATTACAGTTTAGTGTTCAGCTCATTATTCAGTCTCTTTTGTGAGTGATTTTGCATGATCAATTGATAATTGTTGTGAGTAAAATTAATCTATCACTGGGTTCAATTTCCACATGGTATCAGAGCCATTTTAGATTGATTTCTCTCCTTCAAAATTGTTTTGCAGGTTTGACATCAGTGACTGGGAGCCTTCTACTGACAGCCGGGACAAGATTTCTAAGCTATGGATCAATCTCAGAAAACTATCTTGACTCCCTTCAATTTATTTGAATGGAAAGCAGAGATGGAGATACTATTGAGAGTGAAAGGCCTCTACAGGGTGACTATGGAAACAAAAGCAGAGCCCAATGCAGCTGCAGAGAAGATAAAATGGCACAACATGAGGGATGAGGCCTATGGTCTCCTGTGTCTGAGTATTTCCAGAGACCTCCTTTTCCATCTTGATGGATTGACATCACTGAATGAAGTATGGGAGAATATTGCTGATATTTTTGGGAAGATAGATGAGATGAAGGGACATCAAATCGAGAATGAATTGTGTTACGGAGAGAAATTCCTATGGCTTGGGGTACCACAACAGATAGCTAGACTCCAGAAATCAATCTTCTCCAATATGCAATAGAAATAAACAATCTAACACTAAAGGATCGAACCTCGTACCTTATTCCGGATGGTTGTAGTAGATCCCCGTTGAGCTTTCCAATCTTCAGCTTGAATTGTTATAGCACGTCCTCAACAACAAGTAAACAATACAAGCATACTATATTTCATGGTGTTAGATCTATTCTAGCATATATAATCAATAATGTAAAAGCATTTGACATATTCCAATGGAAACAATATTCATTCAAATACACATTACTGGACAGGAAAAGATATTTCTATTAATAAGAATCAGAGATTACAAGTGACAACCTCTGACGGCACGTCTGCAAATCGGAGAAACTGAATCCCCCACTTGGGCCTCCACCACCTCAATCCTCCATCACTTCGATAGCAAGCTTACTAACAAAGGGCAAGCTTGGGAAGAACACAACAGTGCTCCAAGGGACAAAGGGATGCAGACTCAAGCATAAAGTCCTGGCAACAATGGACTATAATTTCGATGCTCTCAATTTTCTCTTATTGTTCTCCCCCCTTTCAATGTACCAAAGGGGTCCTTATATAGCTTTCAAAGGGATATTGAAAGGTCGAATCCGTGCGATCTCAAGGCATATGGAAGGCCAGGAGTCATATGAGTCAGATCCAAGTCAAGGAAAACTCCAAAATGTTTTGGACTATGCACACATCCCGATGTACACGACTATCTAGGGAATACCCGCGTATGTACGTGGTTATCGGGGAAAAATCCGCTATAACAAATTGATCTCCCTGAGTCCAAATAGCTTTGAATCACTGCAACTCTATTTCTCCAAGTTCAAAGCACTTGTTTTGCAGCTGAAACAGTGTGGGATCGAAAAGAAGGATGATCAAATGGTATTGGCCATACTCTCAAAGCTTGGCCCTGACTATTCAGTGTTTTTTTTGACCTTCTATGCCATAAAACTGACAGCTCGAACCTGGAAGATGCCTAGCCTTGTAGATTTCATGGAATATCTCACACAAGAACAAGAAAAGCTGGTGATGATGGTCACCATCAAACCATCCAAAGACCAAGCTCTGGTTACTGGAGATTCAAAAAGCAAAAAGAAAGATAAAAATCCACCTGAGCAAAAGAGAGACAAGAACAAGTCTCCGGAGGAGCCACAAGGTTCCAAGAAGAACTACCAGAAGAAGAAAAACAAAGGAGAAATGAGCAAGTGCGCATACTGCAATAAGGGCAATCACACTTAAAGATCTTTTATGAAAAAGTAGATAGACATGCTGATCCAACTCCTGGAGAAGAATGGCATCTCCCTTCCAGACAGCTCAAAGAAGAGGGAAGGAGGATCAAGTTCAGAAGATAGAGAGAGAGTTCATGCTCTAGTTGCTGGCACATCAAGCTCACCTAGTTTCATCATTGATTATGGAGCTTCAAGACACATGGTTTTGACTAAGGAGGCATTCACCTCACTAGACATGTCAAAAGGACCACCTATAGTACTGGGAGATGACTCTCACTGAAAGTTTGGGCAAAGGGAGGATTGATCTTGATCATGGTCAGTTCAGCAATGTGTTGTATGTTCCTGGTCTTTCCTCCAACCTCTTATCAGTGTACCAGATGAATCACTCTGGGTCTCCTAAGAAGGTCATATTCTCCCCTGATGAAGTTAAGATCATAGTGATCTCAAGTGGTAAATTCATTGCAAAAGGAGTTACAAATCGTGCTCAAAAGGTATACATGTTCTCACACTTCCTACCCTACTCAAACCCCTCTGCTCTTCTGATTCATGCTAATGAGGCAAGCAATCTTTGGCATGAAAGATTTGGCCACCTTAATTACAAGTATCTTTCTGATCTTAGTGAAGAGGAGATGGTCATAGGGTTGCCCAAGATAAAATTTTCCAAAGGAGCCTGCCAAGGTTGTATCCTAGGAAAACACCCAGAGCATAAATTTGAGAGAGCTAGTCATGAGAGAACCTCTGCACCCCTCGAGCTGATCCATAGTGATGTTGCTGGCCCATTCTCTCATATGTCCAT
This sequence comes from Pseudotsuga menziesii, assembly GCA_001517045.1. Classification (NCBI taxonomy): domain Eukaryota; kingdom Viridiplantae; phylum Streptophyta; class Pinopsida; order Pinales; family Pinaceae; genus Pseudotsuga; species Pseudotsuga menziesii. The sequence goes on from LPNX011011154.1 coordinate 70,312, forward strand.
GAGTCAGGCCAAATATGCATTTAATTTCATAGATGACTTTTCCAGGTATTGCTGGGTTTACTTCCTGAAACACAAGTCTGAAGTTTTTGGCCTCTTCAAAGTCTTTAAGGCTTTGGTTGAAAACCAGTCTGGGAGGAAACTCAAGGTACTCAGATATAACAATGGTAGTGAGTATGTCAAGTCTGAGTTTATTAATTATTGTGTAGATGCAGGTATTCAGATGCAACATTCTATCCCTTACACACCACAGCAGAATGTTGTTGCTGAGAACAAGAACAGATCACTGAAGGAGATGGCAACATGCATGATGGAGTCCAAAACTTTGCCACCAAAGTACTAGGCTGAAGCTATAAATTGTGCAGCCTATATTCAGAATAGGGTGCCTCATAAACAGCTTGATGGCATGACTCCCTTCGAAGCATGGAGTGGGCACAAGCCAGATGTGACCCATTTAAGGATTTTTGGCTCAAAGGCTTGGGCTAGAATTCCAACAGAGAAGAGGAAGGCTTTGCAGCCTCAAAGCCAAGAGTGTCTATTTGTTGGGTACTCTAAAGATTAAAAAGGGTACAAGCTGATTAATTTGCACACAAACAAATCCTTCATTGAAAGGTGTGTTCAGTTTGAAGAAGAACCCCTTGCAGTAGTGGAAGTTGGAGAAGCCTCTTCACCACCTGAACCTCTGAAAGTAAGTGAAGAGTTTGTTGAACATGATGATTCTGATATGTCTAATAGTGATGAGTTTGTTGTAGACCCTGAAATCCCTACAAGGCCAAAATGGGCAGCCAAGACACTACATGCAGCAAGAGAGCTAGCTAGGGATCCCAATGACCCAAGGAGGACTATATCTCAATTTGAGAGTGGTCTGTGCATGAAGGATCCTATGTTTGCTGAGAAATGCTATTTGATGGTGGAATCTGATCCTAAAACATATGAAGAAGCAGCAGGAGATCCAAGATGGCAAACAGCCATGAAGAAAGAGTTCATCTCACTCCAGAAGAGCAACACATGGGAGCTAGTGGATCTTCCCCCAGGGAGGAAGTTAGTTCAGTGTAAGTTGGTCTACAAGACCAAATTTGCTGCTGATGGTTCACCTATAAAGTACAAGGCCAGATTGGTAGCCAAGGGATACTCACAGGTTCATGGCATAGATTACAATGAGACCTTTGCACTAGTGGCAAAGATGGATTCCATCAGGCTAGCCTTAGCCATTGCAGCCTCAAAGCAATGGGAGGTACATCACATGGATGTAAAATGTGGCTTCCTGAATGGAGATCTCATTGAAGAGATATATATGCAGCAGCCTCAAGGATTTGCTACTAACCCTTCTCTTGTGTGCAGGTTGAGAAAGTCATTGTATGGGCTAAAGCAAGCCCCCAGGGCTTGGTATGCCAAGATCGATAGCTTCTTGCTATCACTGAATTTTGTTCGTTGCAAATCAGATCCAAATATCTATTTGAAGTTAATTAATGGTTCATTAATGATCATTGTGTTATATGTTGATGACCTCCTCATTACAGGAAGCTCAAGGGATGAGATTGCTTCCTTGAAGGGTGCAATGAACCAAGCCTTCTCCATGACAGATTTGGGGCTCTTAAGTCAATTTTTGGGGCTTGATATTGCTCAAACCAAAGCTAGAATCAAGGTGCACCAGTCCAATTATGCCTTGGATTTGCTGAAAAAATTCAGAATGAAGTATTGCAAAGCAAGCAAAACTCCTTTCCTTTCAGGAGTGAAGCTGGAAGAAGCTAATTCTTCACCTATGGTAAAAAATACACTATATAGGAAATCGATTGGATGTTTGTTGTATCTGACACATACTAGACCTGATATTTATTATGCAGTAAGTGTGGCTTCTAGATACATGGATCAGCCTCATGAGATCCATTGGAAAGCAGCCAAAAGGATTCTTAACTTTGTTCAGGGAACAAGGACACATGGGATCTTCTATAAAGCAAAATCTGATCTTGATTTGATTGGATTTACTGACAGTGATTGGGCAGGTGATAGCACAGACAGAAAGTCCACATCAAGATATGTGTTCATGCTTGCAGAAGGGCCAATCAGCTGGTCAAGCAAGAAACAGAGTGCCATTTCACTCTCATCTATAGAAGCAGAGTACAGAGGAGTTGTTAATGCAGCAACTCAATGTTTATGGTTCCAGGGATTACTTGGAGAGTGTGGCTTCAAATCAGAGTACTCAACTACCATCTACTATGATAACCAGAGTACCATTCGAATCTACAAAGATCCAGTTTAGAAGCAGAGAACCAAACACATTGAGATCCATATGCACTACATCAGAGAGCTTGTGCATGATGGCACCATTCACCTACTCTTCTGTTCATCTTCAGAACAAGTAGCTGATATCTTCACCAAATCATTTTGTGAGAAGAACTTCAGAAATCTCAAATCACTACTGGGGATTGCTGATCATGTTGTGAAGCATGAGTGAAGACAATATTTCAAAATTTTGTTTTACAGTCCATGTTTAAGGGAGGATTTTCCCATGTGGTTTTTGCCTCTTTCCTTGGTTGTATGGACATGCAGTATGTAAAAGGGTGACTAAGACTTGTTTCTAGGCCCTATAATTTTCTGATATATTACTCATAAGTCAGGCTTAAGGGGGGGTTTTAGAATAACCAACCCATAGTTTACTACCTTAGACATTAATTTAATTATTTTTGTCTTATTTTCCTAGATCATGTGTCCCACCTTGTGCAAGTTGTCATTTACCTATCCATAGTGGTCAAACTTTCCTTATTTACTCATGTAGCGCATGGGAAACCTCAAGGAATCAATTCTGCTTTATTCCTGGTCTCCTAGGCACCCTTCTGCTTTTTTTGCTTTATTGCCTACTTTTTTAGTGCTTTAAGGCAATTGGGAAAGTTTGACTAGGTGAGGTGAACTAGTTTTTTGTCCTCTACATCCTCCACTCTTTTCTCCTTGGAAAAGCATGTATGAGTTGTCATTCCATCACTTTTTATCTTTCCAAATCCTTTTGGCCAATTCATGAGCTCCATGACAGATTTGGGATCATCTTTTTACACCTATTGGGGATTTGCTTAATTTTAGTAAGCCTGCTTTATGCTAGATTCGAATTTCTCCTCATGCATTCGAATCCCTAATGTAATTATTTAATACTAAAACCTATTATGTTATAGGGTTGGCTATTGTACACTTATTCAATACAGTTTAGTGTTCAGCTCATTATTCAGTCTCTTTTGTGAGTGATTTTGCATGATTAATTGATAATTGTTGTGAGTAAAATTAATCTATCACTGGGTTCAATTTCCACATGATTATGGGAAGTGTTCCCACATGATCAGTGCATAGCTATTCTGATGTGATTGAGGGATATGTTCCCACATGATTAGATATAAGTGCAGAGATGCTCTGATGTGGTTGTGGGTTGTGTTACCACATGATCAGTGCATAGATATTTTAATGTGATTGTGGGATGTGTTCTCATATGATAAGTGCAGAGCCATTCTGATGTGATTGAGGGATGTGTTCCCACATGATCGGATGTAAGTGCAATGCCTTTCTGACATGATGAGGTCAGATGTAAGTGAAGATCCTTTCTGACATGATGAGGTCAGATGTAAGTGCAACGCCTTTCTGACATGATGAGGTCAGATGTAAGTGCATAGCCTTTCTGACATGATGAGGTCAGATGTAAGTGTAGAGCCTTTCTGACATGATAAGGTCAGATGTAAGTGTAGAGCCTTTCTTACATGATGAGGTCAGATGTAAGTGCATAGCATTTCTGAAAAGATGAGGTTGGATGTGAGTGTTGGGCCTTTCTAACATGGGTTTTGGATGTGTTCCTCCCATGGTAATATGTGAGTGCTGGGCGTGCCTTTCTAACATGGTTCTTGGATGTGTTCCTCCCATGGTTAGATGTAAGTGCTGGGTGGGCCTTTCTGACATGGTTCATTCCATGGTCAGATATAAGTGTTGAAGATGATGAATACCTACATGAAGGCTAGGCATACAACCAACATGAAAAAGGGCTGACTCTGTAGAACTTTTTGTGATGAGTAGAATTGAGATAGCACTAGTGATGATGATCCAATGATGCTCTAGATCAAGTGATGATCCAGACTTGATGATGATACAGTGACGATCCAGATCAAGTGATGATCTAGTGACAATCCATATCAAATGATGATCCATACTTGATGATGATCTAGTGACGATCCAGATCAAGTGATGATCCAGACTTGATGATGTTCCAGTGATGCTCTAGATCAAGTAATGATCCAGACTTGATGATGATCCAGTGATGATCCATATCAAGTGATGATCCAGACTTGATGATGATCTAGTGATGATCCAGATCAAGTGATTATCTAGACTTGATGATGATCCATTGATGCTACAGATCAAGTGATGAACCAGACTTGATGATGATCCAGTGATGCTCTAGATCAAGTGATGATCTAGAATTGATGATGATCCAGTGATGCTCCAGATCAAGTGATGATCCAGACTTGATGAAGATGACTTTGCGATGAAGATGACTTGATGATGATCCACATGATATAGAGAAGAATACTTGTACTGATAAATTGTGTCGAGAGAATACCTTCCTAGTTAAGAGGGAGTGTTGATGTATTTGTAACTTCAGAATGTATTCATTTGTATATCTTATGTATTGTACCCGATGTTCCTATTAGGAAGTATCTATAATATAAACAAGTCATGTAAAGTCATTGAGGTTAACCCTCCATTATAAGTCAGGGAAATAGACCCCACAATTGAGTTAAGGTTAATCCTCCTTGTTGATTGGAGGACAAAGTCCCCACAGTTGTGGGGCACTAGGGTTATTAGAATCTCCTAGAGATGTCATCCTTGGTAAGTAATTGTTAAGTGAGGCTGACTCGTTGGAGTGGACATTAAGTGAACGAAAGAATATAAATAGAGAGTGAGCCTCTCTATTTATCACACACACACTCACTCACTGGGGCACATGAGTGAGAGAGGAGAACCTCTCTCAAATGAGAGAGAGAGAACAACTATTGGAGATCATATTTTCTATCTTTGGGTTTTAATACTGCCATTGGTGCTCATTCTATCTCTGAGGAGGTTGTGGGGTTTTCTCCTTTATGGTTTCCCTGAGAAAAATTCTTTGTGTCTCTTGTCTCTTGTTATTATTGCTGTGCATTGTTGCACATGAAAATCTCACATTACCTAGTTAGCCTTCAGATGAATTTCTTGTTGCCTCACAACCTCCCAAAAAGCATGATCTAGATCACCTTGGCCATTTTTTTCCCTAACCTAGAAAGATCGACGCTCTTTTACCTTCTCCATAGAGCACCGTTAGCGCCTTCATCAGTTGAGCAAGAAGCACCATTGGTCCCTTTACAGTTGAAAAAACCCTAGGTCGACACTCTGTCTAGTTTGCCTAAAAGCATCGATGGTCTTAAAAGGGGAAAAAAAAAGTTTCTAGAAGGTTCCATACAGAATCCTTCGTGTAATTGGTTCTTGCATGTCTGGAAAAGGTGGAATTCACCTCCCTCACCTATAGGGATCCTATTCTATCTTTTTGTCAAGGCATCCTATGAGTCTTTGGCCTATAAATAAAGCCTCCATGAAGAGAGTGAGAGAGATCAGAAAAAACACCCTTATGCTGCTAGTTTGAAGTCTAGATAGAGGCAAGGTAGAGGTAGCTTGTAGCAACAAAGGTCTTCATTGGAGTTTGTATACATTTGTTGAGACAGAAGTTGTCAAAATCAAGGCATTTGGTTGTACTTCTTCTCATCCATTATTAATACAAATACATTTCCCTTTCCTATATTTGATTATTGTGTTTATGATTGAATATTATTGGACTCCTTGATCACCAATATGGATAGTTGATTATCATGATGCTCTCATCTTCTTGCTTGTCTTGTGATCCGTCTTGCAGGTATTGAACCATCTCAAGCATTTTCTGAGAGAAGATAAGCATATCTAGGTATGAGGTGTGTTATGTTCATTTATTTAATTGTTCAAGGAAAGGATACGTGGCTGTGATTCTTTTGTTCTGTAGTTGTGTGTTTGCATTACAGAGGAACAAGCAGTGTGAGCAATGGTTGAGAATTCCTAACAACAAAATTGGTGACTCCGCTGGGTAAAAGTATAATCGATCAGATCTGGGGAAGATCTAGTCAGATCTAGTACAGATCTAGTCAGATCTACAACTCTTTGGTAACCATTCCACTAGTGAAGTTTTTTCTCTCTGCTCTTTGTTGTTTTAGTTAGTAAGGTAAGCTACTCAGTTCATATTATTTATGATAATTTGCCTCAGTTATGGATTTTAGTTCATTGTTTTTTGGGTAATTGATTTTTTTATTTATTTGAAAAGTTCAACTGAGACTTTTTCTCTTCCTCCTACAGTTTTGAATTTCTAGTGTGTTGTCTCGATGACGCTTTTCCCTTCGTTTGACATAGCATTGATTTCTGTTTAGGGCGCCTTTTCCATTGATTGCAAAAGTGCTGCTCTCCTTCCACGACGCCTCCCCCTTCGGATGACAGAGCATCGTCCTTCCTTCCAGGGTGCTTTTCCCTTCTTTTGACAGAGCGCCATAGGTGCCTGAGTCCTCAGTTACTTGTGCACTGATCTGACTTGTGAGGTAGGCTTCAAAACTTCTTGTAATCTTTTGTCTGTTTGGAAAGTTTTTTATCTTTCTAAAGAATCTGTGTGGTTTATTTGATTCTCTGAGATTTCGTTGTGTTCTTTGCATTTGCCTGCTGTTTGAAGAGTACTTTTTGAACTTGATTCTCTTTCAAGCTCAGTTCCAAAGGCTTGATCTTTTCCATTCTTATAGGGGAAAATAGTGGATAGTTTCAGTTTTGGTTTTAACAAAGTATCTAGAAACTTTTACTTTTGAAAAGGAAGTCATAGCCTCTTTTAAGTTAGTTCATTCTAAGACTACTTTGAGAGCCTCATATTTTCCAAAAAAATACAAAAAATATCCATGTTAGTTTCTTCTTGCTTATGCTTTAAAAGTTGTTGTTTTTTGCATAAATAGATTAGAAGAGATAGAATTTTTTACATTGTAGCAAAGATAGTTTGCATGCACACTAGTTTCTTGGTTTCTTTGTCAAAATTTTCAGAAATCTTTTGAGTGCTTGTTGAAATTTTTTGTGTTTGGAAAAGATATTTTTGCATCTTGGATCTTGTTCTATTATTGAAATCATATTTCTATTGGTATACTGTTGAAAAATAAGTGAAAAGTTTCTCCTTACCCTAAGTATTTTTCATCGAAAGTCAAAGAAGTGTTTCCAGTTGCATATAGATTTAATCTACATTATTGGAGACAACATTTCCACAAAAATTCACCTAATCGTCAAGATAAAATCAATAGTAGCTTTAGGTTAAAATTTGTATAGAAAGTTGAGTGATAGGATAGAGACGTGTTCAAACATTTTTAAGCATAGGAGCTGTCATTATTTGTCTGCACTACATCCCGAGACTCGCGTGGTTCTTCCACATACCGTCGATATATAGAAACGGTCTTTCATGTACCCTTGAGGTATATCGAAAGGTTATTTCACATACTTGATTGTATATAGGAAGGCCCCTTGTGAACGGTTGTGCATTAGACAACATTACTACCGATTTGAGCTCCCACGTACCTTGTGTATATTAGGAGACCCCACTAGGATACCCTATCCAAACCGAGTTAACCTCTTGGCCATCTTGGCTATACGGGAAAATCTTGTAAAGTCTTGATAATCCTAGTGAGAAATTGGACTTTGAACCCCTCCTATCATTTAAAGATTGCTTGTGACCTTTATCTCTGAGTAGGTGTCTTTGTGTGATTTTTATTTCTTCTTTGACCTAGGTTAGAAGACTTCCAGTCACCACCATGGTTGAGAAGCTTGTGCGACGTCAATCCTGTAGGTTGCAGGGTTTACCTCTTGAATCTCCTTGATTTGTGGAAGGGGAAGAAGGGGTACTTGTGGAGATACTATATTCGACTAAGAATCATATGGAACTTACTCCACCTAGAGAATATTTCACTTTCTACACAAATCCTTTTGTCCAATTGCCTCCTACAACTGATGCTTCTGTGCATCCACTATTGGAAGGCCATTGCGATACTTATACCCCACCATATTACAGTCTAAATGCTCCTTTTGGGAGGACTTCTATGGGCCAAGATATTGTTGAATTTAGGGTTATTAGACCTTCACCAGGGAATCCTTCTTTGGGAGAAGAGGAACATAGAAGAATTAATGCATCTCTCGAGAGAGCTCGCAACTTTTCAGAGAGAGTTGAAAAGATCATTCCTTCACCTGCACCTTGCCATGAAGTTATATCAGCTCATTTACACTGTAACAAAGACCCTTGGCCTTTATAAAAAATTAAACCTTCTTCTAAATTCATCCTACTCATGGTGAGCCTTCTTATCACCCATGGCCTGAAGGATATCTCTCACTAGCTCAGTTGTTAGGTCCTATTGAAGAAGTTCCATTTCGAGGTAATTTAGGGGGGATGGAGTGTGGGTGTTGTGTATCCCACTTGCTTTCTTTATTGATGGAATTTACAAAATGATGAAATCAGAAAATAGAATACCTTTTGACCCTTTAAAATCGATCAAAAGGCTTACACACTCTTTGGAAGAAAAGATGAATGAAGAAGAGGGAAGAAGGAAGGATTTTGAGTGCTTTGAATGATGAAAAGTTTGATTTTCAGCAACGTTTCCTTCTCCTTTTTCTCAGAACTGCTAAAAACCAAGGAGTGATTTATTTTAGAATCCCATGAATTGATAAAATAAAATTACAAGAACTTATACTACTCAAGTACTTGAAAAGTTGTGAAATGTTTTATGAAAACAAGCACTTTAAGTGTGAATCTAGATCTAATTTGAGATGATAATTTAAAGAAATTCTATATCTTATACATATATGCTTAACAAAATCATATTTTAATATCAAAATTTTCAGATCTAAAATTTTTCAAACACAAAGAACCAGTAACCGAGAAAGATTTGAATTTTAGAGAGAGAAGAGAGAGGTCCTCAAACCCTGATCCCAAAAAATGTGAAAGAGAAGACACATCTGTGGGGAAAAAAAACTAGACCGTAGATGATATAATGTAATGGAAATTAAGGTGGATGTAACTGATATCCAAAATCCTTTCACCTAAAGCAGCCTGCAAAAACTAGAAAATCCTTCAAACAAGCATGGTTAATCTAGTACATTTCATCATAAAAGACAAGGAGAATATTAGTAAAACTGAGTACAATCTATTACTCTTGAAATATTCTACAAATAAAACATAAATTAACAAATTGAAAACATAAAATTCTCATCCAATATAAGCTAGATCAATACTACCAAACTTGAAAAAAAACAAGAAAGCCTAATTTAGCTGAATATCACCTCAGAAATTATCCAATTTTCAAAACGATGAGACAATGACACCATGAGACTCCAAAGGCTTCAATATTATTAATCAAATTGCAATAAAATCAATAAAATGAGTAGAGGTTCAATACATCCTCTTGATTGAGGGGAAAAAACCTGCTTTTGTAGCAAAAAATAAGCTCAAACCCCAAGGGTGTGAATTTTCCAAGTGTGAGGTGGTTTTGGGGGTTGATATAATGGTGGGAGGAGGTTTGAATTCATGGGATGGAAGGTTTCCACCTATATTGAGGTATCCAACTTGGTTTGGGAAGCCTTTACCTCCTCTAACCACTTCATCCAAGTTGCAAAACAACCCTCCATGAGATAAATCACCCATACAAGTCCCATACAAGCTCCTTTGATTTAGGAATTGGATTTTCTCCGATTTTCCCATTTATTTGACCCTCTAAGTCATTTTGGAGAGAAAATAAAAATTAATAATTTAACATTACTAATTTGAATCTCAAAAGCGGGTTTAGGGGTTTAGTGGGAGCTCTAGGTCCAAGAACAAGCATCCCCATGACCAAATTGGTTCTCTAGGCCCAATTTTATGAACTTTTGAACTTTTACAATTAAAATACATCTTATTGATGATTTTATTAAAAATCTAAAAATTAAATTTTTTCCTATGAAAGACTTAACGCATGTACACGAAACTTTAGGACTATTACTATCATGGTATAATATGTAGACCCTAGGATTTAATAACCTTTTAAGATACAATCACCAATTTCACCATCCCAACTTTGGAGGATTTTGAGTAAAAAATAAAATAAAATTATATGTCGCTTAAAAAAGCATCACATACTTGATGAGGAAAAAAACATTTGAGGATGATGACCTTGATGACCAAGTCATAAGAAGGCCAATAATTTTAGAAAATTAAACAATCATGCTATGTCATTTATTACAATTCCCACGAGGAGGTGTGAACATGTGAAATAAGGGACCACAACTGGCCCTGATGAAACCATGGAACTTCATGAGCATTGAGTAATAACATTGATTTGTTCTGATCCTTGGTGGCTCACTTGAAAGATCCCCTAAGTGCAACTTAGTGGATGACAAGAGGCATGCATTGATTTTATTATTAGCCTTGGGAATAAATGCAGGGTTACCCAAAAAGTGTTAACTCCTCCAATGGTGTCAGGATTCAACATGATCTTGCATTTGGCATGTATTGGATGAATGAATGATCCCATTCAAGCATATTTGTGGTAGGTTAAATTCACTTGGGAATTCAAACCAATAAATTTTAAGGTAATTTCATTTCATGACTTGGGGTAAAGAACGGAACTTGTAGTTGAAACTAAGATTTGCAAGGACTGATGAGACTAAATAAAAAGTAAGAGACATAAAGGGTATGGTAGGAGAGGATGCAGGTGACGATGGGTATATCAAGGGAAAATTCCAAATTCCTAATGTTTGGAAGAAGTTTTGGATTTTTTTTGTCATGGTCATCCTCTTGCTCTACACCTACAAGTCCTACCCCTTGCAGCTATGCAAACATACCATCTTCTTTTTTGCTTCCATTCATCTTTGACATAATGCTGTTGGACAAAATTCCTATGTAAATTCCAAATGGAATTGTATTTTTAGTTTATAATACATCCAATTAAATTGTGTCAAAATATATATGAACCTTAAAACCTACTTTATTGGATCTCCTTGTACGACATGCTGGAAACATGGATCCCTGGATATGATATGGATCTAGATCTGGAAGCAAATGCCTCTACATTTTGGATTTGTCAGAGCTCAACCAGTGGAAACATATATGGCACTATTGGAATCATAAATCAAATAGATCCATGAGAAAAGAATTTTTCATTATATAAAAAGGTCAACACCTTAAAACTAGTGCATGATTAAACCCTGAAAAGGTTAGACCCTTATTGGTGATAAATTATCCTCCAAAATGGGCCTTGTCACTTTCAAACTAGGAATGAAATAGATGTTGATGCATTTGTAACTTCAGAATGTATTCATTTGTATATCTTATGTATTGTACCCTGATGTTCCTATCGAGAAGTATCTGTAATATAAACAAGTCATGTAAAGTCATTGAGGTTAACCCTCTATTATAAGTTGGGGCAATAGTTCCCACAATTGAGTTAAGGTTAACTCTCCTTGTTGATCAGAGGGAAAAGTCCCCATAGTTGTGGGGCACTAGGGTTATTAGAATCTCCTAGAAATGTCAGCCTTGGTAAGTAATTGTTAAGTGAGGCCGACTTGTTGGATTGGGCATTAAGTGAACGAAAGAATATAAATAGAGAGTGAGCCTCTCTATTTATCACACACTCACTCACTCACTAGGGTGCATAAGTGAGAGAGGAGAATCTCTCTCAAGTGAGAGAGAGAGAACAACTGTTGGATATCATCTTTTTTTTGTCTTTGAGTTTTACAGCTACCATTGGTGCTCATTCTATCTCTGAGGAAGTTGCAGAGTTTTCTCCTTTATGGTTTCCCCGAGGAAAATTCTTTGTGTTTCTTATCTCTTATGATTATTGTTGTGCATGTTATTCTCTTAGATAAGATCCTAGATCATATTGCTTAAAATGATAAAAATCTAACATGGTATCAGAGCTAACCTTAGAATAAGACATTGTGTAGCTGCAGAAGCTAGGTCTTCTTAATTTTTGAGTCTCTCTCCACAATCAATCAGAGAAAGGATGCTAGGCTAACTCTCCATTGAAGGGCGCATCTTTCTGTCAAAGCAGAATTTGATTCTGGGCATTTTCAGTTTTTGCTGCATGAAATTAGGTCTTTTTATAGAAGAAGAATTTTTGAGTGAGCCCAGGCCACGATTGATCTCCTCCTCAAAATCAAAATTTAAGACCAAGGTAGAGATTTTTGGTTTGGTAAAACTCTGAGAAAGTCAAACCCTAGTTTGACCCTGGGCTTGAAAAACCCTAAAATACCGAAACTGATAGTTTTGGTAGATTCGCTATTTCACGTGATTGGAGAAGGAAGTGTCAAAAAATTTACAGGTCGAATATAAATTCCTTAGGTACACTGTGTCCAAGTTTCAGCCTCAGACTCACTATATTCTAGGATAGATGATTCCTCCAAGTTAGGGCTCCATCCTCTCCTAGGATTCATCCCTAAACAAGACACTTGTGGAGAATTGCTATATCTCAGGATACAAAGGTCCAAATGAAATATATCAAGATGTTCTAGAAAGGGCACAGGCTTTAATTATTGTGGTAAAAGGTTCAGACCCTGAAGATGAGCCAGTGACACGTGGCAGTCCCTACAAGATTTCTCTTTTGAATAGTCCTAAAATAGGTCACCTTGGAAAAACAAGCATAAGTATCAATTGGTGAATCCAATTCTTCTCAGACTTGCAGAATTGGAAATAGAACAGACAAGGATACCTCAGGAAAAAATTTTAGACACATAGGAGTAGTAATTTTGGAGATACCGCAGAAACAATATCAGGCATTTATGGAGTAGAAATTGGGAAACTAGGGCTTCCTGTTCCGGGAGCTTCCCTCCATTGTTTTAAGAAAAGGAGTACATTGGAAATCTCACCTTGAAGAGGTCTATCTTTATATCCAATCAGATATGAAATATTCCAAGTTTTGAAAATTAGGGTTTCTCTGACAAACACTAGATCAGCCAGCTCCGGAACCAGGACGGACACCTCAAATCGGTAAGATCTAATATTTTGCTATTTACATTTGAGGTTCTCATTTCTAAATGACTAGTCACACCAACTTGATGACAAGCTTGGTGAAACTGAAAAATTCCAAGCATGGAAGTATTGGATCTCACTGGTTCTTAAAGAAAATGAATTGGAAACCTACATAAGTGGAGAGGCTCCAGTTCCAGAGGGAGAAGAGGATAAGGCCTTACATAAGAAGAACTTGGTCAAGGACAAGAATATCATTGCTGATTCAATCAAGGATCACCTTATACCACAAGTGTCTTTCCTAAAGACCCCTAACGAGATGTTTGATTACTTGACCAATCTATTTGAAGGGAAGAACATAAATTGAAAGATGACTTTGAGAAACCAGTTGAAGAATGTGAAGATACAGAATTCAAAGACCATACAGTGATACTTTACAAGGGTCTCTCAAATCAAAGAAAAAATTGAATAAGTAGAAGGAGAAGTGGAGAATGCAGAAGTTGTGATAACCACCTTGAATGGCCTCTCAGGATCATGGGTTTCATTCATTCAAGGAATGTGTTCCAGAAGTAAGTGATTACTTTCAACAGAATCTAGGAAGAAGAAGAAGCTCAACTCCTAATAAGAGAAAAGAAGATGGGAGCAACTGAAGATCAAGCTCTCACGATTCAAAGAAGATACCTCAAGCAATGAGGAATATGAAGAACTCAATTCTTGAAGAGCCTCTTATCCATCTTGAGCATTTGGATAAGAAATGATGTTGTTATGAATGAAAAAGATGATGAAGCTGAAAGAATGAGTCTACCCATGAAACAAATAAAGATAAGTATTCAAGTGTCATTTCATGATATTGTTTTGTTATGCATTTGTTTATATTCAGTTGATGTGTTATGCATGATAGAATGTTTGCATTAATAACAATATACTACTAATATGCATGTGATGGGTAAGTAGCTCATGGTGCTATACAACTATCCATTGCTACTTATCTAGAATGAAACCTCTTTGCTGACATATTGGATTAGTGCACAATCTCAATGTTGTCCTGGTAGAGATGGAAGGCATCTAGAAAGTTTCCATGAGATATGGATGAATGTTGTATTGGCTAAAATAGTTGCATGATCATATATTTATGCATAATAATTTTCAACTATGAATATGCCTTATGAAATGTTTCTAAACATACAAATAATGCATTTGACTTGTAGGAAAGATCGCGTACAATCACCTACAAGAAAAGAATGATGAGACTTGTTCCGAAGAACAAGTGATGACAGTTCAAGAAGAATGATGTCTAAGATGCAATATCGAGACGTGAAGAGAAGTCTCTGGAATACAAGGAAATATTTATAGCACGAGGATTCTCAAAGAAAGAAGGCATAGACTACGAAGAGACATTTGCAGCCACTGGAAGTGAAGTCACATGACAGGAAGACTCATGTGTGCAAATTAAAGAAGGCCTTGTACGAGCTCAAAAGACACCCATGGGATAACACATACATAAGGAGCCTGAAGATCACCTAGAGTGATGGAGATCTTAATCTTTGCTACAGGGTTGAAGATGAAAGCCTATAGAGGATGAAAAGCTCACAGATGGGTGTGAGAAGAATTTTTGAAAAGGTTCAAGATAGAGGATCTTGGTATCCAGTGGCCCTAGATGGATACATAGAATATTAGTAGCAAAGGAAGCTAGTACAAAATGTTTCAGTGCATAGAGTACAAAATAAAGAGGGAGAATGATGCTCCACTTCAGAGGGAGTGACTGTAGAAGATCTTGAGGTTCGACATGGTACGACAGGATGGCCAGCTTACTGATGTCTCTAGGGTTTACTAAGAGTAAAGTGGATTCCAACATTTACTTCAAGGTTGAAGGGGAAAGACCAGTGATGCTCTTGTTATATGTCAATGACTTATTCTTGATAGAAAAGAGGAACTCATTAAAGTTGCAAGAAGGATACTTGCTATCGAGTTCTAGATGAAGGACTTGAATATGATGCACTACTTTTTAGGTATGGAGGTGTGGTAGAATACAGATGGAATATCCCTGGGACAAGGGAAGTATGCAGTAGAGATACTGAAGAGGTTCAGGATGATGGACTGCAAGGCCATGGCCACACCTATGGCATAGAACATGAAGCTATTGAGTGACCCTTCATTAGAGATGGTTGATGCCATGATGTATCGTCAGATGATTTTTTCCCTGATGTACTTGACGAATACGAGACCAAATATTTGCTTTGCTGTGAACACATTGAGACATGTTCACCTGATGATTGCAAAGCATGCATTGAGGTACTTGAAGGATACAGTTGATTATGTTCTCAAGTATGAGGTGAATTAGAACATTAACCTGGAGGGTTATGTGGATTCAGATTGGGCAGGAAGTGCAATTGATAGGAAGAGCACTTCTTGGTGTATCAGGAAGCAATCCTGCATGGAAATGAGCACAGCCGAGGCAAAATATGTTGCCACGTGCTATTTGGAAGGTAGTATGTTTATTTTGAAAACTATTATTTGATTTGATTGATCTGACTTGC
The DNA here is from genome assembly GCA_001517045.1 of Pseudotsuga menziesii. NCBI lineage: Eukaryota > Viridiplantae > Streptophyta > Pinopsida > Pinales > Pinaceae > Pseudotsuga > Pseudotsuga menziesii. Next base: position 85,882 of record LPNX011011154.1, read on the forward strand.
ATTTTTGTATGATGTAGAGAGGAGCAGTGAAGCTCCTGTTTGTGATCCAGATTGAGATATCTCGAAAGAGGGAGTTCTAGCATAGCTAGTGAGACAGGTTGTTTGGGCATAAATCTTGGTGAAGCTCATAGGTTGCTCAGACATAAACAATCCTGTAGGTTGTCCTTGGATGTAATCGGTCCTGGTGAAGATCACAGGTTATCCTTGGACGTAATTAGCCCTCATGTGATTCTATGCTAGAAATGGCCAGAGTGAAGTTTGAGTACTTCAAGGAGAAGCTTGGTGTTCTCCAGATCGAGGTTCCCTCCAAAGGGAATTTATGTGTCTCTTGGCCTTTCTGACATGGTGGAAGGTTGAGCTTCACATGGTTAGATGTAAGTGCAGAGATGCTCTGATGTGATTGTGGGTTGTGTTACCACATGATCAGTGCAAAGATATTCTTATGTGATTATGGGATGTGTTCCCACATGATCAATGCATAGCTATTCTGATGTGATTGAGGGATATGTTCCCACATGATTAGATATAAGTGCAGAGATGCTCTGATGTGATTGTGGGTTGTGTTACCACATGATCAGTGCATAGATATTTTGATGTGATTGTGGGATGTGTTCTCACATGATAAATGTAGAGCCATTCTGATGTGATTGAGGGATGTGTTCCCACATGATCGAATGTAAGTGCAACGCCTTTCTGACATGATGAGGTAGGATGTAAGTGAAGATCCTTTTTGAAATGATGAGGTTGGATGTAAGTGTAGTGCCTTTCTGACATGATGCGGTCAGATATAAGTGCATAGAATTTCTGACATGATGAGGTCGGATGTAAGTTTAGAGCCTTTCTGACATGGTGAGGTCGAATGTAAGTGCAGATCCTTTCTTACATGATGAGGTCAGATGTATGTGCATAGCATTTCTGACAAGATGAGGTCAAATGTGAGTGCTGGGCATTTCTAACATGGGTTTTGGATGTGTTCCTCCCATGGTCATATGTGAGTGCTGGGCATGCCTTTCTGACATGGTTCTTGGATGTATTCCTCCCATGGTCAGATGTAAGTGCTGGGTGGGCCTTTCTGACATGGTTCATTCCATGGTCAGATATAAGTGTTGAAGATGATGAATACCTACATGAAGGCTAGGCCTACAACCAACATGAAAAAGGGATGACTCTGTAGAACTTTTTGTGATGAGTAGAATTGAGATAGCACTAGTGATGATGATCCAGTGATGCTCCAGATCAAGTGATGATCCAGACTTTATGAAGATGAATTTGTGATGAAGATGACTTGATGATGATCCAGATGATACAGAGAAGAAGACTTGTGCTAATAAATTGTGTCGAGAGAATACCTTCCTAGTTAAGAGGGAGTGTTGATGTATTTGTAACTTCAGAATGTTTTCATTTGCATATCTTATGTATTGTACCCGATGTTCCTATCGGGAAGTATCTATAATATAAACAAGTCATGTAAAGTCATTGAGATTAACCCTCCATTATAAGTCAAGGAAATAGACCCCACAATTGAGTTAAGGTGTCCTTGTTGAATGGAGGACAAAGTCCCCATAGTTGTGGAGCACTAGGGTTATTAGAATCTCCTAGAGATGTCAGCCTTGGTAAGTAATTGTTAAGTGAGGCCGACTTGTTGGAGTGGACATTAAGTGAACGAAAGAATATAAATAGAGAGTGAGCCTCTCTATTTATCTCACACACACTCACTCACTAGGGCACATGAGTGAGAGAGGAGAAGCTCTCTCATGTGAGAGAGAGAGAACAACTATTGGAGATCATATTTTCTGTCTTTGGGTTTTACTACTTCCATTGGTGCTCATTCTATCTCTGAGGAAGCTGCGGGGTTTTCTTCTTTATGGTTTCCCCAAGGAAAATTCTTTGTGTTTCTTGTCTCTTGTGATTATTGTTGTGCACTGTTGCACATGAAAATCTCACATTACCTAGTCATCCTTCAGATAACTTTCTTGTTGCCTCACAACCTCACAAAAAGCATGATTTGGATCACCTTGGCCATTTTTTTCCCTAACCTAGAAAGATCAGCGCTCTTTTACCTTCTCCACAAAGCACCGTCGGTGCCTTCATTAGTTGATCAAGAAGCACCATTGGTACTTTTACAGTTGAAAAAACCCTAGGTCGGTGCTCTATCTAGTTTTCCTAAAAGCGTCGGTGGTCTTAAAAGGGGAAAAAAAGAAGTTTCTAGAAGGTTTCGTATGTAATCCTTCATGTAATTGGTTCTTGCATGTCTAGGAAAGGTGGAATTCACCTCCATCACCTATAGGGATCCTATTATATCTTTTTGTCAAGTCATCCTATGAGTTTTTGGCCTATAAATAAAGCCTCCATGAAGAGAGTGAGAGAGATCAGAAAAAGCACCCTTATGCTGCTAGTTTGAAGTCTAGATAGAGGCAAGGTAGAGGTAGCTTGTAGCAACAGAGGTCTTCATTGGAGTTTGTAGACATTTGTTGATACAGAAGTTGTCAACATCAAGGAATTTGGTTGTACTTCTTCTCATCCATTATTAATACAAATACATTTCCCTTTCTTATATTTGATTATTGTGTTTATGATTGAATATTATTGGACTCCTTGATCACCAATATGGATAGTTGATTATCATGATGCTCTCATCTTCTTGTTTGTCTTGTGATCCGTCTTGTAGGTATTGAACCATCTCAAGCATTTTCTGAGAGAAGATAAGCAGATCTAGGTATGAGGTGTGCTATGTTCATTTATTTAACTATTCAAGGAAAGGATATGTGGCTGTGATTCTTTTGTTCTGTAGTTGTGTGTTTACATTACATAGGAACAAGCAGTGTTAGCACTGGTTGAGAATTCCTAACAACAAAATTGGTGACTCCGCTGGGTAAAAGTATAATCGATCAGATCTAGGGAAGATCCAGTCAGATCTAGTACAGATCCAGTTAGATATACAACTCTTTGGTAACCATTCCACTAGTGAAGTTTTTTCTCTCTGCTCTTTGTTGTTTTAGTTAGCAAGGTAAGCTACTCAGTTCATATTATTTATGATAATTTGCCTCAGTTATGGATTTTAGTTCACTATTTTTTGGGTAATTGATCTTTTTATTTATTTGAAAAGTTCAACTGAGACTTTTTCTCTTCCTCCTGTAGTTCTGAATTTCTAGTGTGTTTTCTCGATGATGCTTTTCCCTTCGTTTGACATAGCGTCGATTTTTGTTTAGGGCGTATTTTCCCTTGATTGCAAAATCACTGCTCTCCTTCCACAAAACCTCCCCCTTCAGATGACAGAGTGTTGTCCTTCCTTTCGGGGTGCTTTTCCCTTCTTTTGATAGAGCACCATAGGCGCCTGAGTCCTCAGTTACTTGTGCGCCGATCTAACTTGTGAGGTAGGCTTCAAATCTCCTTGTAAAATTTTGCTTTTGTCTGTTTACAAAGTTTTTTTATCTTTCTGAAGAATCTGTGTGGTTTGTTTGATTCTTTGAGATTTCGCTGTGTTCTTTTTATTTCCCTACTGTTTGAAGAGTACTTTGTGAACTTGATTCTCTTTCAAGCTCAGTTCCAAAGGCTTGATCTTTTCCATTCTTATAGGGGAAAATAGTGGATAGTTTTAGTTTTGGTTTTAACAAAGTATCTAGAAACTTTTACTTTTGAAAAGGAAGTCATAGCCTCTTTTAAGTTAGTTCATTCTAGACTGCTTTGAGAACCTCATATTTTCCAGAAAAATACAAAAAAATATCCATGTTAGTTTCTTCTTGCTTATGCTTTAAAAGTTGTTGTTTTTTGCATAAATAGATTAGAAGAGATAGATTTTTTTACATTGTAGCAAAGATAGTTTGCATGCACACTAGTTTCTTGGTTTATTTGTCAAAATTTTCATAAATCTTTTGAGTGCTTGTTGAATTTTTTTTGTGTTTGGAAAATATATTTTTGCATCTTGGATCTTGTTCTATTATTGAAATCATCTTTCTATTGGTATACTGTTGAAAAATAAGTGAAAAGTTTCTCCTTACCCTAAGTAGTTTTCATCGAAAGTCAAAGAAGTGTTTCCAGTTGCATATAGAATTAATCTACATTATTGGAGACAACATTTCCACAAACATTCAACTAATCATCAAGATAAAATCAACGGTAGCTTTAGGTTAAAATTTGTATAGAATGTTGAGTGATAGGATAGAGACATGTTCGGACATCGTTAAGCATAGGAGCTGTCATTATTTGTCTGTACTACATCTCGGGACTCACATGGTTCTTCCACGTACCGTCGATATATAGAAACGGTCTTTCACATACCCTTGAGGTATATCAAAAGGTTCTTTCATGTACTCGATTGTATATAGGAAGGCCCCTTGTGAATGGTTGTGCATTAGACAACACTACTACCGATTGAGCTCCCATGTACCTTGTGTATATCTGGAGAACCCACTAGGATACCCTATCCAAACCGAGTGAACCTCTTGGTCATCTTTGCTATACGGGCGAAGCTTGTAAAGTCTTGATAATCCTGGTGAGAAACTGGACTTTGAACCCCTCCTATCATTTAAATACTGCTGTGACCTTTAGCTCTGAGTAGGTGTCTTTGTGTGATTTTTCTTTCTTCTTTGACCTAGGTTAGAATACTTCCAATCACCACCATGGTTGAGAAGCTTGTGCAGCGTCAATCCCGTAGGTTGTAGGGTTTACCTCCTGACTCTCCTCGATTTGTGGAAGGGGAAGAAAGGGTACTCATCGAGATACTATCTTTGGCTGAGAATCGTATGGAAATTACTCCACCTAGGGAATATTTCACTGTCTACAAAAATCCTTTTGTCCAATTGCCTCCTACAATTGATGCTTCTGTGCATCCACCGTTGGAAGGACATGGCGATACTTATACCCCACCAGATTACGGTATAAATGCTCCTTTTTGGAGGACTTCTATGGGCCAAGATATTTCTGAATTCAGGGTTATTAGACCTTCAAAAGGGAATCCTTCTTTGGGAGAAGAGGAACATAGAATAATTAATGCATCTCTTGAGAGAGATCACAACTTTTCAGAGAGAGTTGAAAAGATAATTCCTTCACCTGCACCTTGCCATGAATTTATATCAGCTCATTTACCCCGTAACACAGACCCTTGGCCTTTATCCAAAATTAAACCTTCTTCTGAAGGTCATCCTACTCACGGTGAGCCTTCTTATCACCCATGGCCTGAAGGATATCTCTCACTAGCTCAGTTGTTAGGTCCTATTGAAGAAGTTCCATTTCAAGGTAATCCAGGACCCAACCACAACCCTACAGTTTCACATCCTAGACCAATTACTAGACCTTCCATACCTATAGTGGTTGGGTGGCAATCCTCAAATCAAGCCATGTCAGTAAACTCTCACACCGGGGGGCAACCCTCGGTGTGAGTTATGTTACCTGTCAGTGGAACTGTGGCTAGTTCAAGACAACATGCAACTGTAACACAACTGATAGTAGTTATAACCTCTACCAATACCAATGTTATTCCCCCCAATCTAGTACAGGTCAATCCTTAGCGATACAACCCGTTAACAATACAACTTCTTAGGGATACGCTTATCCAGGAACTCAACAGCCTATGGTTAATCAAGTTTACCAACAAGCATTACCAATGGCTGTTTATATTGGGATTCCTTACCCCGAAAATGCTAGTGTACCTTGGGGACAACCCAATTGGTCAAAAATTCCATCATATGGAGGAAATTTTGTTAATACTGCCGGAGGATACAGTGGACCCCCTCTAGGAGGACCACTACAAGGACCTGGTGGACCATTTGGAGGACCACCACCACCACCATATGGAGGAGGAGGAGGCCCACCATCACCATCTGGAGGAGGAGGACCACCACCACCACCTGGAGGAGGTGGACCCCCACTACCACTTGGAGGAGGAGGACCACCACCACCACCAACACCACCTTCCGGAGGACGCCCTCCTTCAGGGGGCCCACCTCCCCATGGAAATTATAGAAACCAACAACCTTTTCAACAAGATTCGAGGGCATCATCTAGACCCATCGACATATGGTCCTACTAGTCAACAAATTCCCTATCAATATTACCAGTATCCCCTACCGAATCAACAACTTCCATTTTTGGCCACTTTAGACTTACCAGATTTGTCACGATTGATAAATGATCCAATTCATCATGACCCCTCTTGGCCTGCAATCCTGTAAAGCTGCCTTCTAATATACCTAAGTATGATGGTAAACCTGGTGAAGAACCAAAAAACCACGTTTATGACATTTCATTTTTGTTGTTCATCAAATTCTTTGATGGACGGTTCAATCCTTCTACACCTTTTCCAACGAACCCTCACTGGTATTGCCACAAAGTGGTACATTGAGTTACCACAACACTCTTTTTGGGATTTTAATGCCCTAGCAATGGCCTTTTTGACACACTTTCAACTAACAATCTGATATGAAACATGTACAGACATTCTAACTTTGCTTCATCAAACCACATCTATCCACATCTCCGATCATATTCATGAATGGAGAAGAAGACGAAGGTTGATTAAGGCCCCTATTCTTGATCAGTTGCTATCTAGTTGGTTCACAAAGTCTTTGTTACCACCTATTTCTAAAGATGTTTCCATGGGAGGTGCTGTTATTGAGGAGCAAGCTATTAGTCGTGATTAATACCTAGACTTGGTTTATTCCTAGTTAGGTACTTTGTATGACCTAATCCCGCATGCTCCTCAACCTACAATAGATCCATCTAGACCTACAACTGAACCACCTACTAATGGTATACTTGGTTCAGTCCAAACACAATCAATGGCTAAATATTCCAAGAAACAAACCGCTACCCCATCTAATCCACAAGCGCCACCTGCCAAAATAGCATCCTCTCCTATTGATTCTGCTGAAATGAATGCAATACATTCCATTGAACCTTCAGGTGGGAAGAAAAAAGGAAAAAATAAATCTAAAAAACTTGACAAACAATAGGAAGGTAATAAAACACAAAATATAGATAACGATTCAAAAGGAAAGAGAAAGGTAAAGTATCCCTATTTAATCTGTGGAGGTGATCATTTTACAAAAGAATGTCCTCGGCATGAGGAAATGAATAAGTTTTTGAAAGCTTCACCCACCCTAGCTATTTTACAAGATCCTTTCTCTTCCCAACAACAGTTAGTTGATCATAAGTCCTTGAATGAAACTACTTCATCTACTGATGAAGTTCGTATGATGTCTAGTGAAACAATGAACTTGAATAATAGGTCACAAATTTATGACCCTCCTCCTGAAAAGAAACCTGATGAAATTCCACTTGAGAAACCCTCAGTTTCCACACCTCCTCCTAATAATGGTCTTCACATTGAAAACCCCATTCCATAATCCATTTTACATCCACCAAAAGGCACTCTACGCAAGTCTGTCATTAACCCGAACACATGTGTTGCCCAATGTTATAACATTGTTGAAGATTTGGCTCAAGCACCGTGCGCCATGTAGGATTTAGAGGTACTTTAGACTTGTCCAACTCAATGGGAAAAACTTGCTTACTACCCTTGGATCCATGGATCCTAAGAATTCTAATATCATCACTTTCTAGTTGGATGATTATAAGTTGAGGCTCTCGCATCAATTAACTTTCGAGACAGCCACAAAAATTGCTTGGAAGACTATTCATCGAACTGTGCTAGATGAAGGGACCTCTACATCGGTCATGTATTTATCTTGTTGGAGAGCCATTGGTTCTCCATAAATAAACTGTTCACCTACCACTCTCAAGGATTTTTACGGTTGCGGTTTCCAACCTTATGGATTACTACTTGCCATCCATGTTGAACTAGGGGGCAAGTCGGTCTCCATCCACATTGAAGTCGTCGACGCTCCTTTGGATTACAATTTACTCCTAGGTCATAACTGGTTCTATGCTATGCAAGATGTAGCATCGTCCATTTTCTGGATTGTCCAATTCCCATTCCAAGGAAAGATTGTTACTGCTGACAAGCTAGATTTCCTCACACCTAGTGCCATTATGAATGATGTAGCTAGTGTTCCGCTTCTGAATACACCACAATAAATACATTAGAGTAGGTATTATCAAAGATTATTCACTTATGGGAGTTTTTCCCTCATCTAAACCTCCTTTGGCTTCACAAACTGCACCCATTAATATGATTTCTAGTTCTCGTACAGACAAAGGAAAAGAAATCATTGATGAATCATCATCCTTTTCCCCTTTCGAAGAGATGTACAATGCAATCCAAGCTACCAGTGATCTCACCATCAATGACCATTTCTTGGTGGCCTCAGATCGTTATCATACCCCATATTGGCTCGATCACCCCTCCCCATCTCTAGATTATCTTTCACTCACACTTCCTATGGATAAGTCTATTATGGAAGTTATGTTGTTAGATGAGATGCCTTGGGAAGATTATCACCATCGATCTTTTTTCCTTCCCTCTAGCCATATGGTAGAAAACCACTTTGCCTCCACAGTTTCGTCCAATATAGTCCTCAACTCTCAGTCTTCGATTCTCACACGTAATGTCGATTATGAAGGGAATGTATGCAACATTACCAAGACTATACCCATTGACATATCCATGAAACTAGGTGTTTTCAAGAACATATCCATAGGACAGAACTCTTCCCCTGAAGAAATCCAAACATACACGACTCTTTTCAAAGAATTTTGAGATGTCTTCGCATGGACATATGAAGAAATACCTGGGATTGATCCCTCCATCGTTGTCCATGAAATTAAAACATATGCTGATGCTAAGCCCATACACCAGAAATTACAACAGGTTCATCCTCGAAAATCAGCCACGATTAAGGAAGAAGTTGAAAAACTTCTGAAGGCTAGTTTCATCTACCTCATACCACTAACCGAATGGGTGTCCAACATAGTCCCTGTGAATAAAAAGCAGGGAACTATTAGGGTTTGTATCGATTTTAGGGATCTAAATTGTGCTTGTCCAAAAGACAATTTTCCTACTCCCTATATCGATCAAATAATTGATAACTATGCCAGAAGCGTCATTTTCGCCTTTATGGATGTTTTTTTGGCTATAATCAGATTGAGATTCTCCCATCCAATCAACATAAGATGACATTCATTTTCCCATGGGGGACTTTTTCTTATCATAAACTGCCTTTCAGCTTAAAAAATACTGGCAACACATTTCAACGTGCCATGTCATATGCTTCTCATGACATTAAACATGTTGTGGAACCCTATTTAGATGACCTTCTTGCCCATTCTAAGCAGCGGGATCTTCATGTCGATCATCTGAGAGCTATTTTTCTTCGATGTTGTCATTTTAATATCCGTATGAACCCCTATAAATGTGTTTTTTGTGTCGAAGCTGGTCAAATTCTTGGTTTCATTATTTCCAAAGATGGCATCCGTATCAATCCTTTGAAAATCGAGGCTATCTTGGCCCTGCCTGCTCCCACGAATGTTACTGAACTCCAAAGTTTGCAAGGGAAGGAAAAATTTCTGCGTCATTTCATTTGTAATTATGTAGAGAGGACACATGGTTTCATGAGGTTGCTCAAGAAGGATACCCATTTCATTTGGGATGATTTCACACAACGCACATTCGATAACCTTAAACATGCACTTACCCATGCACTTATGTTGCAACCACCCAATTATGCCAAGGATTATTCCTTATATGTGGCTGCATCCTTGTCTACAATCGGCATGGTCCTTGTTGAAATAGATGAACACAACCAAGAACATGTGATTTATTATGCAAGTAAGAGTCTTTTGGATTTTGAAACCCGATACTCACATGTGGAGAAACTTGCTCTGGCCACAGTCATTGCGGTCCAAAAATTTCGTCGTTATATCTTGCTCCGCACCACTACTGTTTATGTGGATTTTAACCCCATGTACTACATTCTTACCCGAAAAGTGCTTGGGGAAAAATACTCACATTGAATCATGATCCTCCAAGAGTTTGACCTAGAATTCACTAAAATTATTTCCAATAAGTGCCTTGTCTTTGCATAGCTTATATGTGACCTTCCCCATACCATTAAGAATCTAGAGCCCTCTGATTCCTCACTTGCTGAATCACTGTTTCTCACTAGTACGACTGATCCATGGTATGGAGACATCATTTTGTATCTCCAGACCTTATGATACCAGCCTACTGCCTCCCGAGATGAATGTCATCATGTTCGCCACCAGGATAAAGTTAACTTATCTTGAATGATACCCTATACCTCTGTGGTGTTGACTCCATTCTACATTGTTGCCTTACACATGAAGAGGCTGAGATCGTCCTTAATGATTTCCATGCTAGAGCTTGTGGCGGTCATCTTTCCAGGTTGGCTACTGCCCATAAAATCCTGCATGTCGGGTACTTCTGGCCTTCCATTTTCAAAGATTGTATTGAAACGGTCAAGAAGTAACCACTATGTCAAATGTTTACCTCCAAGAAACACACCCATCCAGCTTCGCTCCATCCCGTAGTAGTAGTTGGCCCTTTTACAAAATGGGGCATAGACTTCATGCATTGTAGACCTACCTCAATTGGGGGGCATGGCTACATCATTGTGGCTGTTGACTATTTTACAAAATGGGATGAGGCAATGCCCACATACACTGAGGACAGTAAGACTGTCACACTTTTCCTATTCAATCATATCATTGCTCGATTCAGGATCCCAAGGGCCATAGTGACCGATCATGGGTCACACTTTCAAAATAAAATGATGGTAGAGCTTAGTGTAAAACTAGGGTTTCATCATGATAACTCTACACCATACTATCCTCAGGCCAATGAACAGGTTGAGGCGATAAATAAAGTATTAAAAACAATGCTTCAATGAATGGTAGGACAAGCCAAGTCAGACTGCCATTTACAACTTTTCTCTGCACTTTGGGCCTATAGGACTACTATCAAAACTTCCACTGGATTCACACCTTTCCGATTGGTATACGGAATGGAAGCCACCCTCTTGATCGAATGTGAAATCCCTTCTTTGAAGCTGGATGTGGAACTATTACCCAACACTACCATAGATGAAGAAATATTCTTGTACCTAAATAAAATTGATGAAGCTCAAAGTGATGTTTCCTTAGCTAATGAGGCACACAAACAAAGAATGAAAGTCCAGTATGACAGGAGTTTCCAACCTCGTTCCTTCAATGAAGGAGATCTGGTCTTAACCTATGACCAAAAGCAATTCAAGCTCAGGGAAGGCAAGTTTGATTCCATGTGGCATGGGCCTTATATTGTCAATCGTGTTTTAGGAAAGGGGGCATATGAATTGGTTGATTACGACGAGATACCATTGGGAGATCCTCGAAATGAGCTCTAACTCAAAAGATACTATGCCTAGGTCATCTAGTGTAGGGTCTTTGTAAATATTGTTTATAGATTTCTATGTGTCTTAGACCTTAAGAAGTGTGTCTTTTGTGTGATCTAAAGAGTGTTTTTTATAAACCCTACTTATGCACGTCTTTTATCTCATGGACAGATGACTTCCTTCATTGGCTTTGCTGATGGTGCTCATTGGTATACGCTTAACCTTGCATCTACAACTTGGGTATTGTACTCTCCTATAATTGAATTGGTGAGTTCAAGGGGTATTATTTTAGGTCCTTCCACCAACAATCTGGTAGAATATTGAGCCGTAGTCATATTGTTGATAGAAGCTCTAGATAATGATGTAAGGAAAATTAGGGTTTACTTGGACTCTGAGCTGGTTGTCCAACAACTTAACCGAGTCTACACCATCCGTAATCCCCTACTTCTTCGTACTTTTCAAAGAGTCAGGTTGTTAGAGAGGTCTTTTGAGAAAGTCACTTATCAACACAGTCCAAGACATTTAAATGCAGTGGCAGATTCCTTAGCTATATATGTTTTGGATTGGTATATTGGTCATACATAAAAGTCCATTTGAAACATAAATCAAAATGTATAAATTCATAAGTAGCTGAACATCTCACACATCACATTTTGTCACACACACAACTGTATATAAACTGTAACATCGAGATACAAAAATGGGTTGAAGCATCCCTGGATTTCAATGCCCTCAAAGCTCCGGACCATAAAAAGTTCAAAATTTGTGAATACATAGGGAAAAATATGAAGCTCTGAAGCTTTCAGTAATAGATATACAAAAAGAATATAAAAACAGACTAATCCTCCTGCTGTGCATCATAGCATATGATGTCTTGGACCACCCTGCAGAGTAGCTTGGAAAACCGCTCAGAAACACCTACGTTGTGGCGTTGATAACACCCAGGTATCCTATTTATGGTTACATCAAGAATACCCACAGTCAATTTCTATAGGTTTTCCTCCATATCTCCAAGCTCCTCTTTAGCTTCGGAGCAGAACACCATCATGTCTCTAGTGCTTACTCACCTAGCAATAGGTGACATCCCCACTAGATGAGCAGGTCCAACATTTGTATGAAAACACTTTTTGGTTATCTCAATGTTATAAAACATAAAAATGAAATAAAATACAAAATTCCAAAAAACATAGCTTGGATAGTGTCTTTACTTACCACGATCATCCCACATCTCACCCTCAGGTAAAGCTAAATCTGGATCATGACAGAAATCTGCCCCATTATAGGCGTAATCCTCTATCATAAGCAAATAGTTTCTCAACCAGTGAAAGAATCTAAACCCATAGTTAACTTTATTCCCTCCGCCGCCAAGGCATGGCATAGCTATAACCCATGCTAGCATCCTGGGATCTTCAAGCTCCAGCCTGGTGATGGTTATCTATGGTCTCATATGTGGAATCCATTGTAGCATAAATGACACTACCACTGCCCCATATCTGAATTGCTTCAGGGTCCCCCTCCTGCATTTGGTCAACTACTTCTTCAGGCATACTAGCATGCTCTCACACCAGTTAAAAATGGTAGGCTCCAGACACTGTAGAGCATATAGAATATGAGATCTAGTAGTGAGGTGGGAAGATCTTGTTCCCTCCACTTTGCCAATGGTGTATACCACAGTCCTTAATGGGAGATTCACTATGGAACGAATCTTTAGTTTCCCGGATTGAGCTTCTGTGCCCAATGCACAATGCTGGTCTATTATGTCATCCAAGGAGCCTTCTCCTCCTCGAGCCCCATATAAGACTGCCTGATTCCCCCTCATATATAGACTGATCAAGAAGTATATATCCTCTATCTCAATGGGAAAGATGTGGGCCCCTACAACAAAATGTTCTTGGTCTGGGTCCCACATGTTAATGATATACTCAAGTAACCGGATGTGTGCTTTCATACCAGGCACACGAAAATACTTCAGCAGTCCAAAGTTTCTTAGGGCTTCTATGGTAGTTTGGTCATTAGCAGCCTGTAAATCAGAAGACTCATGCTCCCTTTCTTTCCATATGACCATAGTGCAATTGCAACATACAAATTTCATGATTAGAACACATGGCACGGATAAAAAGTAGAATAACATACTTTGAAGCAAATCTTGGGCATAATTTTGGTCTTTTTAGCATTCTAGGGTTTCAATTTTTCTTCTTAAGGATGTAGTGGCGCTGCTCTCTTTGGCCAACAGAGCACCATCGGTGCCTGTGCCCTTTGCCCTCAAGGTGCCACCTGCTTGTCTACTGTGGACAGGGTGCCTACGATGCGCCTGTCTCGGATGGACAGAGCGTCGTCGGGGACTCTGCCCAATGGCCAAAAAACCCTTAAAGAATAAAAATTAACCCATTTTCTACCATTGTAATTACTCAATGAAGGTCAGTTTTGCTATTTATAATAAAAATTTACAAACCTACCCTCTATTTTGTCTTCAAAATCATGATAAAAATTGGTTTTAGGGATGTGAGTCCAAACATGAAAAAATAAAAATTGATGTTTGTAGAGGATAGAAGGGAAAAGATTTCATTACTTAACTCTTACCCAATGAACGAAGAAGCAATGGAGCAGGAAGATCCTTTCCAAAACTGCTAATGGAACTCTCACCAATCCAAACCAACTCTCCAAACTCACAAGTGGCAAAAAAAAAATGGTAACTATTTCTTACCCATACTTTCTATTTATAGATTATTTGAGATTTTCAAATATACATTATAATTCATATATTTTGAAATCCAAATTATTTGAGTGAAAGTGGGTTTTTTGTTTTTATTTTATATAGTTTTGGTAAAATGGTTTCTAATGGTGTTTTTTGAGTTTTTCAGGGTTAATGTTAGATTTTGGCTCCGATACAAGTCATTTTGGTCTTTTTCAGTCTTACGGAAAAAATGAAAAAGTACCAAGTGTTCTTTTATACTTTTTACGTGCTCGTTAAAATTCTAGTAGAAAGGTGTCGAGCCCAGTTTTTCGCTTTTTCAGATTCGTTAAAAATGGCTTATGAAAAAGGAACCTCGTATGGGAGTTATATTTAATCTCTTTTCAGTCTCCTCAAAACACAAAAATATTGCCAAGCGAACTTGTTACATTCCCTCTTGTAAAAGAATTTGAACGGTCGACTAGTTGGGGGTAGGTTATCTCTTTTTTAGACCGACTAGCCTTATTTACAAAAAAGGAACCCTTTTGGAGTCTTCTTAGTTGTTTCAGACTCTCTAAACATGAAACGACAAATGAGTTTTCTTGCATCGGACTCATAAAACATACGATTTAAGACCTTATTTTGGGAATGATCCCCTCCTTTCTCAGGTTCATGAAATATATGAGAATGGACTCATCACTTGATGAGCTTCAACGAGTGTTTGTTACCCTCTTTGGACTCGTAAAAATGAAAAGAGGAACTCACCTTTCGAGGTGGGGAAATTAAAGGAAGGTGAGATGGTTTTCATTTGTTTATATGGCAGTACTCTACAGTCCACCTTTGAACATGGCACTTGTTTACATTTGCGTATCTGAACAGTTTTGGGTTTTTCAGTTTGTCTTCGAGTCGATCCATTTCATGAGTCACACAGCTCCTTTGAGTCAATTCAGAGAATGCTCCATTATATTCCTTGAATTACACCTGGTTCTATTCTCGTGAGTCAATACTGCCAAGTCATGTGTCGTGCCGCCTAGTTGTTCAAAGGATACCTTTCTTAGAACCATGATTCGTCATCAACCTCACTCATCCTCAAAATTCAGTCATGTCTGAGTCAGTCCTATCATTCCAAATCAACTTTTGTTCTCAGTTTCATGTCACTGATGTGGGAATCATCATGGCCCTCCTGTGACAGATTCTATCCCTGCCGATTTCAGGTAATTTTCTAGGGATTAGACCTAGAAACCTAGACAGTATGTTGGGCTTGCATACCTCAATGGAAGGTTACCTTGCTTTCAAAATGAGTTTACATCGTTGAATTTTGATTGAAATATCTCATCAAATGTTCGACTTCAATTCCTTTATTCACATTTGATGAGATGTACTAAGATACCTTGGGAGTCATTGACATCAATGGTGATTTCCCTTGCACTTGTTAACAGTCGACATTAATGGCTGGTAATCAAGTGGTTTCTACCATGTTCGACGTCAAGACATTGTAATCACATGGTTAGATTCGTATCATTTGGATATTGGGATGAAGACCCTGAGATGTTAGGCTTTTTCATCATCATTTCCTATGCTCAGGTTGCGTTTGGAGAATATTTGGAGTCATGACATGGATCCACAGTGTATATTTGGTGGCTATGTTCTATATATAGAATTGAGTGGTGTAGATCTACTTTGTATGTCTTGTAGCTATGTCCTACCTTTCATAATGGTCAATCATGGATCTACAGTATATTATAAGTAGCCATGACATAGTCATCATCATAGATTTGCAGTGTATGGGTCTGCACTTGTGATTGGATTGGATAAAAGTCAGTTATTGGTCTTTTTTTTTCCTCTGTATAAGATGGAAAACTTGCAAAGCATTTTGCCTATCACATTATTCTAGCTTCATACTTTTGGGGGCATTCTATTGCACATGAAAATCTCACATTGCCTAGTCAACCTTCAGATAACTTTCTTGTTGCCTCACAACCTCCCAAAAAGCCTGATATGGATCACCTTGGCCATTTTTTCCCCTAAACTAGAAAGATAGGTGCTCTTTTACCTTCTCCATAGAGCACCGTCAACGCCTTCATCAGTTGAGCAAGAAGCACCTTTGGTCCTTTTACAGTTGAAAAAACCCTAGGCCAACGCTCTGTCTAGTTTGCCTAAAAGCACCGGTGGTATTAAAAGGGGAAACAAAAAAGTTTCTAGAAGGTTCCATACAGAATCCTTTGTGGAATTGGTTCTGGCATGTCTAGGAAAGGTGGCATTCACCTCCCTCACCTATAGGGATCCTGTTCTATCTTTTTGTCAAGTCATCATATGAGTCTTTGGCCTATAAATAAAGCCTCCATGAAGAGAGTGAGAGAGATAAAAAAAAACACCCTTATGCTCCTAGTTTGAAGTCTGGATAGAGGCAAGGTAGAGGTAGCTTGCAGCTAGAGAGGTCTTCATCAGAGTTTGTAGACATTTGTTGAGACAGAAGTTGTCAACATCAAGGCATTTGGTTGTACTTCTTCCCATCCATTATTAATACAAATACATATCCATTTCCTATATTTGATTATTGTGTTTATGATTGAATATTATTGGACTTCTTGATAACCAATATGGATAGTAGATTATCATGATGCTCTCATCTTCTTGTTTGTCTTGTGATCCATCTTGCAGGTATTGAAACATCTCAAGGATTTTCCGGAGAGAAGATAAGCAGATCTAGGTATGAGGTGTGTTATGTTCCTTATTTAACTATTCAAGGAAAGGATATGTGGCTGTGATTCTTTTGTTCTGTAGTTCTGTGTTTGCATTACAGAGGAACAAGCAGTGTCAGCACTGGCTAAGAATTCCTAACAACATGCATTTTATTCTCTTAGATAAGATCCTAGATCATATTGCTTAAAATAATAAAAATCTAACAATAGACTCAAATATTAGATGATATACCTTTCAAATATGTTGTTTAACAAGTAGTTATACTTTTGGAATATATTTCAGTATAAATTTGGTCTATGATGTTTACCTCACCCTACTACAAGTCCCTTAATTTTGAATCTCCATGTGTTTCATGCATTGAATTCCAAAAGTGCTTAATTGTATGGGTGTTTTTAGTAATTTATTTATTTGATATTTGAGGATATTTTTTAAATGCTTTGAGAAAAATTATAAAAAAACACACCTTAATTTAAATTATGTTTATGGTGAATCAATCTATTTTACATCTAGAACTTTGATGGCTAGTGTCTCAACTTCCATTTACACTTCTTTGGATTCAATTTGAAAAAACTTGTCCTTCCTCCACAAACTTTTATGTGCTAATCCAAGGCTTGTGATAGCATAAAATGGGTTTATTTCACATTTTTATCAATTTATTTTTTTTCATACCCAGAAACATTTCTATCTCAAATTCATATTGATTCTCATGCCTGATGACACTTTTCTCATCCAAAATGATTGATTTTACCTTCCTCTTGTATTACCGCAGTTTTGACTTGGAATTTATTTAACCATAATTATGTAAATGATGTGAATGTGCTAGTATGGATTCCTAGTGTGGATCTCAAGGCCATGTCCCAACTCGTGAATGGATAGGCATGTATGATGTATATATTGTTACTTGGACCATATGGTTGTCTTGTCTTGCTAACTCGAAAACAAATGTAAATATTATGTGGATAAATAATACAATGGTCCAAGAATGGTTGTGTAAAGAGAACCAAAGGGATATGATTCCACCAGGGGGGAAGAGGAAAGGAGGCCTATTGGAAAATAATCCTTTCTTCCAAGTTCCAACCTTATAACTCACCAAAATGTCAATCCTTGAATAAGCCAATTACCTCCTCTTTGACTATTTTCTAGTAATTGAATGCATGTGTGAGGTTGGTAGGAGAAATCACCTCACGTAGTTATTGAAGTATGGGGATGACTACAGCTTGTGATAAATCTGTCAGTTTCCTCTCACCCTTTTCCCCTACCTCTTGGAGTGGATCCTCACTCTTTTTCATTCAGACATGCTCTCATTAATGAGGCACATGGAAATATCCTTAGAACAAAATTGTCTGCATTGCATTGTTCATGACTATGTATAACTGTGAAAATTCGAATTGAGGGGTAGAGATACTAATTTGGAGGTAAAATAGATGGTTGTAAGTGAGGAGAGAGGCTGGGATAACTAGGAAGCCTTTCCCCTTGAGTTATGTTGCTCATATATGCTTGAGTAGCCAGGAATTAGGCTACAGGTGGTTCTCCAATAATATTCAATAGGTTGGTCTTCTTCTATGCACAGACTGGAAACACTCAGGAAGATGGATCGCACAAGAGGACTGTGGATAGATGAAGAGGATTCCTAAGACAATAATGGTTTTGTGTGGGGAAGGTATTGTGGAAGCCAATTGTTTAAGAGTTTATTGAGATCCATGTAGAGCTCTGTATGAGTAGTTGGCTAAGCATTGAGACAATAATTGTGTTGTGGGATGAGAGAGAAAATCATGCAATTGTTTTCCTTTGCACTGGTGGCCTCATAGCCCAGCTTGGGGGTAGCCTCTTAGCAGAAATGGTATATGCCTAAAAAAGTTCCTATGGATGGGTGGAAAATCGCTCCTACACAACCAGTTGCTTGATTCTATGTTGATTAAGATAAGTATTCTTGTGTAATTGAATCTAAGACATTTTAATTGATGCATGTGTCTAATTATGTTTGCATATGCATGATTGGTGTGTGTGGGTCAATTTTATTTCCATTGTGTATGTATGATTGCATATGCACGCGTATCTTAATTTTAAATGGAATTATAGTATAGATTTGGGATGAATTCAGAGGCCCGAACCTAGTTAAAATCCTCTCTTGATGGCCGGGTTGAGCAAGGACGAATGTTGCACTTAAATCATGCCTTAGTCACTCCCTTAATCAAACAAGTGTTAAACATGTGAATTAGAATATCATATCCAAGTTTCCATGGCTAAAGTACTTGTGTCAATGTCTAAGACTAGAAGGGAAATATTGGCAAAGAAAATTGTTAAAAACAAGTGAGTTGTCGAAGTGTATATGTACCGACGTCGAGATGCCAATGTCGAGATTGGCATGTCATTGGTGGAAGGATCATCACACTATTGTGTATGCTGAGGTACCAATTTCATAATCGAGGGTCATCTTATGGAATGGAAATTGCATTTCAGGTTCCAACTCTTGAATTCTGAGTCGAGGCGGGGGGGGGGGGGGGGGGGGGGGGGGGGGGGTGTCAGTGCTCGTGGTTGTGCAATTTCCTAGGGTTTTGATGTCGAGGTAGTGACATTGATGTCAATGTTAGAAGGGTAATTGGTAAGGTTATGGTTTAGTTAGTGCCAACTTTCAAGGTTCGATGTGTTGATATCAGGTGACTTGAGATTCAGACATCAGAGTTGGTATGTCAGGGTTTTTTCATTAAGGGCTTGTCTAGTGCTTTTGACTTTCTAATCCCAATGCAGGAAACATCAGGAAGGTGTGTTCAGGTCTAAGGGGTAGAAAATAATCATCAGAATTATTTATGCGGTTAATTAATTAGAATATTATTTAAATTTAATCATTAACTAGGTAGTTATTCATACCTCGATAATGATTGGTATCCATGTAGTTGTGTAAGGTGACAAAGTGATATTAAGGGACATGACACCTCTATTCTTTGTCTCCCACTTTTTACTTGTTGTTTCCTTATGGTTTCACATTCTGTGAAAATGGAATGGTGGGAGTATCTTAAATTCCCAATTCATTCACACGTACAATACAAGTAATTGATATGTCACAATTAGGTGGTAGATACTTCAACAGTATCTCCTCCGGGTGAAGCTCTAGGTCGAGTTTAAGTTCGCGTGGATTCAGTTGTTGGCCCTTTTTAAATACATTTTTACATACCGACATATATGGATAAATATTTAATATCATCTATGGGTGTATATTTAACATGCTTAGCGTGGTTTGTTTCCCTTGTTGTTTAATAAGAGAAATTTTAGCTATTCTAATAGTTGATTTACTAGATCATCAATATATGCATTATTCTCTCTTGGGATGTGTATGAATAAATGTGTTCAAAATAGTATGTGAAAATATGACCTTAAGAAATCATCAAAGAAGATGCAATGACTAGACTCAGTATATTTGATTTAACGGGGAGACAGGGAGAGATGAATCCAGGTAAACGTGTAAGAAATGAATATGTAGGTTGATGGTACAAGTGGATAGGACAATGATATCATCATATTCTATTTTTTTATTGGTGGTTGAGCCAATGCAACCACTATAAGAGTGCAATATATGGTGCATGGGGTACTAAGGAGTCCAGTTGGAGGAGACTAATTTATTTGTGTGATTTCTTTCTCCATCAGTGAATCTGAGACAATAGGGGCCTTCTATAATCATTTATAACAAAGGATTGAATAATAGCATGATCTAGGAAATTTGAAGAGTAGGCGAAAAAACAAAGCATAAAAGTAAAATTATGATACATTGTTAAACGAGGTGCTTTTCTAATATAGGCATAGAATTTCTTTAGATACGGTCTGTTACACCGCATTCGAGTGTAATTAGCTAGCTCATATATGGATTAAGGAGGAATATGTTTCATCT
Source organism: Pseudotsuga menziesii (assembly GCA_001517045.1). NCBI lineage: Eukaryota > Viridiplantae > Streptophyta > Pinopsida > Pinales > Pinaceae > Pseudotsuga > Pseudotsuga menziesii. Next base: position 106,424 of record LPNX011011154.1, read on the forward strand.
TCATATTGTTAAATTTGTGAACCATTGATCTACAGGAAAATGAGAGCAATTGAGAAGGGAATTATGTAGTGATAATAAAAGAGAATGTACACTAAACAAGAAATTCATGCCACAAATTTCAGATAAACAGACAAGAATTGATCAGTTAATCACAACATTAATCTTCATTTATTAATTAGTAATACAATGTTGTTACACTAAGTATAATTTAAATCATGTGGTAGGATTCGAATCTACCAACTAAACCTGACTAATTATCTAACTGAGTGTTTTAAATCATTGTTGGAGCTCACTAGTCTAACTCTAGATGTCTAAATCAGTCTACAATCAGTTAACTGATGAGGTAGGTGGGAAAAAGGTGCCACTGTCCTTGCATGTGTGAAAAACTTGCGCTAGGCTAACTGAAAGTGATTTAAATTATTGTAAGTAGAGGTTGACTAAGCATAACTGCTTACTTACAACAACCAACTAATGGAGGTTGTTGGTGGCACTTAGAGTGGGCTCCTATAATGTAGGGATTGGTCTCAAAGGCACATTAACTCATGCATGCACATGCATTAAGTGGCAGGTAACCTCTATATGTGTTCCACACACTATAGTATAGTAATAATGTATCCCTAAGTTAGTCAATATGACCAAATAGACTATAATGGACAAAGAAGGATTAATTAATCCTAAACCCCCCCTTAACCCTAAGTTTGGACAACTTGGGCCCTGGAAACTGGGCCAAAAGTCACCCTGTTGTAGCTGCAACAATTTTCGAAAATTCCAAAAAATTTTAGGACCCTCCTTTCGCCTGGATTAGCCTGATTTTCTTTTTTGATTTGGTCTGAGAGTTTTCAGAAAAAGTTTCTTATGATTGAATTGGTTTATCACCTATTTAAAATCCCCTCTAACGTTGAAGAATTCCATTTTTGATCGAAGCCTTATCGTTACCTTGAGTACCTTTGAAACTGTTGGAATCAGAAGTTATTTGGTTATTTCCCCACCTTTGCGGAAGGATTTTTCATTTGGTTTTCCGTCGTTGCGGACAGATTTTGGGTTTTGACTTTGAATTTCCTCCCGATTCGTCGACTGCCTGTTTGGTCTTACATCGGAGCAATTGTCACTTCTTCTTCCGCCATTGCGGATGGTTTTTTGCTTTGACTTTGATTTCTTTGCCGATTTCTTTGTTTCGCTTCGGCGGCTTTGGCATCAGAACCTTTTATCTTTTCTACTTCCGCCGTTGCGGCTGCTAAAACTCTTACCCCTCCGATCGAAAAGTTTTCCGCTTTCGATGTAAATTTGTTCTGTTTCCAATTCGAACTTCACGGATGTTTTTATGATATGAGCTTTCGCCGTTGCGGAAGAATTTGCACTATCAGCTTCCGTTCCAAAATGCTTCCGACATCCGACCGTTAGTTTCCTGCCTTGCTGATCACTGCGGCTGGAGTTATATTATGGCCTTCCGCAATAGCGGAAGGAACTGCGCTTGTGGCTTCCGATTGGTTTGCTGCTGCCATCCGATCCGTTAAGTTTTCCCATGTGTGGGCCATATCTATATATTCACGGGGAGGCAGGTTATTATTCTATTGTAAATTTTTCTAATTACTGCGCCTATTGTTGTCGTGCTGTCGCGCTCACCCGGTTCCTCGTTTGCGGTACCCTCAGTACAGGTGTCTCCACCACGAAGCTTGCCAAACCTCTCCACGTCGGATACGTCAGTGCCAGGTAGGTTTATTCACCTTCTCCCGTTCCTTTTGAAGCATTTGATAAGGATTGATGCGGTTAGTCTTGGTTATGGTTGGTTCCTTCGCCCCGTTAGATGTATGCGTATATAATAGAAGGGGGGGGGGGGGGTTTTGACTGCTAGCACGGGCATTTTTGACCCACAAAATATTTTCTGCCCATGGCCGTTGGTGCGCAACCTTGCGCGTAGTGGGTGGGGGTTTTGGTGCAGGCGGCCGTTACGCCGCCTGCACCAAGCCGCCCTGTATGTGGTAATAGGGTGCAGGGGGAGGTTTTGTGTGATGTTTCTGTAGCTTTTGGTGTTTCCTCCTTTCGGTGGAGGTTCATATTTCCCGTTTTCTTGAACCCAGCCTTTGTTGCTCACGCTGTCTCGCGCAGCCCATTTGGGCTCGGTCGTCTGAAACCCTAGCCGGTTAGAAGGGATACGCCGCTATTTTGGTTTGTTAGCTGGGAATTGTGTGGGTAGTGGGTTTGATAGGAGCACCATTTGCAGCAAGATGACAATAATACCCGCAGAGAGTGGAATTTGTAGACGGTTTAATGTAATTTTTCTCCCACGAGCAGCATGGGTCCTCATTGATTTTATTCTTGCTAGGCTATTTATTGTTGAAATGTTTGGTATTCGGAAACCTAGGCAACTCACACAGTAGTACTGCATATAACTACTCTCAACCATCTTCTTTATGTGATATACATAGACTAAATCACTGAACAGTGCACCTTATGTTTTAATGGTTTTGATGGTCAGGGCATGTTAGGCTGCACATGCATGCATTTGCTTCACTGATTGCTATCATGAGAAAAGGGGCACATTGCATATTGATGTAGATTTACTGCTGTCCTGAGTATGGTTGATAGAATGGTTTAATGTCATATAGTAGTGGTAGATTGCTCACTTTTACTGTATATGATCTATTTTGCATCATGATAGACACAGGTTAATTCACTAAGCATCGCACCTTGGTTTTCAATAGTTTAATAGTTGAGCCATTCCAGTTTATACATGCATATTTTACTTCATTCACTGATTGCTATCATATTAAACATAGGGGAAATGGAACATTGCACAATAATGTATACTAGTTTGATTACTCAGCTCAAAGGGCTTGATATTACAATTTCATGGCAGGAAAATCTCACCATGTCAAAGAGACAAAAGAAGAAGGCCCCTGCGGTCGAAGAGGAACTAGAAGTGGAAGTGGTAACCAAGACAGAATATATATATATGAGGACATGAAGTGCATTGCTGGCATTGAACCTGAATATTAGTGGGGTGAGATTTATAGATTAATCACCTGGAGAGAGGTCCCTGATATAGGATTGGAGGAAGAGTCTATCTATGATAACATTGAAAGATCTGCAATAATGAAGGTCGCCACCAGACCCGATATTTTCCCTTGTTCTGAAGTTATAGGGTGGATCCTGCCTCAGGCAGATGTCACCATAATGATTCTTGCAGATGTGAACAAATAGGGTTGTGCTGCTTATAGCCCCGGATATGTTTCTCTAGCCTACCACCTGCCAGAACCCCAAGTCTTTCTATCTGAGGATTGGCTAAAAAACATTAAAATGGACCTGGTGGAGACTCTGAAAAGGATGTTGTTACAGGGAAAGCATTACAGCTACCGATCATCGGGGGACTATGATACAGCGAGTCTACGGGTCCCATATAGATTCATAGATTTAATGCTCAACAGAATCTTTGGGAGGGCTCATGGCAGGATTTTCAAGCTAGAATGGGTCCCAATCATCTTTCATGTTGCCACCCAAGGGACGATTTTTAATTGGGCCAACCTGGTCTCAAACAGTCTCTCCGCTTACTTGGCCTCAGCTCTGGGAGGAGAAGCCCAGAGAAAGTCCGAATTTTATATGAGTTCAATACTGATAGATTGCATATTGTGCAACCAGCCCTTCCCTGGTCTTAGGTGCATCTGGGACAGGGAAAGAATGCCTATCTATGCTGCTTACAAACCTTTATGGGCGCATCAATATCACAGTCACTACAGAAAAATCTGCGAGCACTTCCTTATGCGTCTATACACACTCATTTTCCTGAAAGAGTGTGATTGTATGTTGGAGGGGGCCATGCAAGTGATAGAAGATTATGGAGACTATTAATTGACTGAAAATGGCATGTACTTCAGGATGTTTGGAGGATCAAGACCACCCTCCCTGCTGCCCAAATATGCAACTGATTACATTGTCCATAAGGAGGCAGTCAGGCAGGTGTTCATAGATGGAATAGGCAGTTTTTTGTTTGAACATAAGAAGACTGCTTACCCTTCTTTGCCATTTAAGATGGGAAGCTACATATTTGCTAAGGTAAAACAGGCTGAGGAATTCATAGAAGAATTAGGAAAATTTCATTTTGGTGAGATGCCATATCATAGGAGTGACTCCCAAGGTAAAGTGGCAGAGCATTATAAAGAGCACAAAGTGCATTTTGAGTATACTCACCATTCTGATAGGGAAGAATCTGTCTTCCGCAATGCCCTAAACATGACCGCACTAAAGAGAAGATTCAAGCCAAAGATCACCCTTAAAGGTGGAAAAGGGTCTGAGCAAGCCAAAGCTGAAGAAGAGCAAGCCAAAGCTGAAGAAGAGGCCAAAAGGAGACAGGAGGAGCCCTAGAGGTTAGCACAGGAGGCTGCAGGGTGGCTGCACAGTGAGGAGGAAGAAAAAAGAAAAGCTGCCCAAGAAGCAGCTGATAAAGCACAAGAAGCAGCTGATAAAGCACAGGAAGTAGCTAGAGAAGCAGAAGAAGCAGCTCGAAGAGAAGCAGAAGAGGCCAAGAGAAAGCCTAAAGAGGAGCTGCAAAAGCAGGAAGTTGAAAGGTTGAAGCTAATGCAAGCAGAGACAGAGCATTCAACTGCTGATAAAGCTATAGGATAGACCCAGGAGATGGAAAACCCAGAGGTCCAGGACCCACAAGTGCCTATTTCCAGCACACCTGTGGTCCCCACACTCAATCTGGTCCCCTTCATTCAGAAAAAAGGGGAAGAAATCCCTGAATTCAACACTGTCTTCTATGACCGGGCAACAAAAAGGATAATCAAGAGGACAGAGAAGAAATTTGAAGTAGGAGATCTACCTAGGAAGATGATAACGAATACGGCTATTATGCTAGGAACAGACCAAGATCCAAGGTTCACTCTGAGAGCCGGGGCTGCACTCATCAATGCCTTAGAAGATAGCATAGACAAGGTGATGTTTGACCTAGAGTCATCTAAAAAATCCTCTGCTCAGTTGAAAGACACCTTAAGGAAAGAGAGAGAGGAAGGAAATAGGTTGAAACGAAAATATGAATACTTGCAGAGGGAGATGAAAACTACTGAGGCTGAATTGCAGGTCCTCCATGAAGAGAGATAGGCTAGGGAAGATGCCCAAGAATACCTTAAGCAAGTACAGAAAGAATATCAGGAGCTAACGAAGGAAAAGGAGCAGCTACTGCAAAAGGTTGAAGATTTGGAAGAGAAACAAAAGATTATTCTGTAGGCCAATGATTTGAGCACCCAATAGCAAAGCAAGAAGAATCAGGAGTAGATCACCTCTCTGACCACTGCGCTGGAGGAAGCAAGGGAACAACAGGTCAACCTACAGCCATTCAAAGAGCATGTCTTGGTCCAGAAAGATAAGATGCTGCAGCTGCAGACTGCTCTAGAAGAGGAAAGGTTGAAAGTCCTTCAGATCGATGGCCGATTAGAGGAGATCATGGAAACCTCCTCTTACTTCATGGATAGATCTCAGGATGTTCTTGAGGTCTTAAATGCTAGAATGGAGAGGCTAGAAAATGATGCAGAAACCCCAGTAGAACTACCGAAAAAAGACCATCAAGCCTCAAGAGAGATCATGACCTAGTAGAGTTCGCCATCAGCACCACTGAAGACTTCAAGAAGGCTGTCAAAAGGACGCAGGGAGCATGCTCAGAATACTTCAGAAGGCTCCTTAATACGTACAACCGATGTCAGACAGAAGCTGAGCATAGGCTTGAAGAGTTCCCGAACCATGAAACCTTTATAGATATATTGCAGAAAAGATATCAGGAGGCAGAGGCCAGAGCGCAACAGATTAAGGCCATTGATGACCAAATTCTGAGGAATGAAGTAGGCCACTCAGCTATTAGTGTGTAGTTTCTGGAAGATCAGCTTCGTTTGAGCCCATCCAGGATCGAGGCCATAAAAAAACAAGCTGCAAAATTTGAAATCAACATTCAGTTCTTGGAGCCCTGTGCATTTGAGGGAATTGCTACTGAAGCTTTAGCGTGGAAAAAGTTTTTAGATACCCAAGTGGGACCCTCCTCATAAAGGACTAGTCAATTTTGTAATGATGTAACAATTTTGTAAAACTTTTGAAAAGCAAAGCGTTAGGAAATGAAGGGTTGGGAAGCCCAAAGGTCACTTTGGGCAGCCCAACCATTTCACCTTTTTTGTATAAATATAGAAAGCTTAGAAGGAAATAAGGATTTTTTCCCCAAGTTAGACTAGAAAGGTTATTGTAAGAAGAACTAATTCTCTTTGCAATAAAGAATTTGGTTTGCTTGTTGGAGGAAGATCGGTGGAGTTTCAAATGTTGTGCTGTGGATAGTTGAAAGATGAACTATTTTGTTTTTCAGTATTATGTCCATGAATCGTGAGTTTGTTCTAACTCTATGACCTATGTCTTTGTTTGAATGATTTCTGATTTATTTTATGAAATGACCACCATGAGTAATGTATGCTGTTCATAAAACAATTAGCTATCTGGTTGTTGAAATATCTTTCATTGTTCATGCTTGTAAAAGTAAATGTTAGCTATCTGTAATTGCTTTTACCATGTGTGCACATCCACATTACTCATACATTAATTACAAGTTGGCTCCTCGGGGATAGGTAGATAGATAGGTAGATGGATAGATAGGTAGTTAGCTCATCTCATTGCTGCATGTGTGATTCAGATGCTGGTGAGCCTAAGACGAGAGGTAATAACCTGCGCATTACATTGTGAATGCTCCCTGCATCATTCACCACCCTGCATGATTAGTTAGATACTTGCATATCATCCTTAAGTCAAAATACAATTTCCAGTGGACAGGGCCATAACTGGTAAAACCTTTGTTTGTTTTTTTGACCTATGATAGCCGGACCGCAAAACCAGACGGATTCCCTATACCAAACAGTCAACGGGCTAGTTGGGAACATTGACTGGGGAGAATCCCTTTCTATTGTTGCCTGCGATTTTCTAGGCCTCAACAGTTCTGGCGCTAGAAGGATGGCCGTCAGTACATGGCTGGCCGTGGAACTTAATTTCCCGAGACTACCCTACTAGCAGATGTTTTGAAACTTTCATCCTAACACAGGTATTTACAGGTTTCGGTGCTATCTTTGAAGGACTGTTTTTACCCAGTGTCTTGTTCGTTTACCTTTGCTCATGGTTGGTAATCAACCCAACCCTCTGCTGGCATGGAGAGCTAGGTCACCTTTGAACCTAACACCTTCTTTGCATAACCTACCTCAAGCTTTCGACAAGCTGTTGCCTAAGTTTGATCGTGAGGAAAGAATTACTGTAGATGACCACCTGCAAAGCTTCTACCTAGCATTAGAAGGACAAAGGGCTGGGGAGTATGAGGATGTGGTCTGTAGGCTGTTCCTGCACACCCTGAGAGGAGCAGCAGCATCTTGGTATTTCAGTCTGCCTGCAAACTCCATTCCTGATTGGGACACCTTCGAAAGAGTTTTCAGAAATAAGTACACCCCCCAAAAAATGCATGCCTCATTGATGAAAGATCTTGTCCTGTTAAGAAAAGAGAAGAATGAGAAAGTGCATAGCTTCACTCAGATATTTTCAATATACTTAAAAAACTTTTCTGCAGTTGACAGACCCTCAGACAAGGTTTTAATTGAGTATTATACCTCGGCCCTAGGACCTGAGCTGGCCATGTTTGCCAAGATGAAAACCAAAACTACATTGATCGAGACTTATGAATAAGCCAAAAGGGTAGAGGCTGAAAGGGAAAGTGTAGAAGATTATCCTGATCCACCTGAAGAGAAGACTACCGGGAGGAAAACCTTGCTGTTGTCTAAACCTAGAGAGGATCAATCACATGATTATCAAGGAATGATGAAAATGCTTCAGAAGCTGTCCAATTGTATAATAGATTTGGAAAAGGAAAGGGACATTCAGAAAACTTATAAGCCCTACCATCCGAAAAGAGAGGATAACAACCAATGGCAGGCCCCTCCACCAAATTTAGCATCAATAAATATAACAGAAGTGGGGGGGGATAATTTCTGTACCTTTCACCAACAACCTCATTTTGAGAAGAAGTGCCCTCAATGGTTACATTCAATAACATTAGTGATGAATAAGTTGTTGGACCCAAAACTAACCAAGGACAGTGATAAAGAGGAAAAGAAAAACCAGATCATAGAGAAACAAGACAGTGATAACATGTTTTCATGGAATGGTTTCTCACTGTTTGACCCTGAAGAGAATACTCCTAAAGCTGAATGCACATCTAAAACTACGGAGGACATGGGTGTCATAGTTGAAAACAATGTAATAATTTCTAGAATTAACGATTTACAGGAGAATGTCAAGAGATAGGTAGGGACAAAGGATGAGGGCAAAACACATAAGAACAATACCCTCAACTAGGAGACAGAGCCAATCACTGAGACTGTCAAACCTGCAGAAGAGTAGATAGGTGTTAGTGAGGAAAACTCTGATGAGAATAAAAAGCTTGAGGAGGACCTACCTACTCAGAACCAACCAGGAGAAGAAGAAATAGAACCTGCTTGGGGAGAAATATCGGCCACTCCGCCCTTTCTTATGACCCTAGAAATGCTGAATCATAATGTGCATAATTGCTTGGTAGACTCTGGAGCAGCGGTAAATGTCATGCCCTTGGAGATTTGCAAGAGGATTAATGGACAACCAAAGCCCACACCTTTTGAAGTATCACAATTAGATAGCACATGTGTCAACGTAGTGGGGGAGATGAAAAATGTTCTCATTTGCCTGTCTGCAAATAACAAGATATGTCAATTTATTGACATTACGGTGGTGGACATACCAAGTGGATATGGGATTATTCTCAACCGAGATTGGGCTACAAGGTTGAAGGGTTATTTTGCTTCAGATTGGTCTCATTTATTGTTGCCTCTCAAGGGTACCACAAATCAGATTAAAATTCCGAGAGAGCCTTACATGAAGCATACTGTCACTAAGCTGGGAGAAGGTAATGAGTCTGCTGATTCTGTCTTGGGAAACTATATGACTAAGCTTAAGATAAGACCTTATACCTCGAGAAAGGCCGGTCATATGATTGACACTCAGCCTGAGCTCCTTCAACTCCCTCAGGTTGAAAGTAATGACTGCAGAATAATAGATATGGGTTCCATTTCAAAAATAGCACAGTTAGACCATGGTTAGATAACTCATGTCTAACATCCAGCCCACTGTTTAGCTCTCTAGATTCAAAGATTTTCGGGAGTGGGCAAGAATTTTTTTCTTTCTTTCTTTTCTTCTTTCCTTTGTCTTGTACATAAATAAATTGTTTTTTTTTCTTTAACGCTTTGATTGTTTTGAAGTTCTTTTCTGCTGATTTACTGTTTTGATGTTCTTTTTATTTTCTGCTTTAATTCTTTGGTTTGGAATAAAGAGGCAAACTTTTGGTTGCAATGGGAACATCAGGGTTCTTAATTAACTGAAATCTTGAACAAAAGATTGTGCTTGTAAAATAGAATGTTTTCTAGTAGCAGTGTTCCTAGCTGGTCATGCATTCATTATAGTCCTACTTAACCCTTGTAAATAACTCATAGGTAAAAGAGGTCTGGAATACTATTTCGAGGCCCCATCCATTTCTCATCTTAAAAAATCCAATGGGGTGATGACAAAAGACCTACAGAAAGGAAGTAGGGTAAACAGTATATCATATATAAATGATCACATGCCTCCAGAAAAGATAAAAGCTATCAAGAGTCAAAACTCCTTAGAAAAGAAGCAATATATATCAAAGCAAAGCTTGAAAGCATGAATCTCAAAATTGCCAAAGTTCCTCTCCGTCCATGAGATGAAAAGCTAATTCTTGTCTCACAAAAAAGGGCACTATGGGATAGAGGAGCCTGAATAAAATTCAGAAAGAAAGGAAAATGGAGGACTCGCAAGAACTAAAGTTCAAATGGCACACAAGTGCAATTGGCATGGGAATGAGGAACAAAAGGATAATGATGTTTACTATCTGTTACTATCCTGTGGTGTCAAAGCCTGAAACTACCTAAGGATAGGTAAAATCAACCTCATCTATCAGGACTCAAAAGAGTTATTCAGACTTGCAGATATTTCTGATGTTACCATCTCCCAAGGAATGGACTTCTTCTAAATGATTTAAATGCATGATTTGGCTTGCTTAGGGATGCAGACATCTAGAAGATTTCAATTTTTATTCAAATAGCCTTGCACTGGGGAAGAGTTAATTCAGAGATCTGGGGTTCACCTGGTTGTCGCCAATTGTTGCAGCTGCAACAATTTCCCAAAATTCCAAAATTTTTTAGGACCCTCCTTTCGCTTGGATTAACTTGATTTTCTTTTTTGATTTGGTCTGAGAGTTTTCAGAAAAAGTTTCTTATGATTGAATTGGTTTATCACTTGTTTAAAATCCCCTCTAACGCTGAAGAATTCCATTTTGATCGAAGCCTTATCGTTACCTTGAATACCTTTGAAACTCCTGGAATCGGAAGTTACCTTGAGTACCGTTGCAGAAGGATTTTTCATTTGGTTTTCCGCTGTTGCGAACAGATTTTGGGTTTTGCCTTTGACTTTCCTCCCGATCCGTCCGTTGCCTGTTTGGTCTTACATCGGAGCAATTGTCACTTCTTCTTCCGCCGTTGCGGATGGTTTTTTGCTCCAACTTTGATTTCTTTGCCGATTTATTTGTTTCACTTCGATGGCTTTGGCATCAGAACCTTTTATCTTTTCTACTTCTACCGTTGTAGCTGCTAAAACTCTTACCCCTCCAATCGAAAATTTTTCCGCTTCCGACGTAAAGTCGTTCTGTTTCCAATTCGAACTTCACGGATGGTTTTATGATATGAGCTTCTGCCATTGCGGAAGAATTTGCACTATCAGCTTCCGATCCAAAATGCTTCTGACGTCTGACCGTTAGTTTCCTACCTTGCTTATCGCTGCGGATGGAGTTATATTATGGCCTTCCACAACGGCAGAAGGAACTGCCCTTGTGGCTTTCAATCGGTTTGCTGCTGCCGTCCGATCCGTTAAGTTTTCCCACGTGCAGGCTGTTTAGTAAGTAATTTGTTTCTTCAATTTTGGTTTTGTTCTCCAATTTTGGTTTGATTTTCATTTTATTTGAAGTAACTTTTTGTTTTAAGTTAGATTATTTGCTTCCTTTAGGAAAATTTTTGGTTATTAGGTAAACTTTTGAACTTGGCTTTTATATTGTTGTTTTATTTTTTGATCCTTTACATTTTGATGGGGTTTTTAAAAAGTCATTCTATCAAAGAATTGATTCACAAATGTTTATTCTGAGCATACCAAGGCATGATCACCACTCAAGCAACTTTTAATTTTCATACAAAATGTCAAAAAGCTGAAAAACAGCGAGAAAATAGCACTAAAGTTATTCTTGTAGCGCTGGAGCGAAAAATCACCAAAGGCGTGCTACAAGAATATCGCGGCCTTCCTTTTTTCCAATTTTTTAGCACAATTTTGTCACGATTTCAAATGGTAGGTGTCTAATCACATGTTGTGAGTTGTTTGCTACGTGTGAGCACAGAGATCATCATGAAAATTGGCAGTTTCATATCGTGGAGGAGGGCGTATTCATTATGAGCTATGATTCAGTTTATCATGACAGATGGCCAATTAAATCAAGTGTAATCTGAAGAGAATTACTTCTTATCCTTTCCTAAAAGCTGAGCAGTTAATGGAACGATGGTCCTGGCCTAAAAACATGGGAATTACAATTACAGAATTTACTGGAGGTTTTCTTAGTCGCCCACAACTTTAGGGCTTCATCATGTTGATAGCTGGAGTCAAATTGAACCTGGAGAGACACATGTAATATTCAAGCCAATTCTAAGAAAGCATAAAGAGTGGTTTTAAGCATTCACAGTCAGGTATTTCCCGTTAAGTCAGTTTAGCCACAAATTTGGGGTTTTTTCCGGTGAAGTTTATTTTAACAAAACTGACTAAGGGAAATGATAAATTATGCTTCTTAATGAATTTTCAACCAAAGAAGCCACTACCTAAGCCATTCTGACAGGTTCTATTGAACAGAGGACTTAAAAATAACTCTATGTTTGAACTGTTCATTTGTTGAAGTTCGAGGCAGTTTGGTTGAAAATTGTATATGTTTTGGCATTGAAATTGCACAAAAAACTCTGATACTTGTACACTGTGGGAGAAATGAGTTGAATGACAAGGATTGTTGGCAGACCTAGTGTCATTTTCAGTACTAAGGCTATAGGAAGCTAATGTGAATATATTGCAGAAGATTTTGTTTGCTCATCTACCTTACAAGTAGTCTCCAGTTGACCTGAGAAGACTGTGGTTGATATTACATTTGCAAAGTCTGAAACTGTGAGAAACTTGGGGGTTTAAAGATTGATGCTGGTATTGATACACAGGGATAAGAATACAATACTGGAATTAGAACAACTATATTCAGTGACAGTCCTCAATTACATTGAAAAGCCTGGACACTTCAATTGATCTAAGTGTTGTTTTCTGTGATTTAACTCAGTTTGTATTGAAGGAGAATCTCATATTTGAATGGATACCTAGTTTCTTTAATACTGCAAAGAGGAGTTTGAGCAGCCTGTAGCCTAAACATTTCGACATTATGGTTGATTGTGCATTTTGAAGATGGACAGTGTTATTTTGTTTTTGTGACAGTCTTATTCATGATTGAATCTTACTCTCCAGTTTGATGAAGGAGCATTGAAGCCCTTGGTGATTTGAATTTTTTCCACTTGTTGGGTAGGTTTATTACAGGTCTGTCAGGAAATTTGCAGGGAATTGTGAAGAGGCTCTAGAAGCAGAAAACCAGTTCTTAGATTATCTACTGAAGACATACAGCTCTCAGTTTTTCATAAAAATGGGCAAGAGTGGTAAGAGTGGTAAAGTGAACAGGGTTGAACCCACTGATTTAACTTGGATTGAGAAGCTCCCTGATTGTGCTGAGTTGTTCCAACAGGCTGGTTGGCTGAATTTATTCAAGAGGATAGATGGGTACAATGCAGAAGTGTCCTGTAAGTTTGCTCAAGGTTTCAAAAATGATATGGTCACCTTTGATGCTCTCAAATTCAAGTTGACAGTAGAACTAATTGCAGAGGCCACTGGGATTAGGAATGAGGGTGAACCCTGGTTCAAGAAACTACCTTTTGACTTTGAACCACAGAGATACCTATTACCCAATGTTACTCCTGATTGGAATAAAGGCATTTCTATTCAAAATTTCAGAAAAGAGTGGGTTGATCCAATCAGGATACTGTAGAGCTATGTTACTTGCGAGGGTAGGTATGCATATGTATTCAAATATCACTTTAGATTCCTTCAACATATGGTGGGAGTCTCAAAGATGAACCTGCCATTCTTTTTCTTGAAGAGCCTACAGAAAATGTCTAGTAGGATTAAGCAGCATGAAGACCATACATCTTAGTCAATTTTTCATCATGGATTAATCAAGTTAATCATCAGTACTGTGTTGCAGCATGAGGGTAAAACTTGGGACTTTTTTCTCTTTTGGTCAGGTTTTCATGTCAAGCAGGAAGATCAGCAGCCTAAAAGGCAAACAGACAAAGGGAAGGTGATGATGAAGAAATTAGGTCATAAAGCTAAACCTGCAGACAAAGAAGATGTCAAAGTTGATAAGGTAGTAGAGCAGGTGAAGGTTGACAGTAAATTCAAAATGTCTTCAGTTGGCACTACAGGCAGGTACTCATTGTTTTCAAAAGAAGAATTGCAGCCTAGTCAGCAAGTGACACCAGTAGTAGATTCTGAAGAAACTAAAACTGTTGTTGAAGAAAAGGCTGCTATGCCTGAAGATGAAGTTCAAACTCAACCAAGAAGTCCACTCACCATTCTCTCAGATGATGAAGGATACTTACTGGAAGAATATCAGCCCATTGATAAAGAAGAAGGCAAGCATGAAACCTGTGGAGAATTCCTCACCACAGAGATCAAAGCAGCTAAACCTAATAGGAAGAAGAAGAAGACTGTAACCTCATATTGGAGGCCTAAAACTAGGCCAACCAATAAAATATGATGGAATATGAAGAGTATACTTAATCCTAAATTGGATTCCAAACAAGACACTGTTTTGATTGATACTACCTCAAATGAGGAGACAGAAGTTGGTAAAATGGCCAGCAAAAACAAAGGAAAATAAGTTGTTAAACCTTCTTCTTCTCAGCTTGCAAAGTTAAAAGGATTGTCACAGTCTGCAAAAGAGTTAATTCAGCCTAAGTCTGAATTGTTTTCCATAATCCTTAAAATAAAAAATAAACTTTTGAAGCAACAACAAAAGGAAAGAACTGAAATACCACCTGTGGAAAATCAAGAATGGGAAGAAGAAGACGAGCTTATACTCAGAGAAGCAGGTATTTTGAAAGACCCTAGTATTCCTGCTGATTTCACAGACTTGCTAATGAAAGATGCAAACATACGTCAGATCCCTAGTTTTGAACAAGAGAACATGACAGGAAGGTCAGTTGGCAGAGATAAAGAAAGCTTGCAGAAAATTACTCAGCAGTATAAGAAGCATATGAAATACTTGCAGGATGTTAATGATGGGTTAATGAAGGTTAACAGAGGGCTTATAGGATAACTGTAGGATGTCAAAAATCATTTCCAAGAGCTGTTAAAAGTATCTAAAGAGGTTCTCAAAAGAAAAAGAACTACTGACAGACATTGCAAAAAGCTGGAGAAGACAGTCCAGAACCTACAGCAAAGAAATGAGGAGCTGATCAAGAAGATAAATGACATGGAGAAAAGGCAGAAGAAGGCTAAGAGGCAGGCTCGAGCATTAGATGGCATTGCACTACTTGCTAAAGTAGCGAAGGAGCTTTGAGTCAGTTATGCATTTAGTTAGTGATATCTTTTTGATAAACACTTTTGTTAATGATTTGCTATTTTTATTATATTTTGTAAATTGTAAGAATGTACTTTTTACTTTACCTCAGGGAGTTGATGGAGGTAGTTAGGGTTAGAGTTATAACTGATTTTTGTAAAAAAAAAACACTATTTAGAGAGATAGGAAAGTCATTTAGAGCGTTCTGATTTTTGGGAGCTACAGGAGGTTTACAAGACTGTTTTGTCTGCAAACTTGTTCAGAGATAAGTATTGTGACTCTTATAAGCATTTGTTGATGAAATAATGAGATATATGACTTTTTCTCCTTCAGTTTGTCTGTGTTGGCTTTATTATTGAACTTGTTTAGTTTCTTAAATGATAAATTCATTACTAGTTAATGTGTATTTGCTGGTAATGCTTATCCTTTATGTATGAACCTCAGCATAGTCTTTCTGTTGGATCTTATGTGATATGTTATGCATCTTTATCAGTTTCTGTTTATGATTTAGTTATTACTTTTCTTTTGAATGTATTCCCTGATTGTTCCTAAAGCTTACAACCATTAAAAACCTTTTAAACAAACCCTAAACCTTAGTTTTATTGAGTTTTATATTTGAGATTGTGTTGGCTTGTTTCTCTGGCCTTAGAAACAATTTCTGGCACAAACATCTTTGGCTCCATTACCGGGGACGAAGCTGAAGCATATCTTCCCTGGGATACTTATCACTTTTCCTGGTTTAAGAGGTGGACTTGAACCAGCACTTTTGAAGGCTATTTTCACCAAAAAGTTGTCACAATGGCTTCTAAAGGAATTAGAACCAGGAGCAGACCTACTTCTCTATTGCTGATTGGTGTGACAGACCCTGAAAAGATCTTAAAAATAGCAAGAAAAATTAGAAGGTCTCAATCTTTACCAGCCTCCTGTGACCCTGACCAGTTGGGTGATTCATTGCATCCAACTGAAACCTCACCTTGGATAAAACCTACTATCCCTGAGAGTACTTTTCAAGTTTTTACTAATCCTGAAACCTTTTTGAAAGCCAAGACTGCTTCACCTGGTAAAATACCTCTCTTTCAGCTGAAAGTAGGAAAGAACCCTTTTCAAACAAGTTCCAGCCAAGCTTCTTCATCTTCAAAACCTCAGTCCAAAATGGCAGGCCAAAACCCACCCATGGATATGATGGACCGGATGGTAGCAGCCAGGTATGCACCATTAGTCTTACCTTAGCCTTTACATGCCTTGCCTGGAGGAGATTATCAGAAGCATATGCCTAGATTCAATGGGCAGGGAGAAACCACTGCTGAAGAAAATTGGGAAGCCTTCCTGAGTTATGCAGACAATCAGAACATTGAGATCAAAGATGTATGGATGAGGGTATTTGTTCAGAGCCTTGATGGGGACGTAAGGAAATGGTTCAAAGAATTACCTCCCAACTCAATCACAATAATTGAAGAGCTCTGTGACCTTTTCATGAGGCAATGGGGAGACACAAAAGACCGCACTTACTATATAACTGAGTTTGGAGATCTCAGGAGAAAGAAGGATGAGACTATTGCAGATTTTTCCAAAAGGTTTAATAAAATGTACAGTAGGATTCCAGAAGAAATTAAGCCTACTGAAACATCAGCTAAGCTTACTTATGCAAATGCATTTGACCACGAATTTTCTTTATTGTTGAGAGAAAGAAGACCTATTACCCTGCTGAACATGCAAGATGCAGCATTGGAGGTAGAATCAAATTTGCTGGCTTCAAACAGACTTAAGAAAGAAACACCCCAGCAGTTGTATGAAAGAAAGGGAAAGAAGGAAGCTGTTTCAACAAGTGCTGCACCTCAGTCTGCTGAAGCCAAGATAGATGAGATGGCTAAGCTAGTAAAAATTCTCACTGCCAAGCTGAATAAACTAGAACTTGAAAAGAATTCTGTCAAACCTGCTCCAGAAGCTTAAAGGAATCCAAATAGCCAGAATCAGTTCAGAAGGCAGTTTGCTCCTAGATTCATACCAAGAGAACACAAGAATAATGACATCCAGCGAGAAAGAAGAGAAAATGAAGATAAAAGAGTGCCCCCACCTCTTCAAAATAATGTAGCTGATGAAGAAGAAGTTGATGAACAACTGCTCTTTGAAGAGACTGAAACTGATCAGGATATGAACCACTTTGGAGATGGATTGTCTGGAGGTTTTGTTACAGAAGAAGATTTTCTGAATTCTGAGTACTATGATGCTGATTTGTATGAAGTTGAAGATGATTTGGAGTTTGAGAAAACTACTGTAAATGCTGCTGCTCATCAGAATGGATCCAAAAAGACTATAAACCTCAGATCAGGCCCAAAACAAGTGGTCCAAGCTCAGAAAAAGAAAGTTAATGTTCCTGCTGCAAATGTTCCTGCTGCAGCTGTTCCTGATAAATAAGTACCTAATCCTGTCATAGAAAAGAAGCAATTTGTAGAAAAAACAAAGAAGAATGCTAAAATTGAAGAGGTAAACAAATCTGTTCAGAATTTCAATTTGGAAAGTGAGTTAGGAAAACTGAAGATTCCTGTACCATTGACTGAGTTAATAAAGAACCCCTCATATAAACAAACAGTCCTAAAAGTTATGAATTCTGCTAGTGGTCAGTCTGTTTCAGATACTGTCAATTTGCAAGAAGAAAGCCCAAAGATATTTATTGGATTTTCCATAGCTGAGAAAACTGAAAATGAGGCTGGTGCTTCACCCCCTTTCTATGTCACATTGACTGTCCATGATCAAATGATCCACAATTGCCTATTAGATTTTGGAGCATCTCATAATTTGATGCCCAAAGCTGTGATGGAAGCCCTCGACCTCAGTATCACCAAACCTTACTTTATATGCCTTTGACTCCTGAGCTGTGAAGTGTCTAGGTGTAATTAAAGACATGGTTCTCAGTCTTGCTCAGTTGCCCATGAAAAGTATCATAATGGATGTTGTGGTAGCTGACATCACACCCAAGTTTGGTTTGCTTCTTTCAAGGTCCTGGGCAAAGAAGGTTGGAGGAACCTTACAGATGGATCTTTCATATGCCACCATTCCTATTTTTGGCAGGGAAAATAGAATACTATACAGAGAGCTACAATTTGCTTATATAGTTACAGATGATAAAAACCCCACTAATCACCCATTGTACTTTGTTGATAAAGATCTTGGTACCTGCATGTTAAATTTTAGTGATGAGGATAATTATGCTGGTCTATTACAAGTGGAAAAAGAACAGCCAATAAAACATAGCAGAGAGGAAGAAGATGCACTGTGGCAGCTATATTTTGATGGATCCTCATGCAAAGAGGGTGCTGGAGCTGTAGTTTTGCTCATTTCTCCTAGAGGTGAGATAGTGAAACTCATGTATAAGCTGGAATTTGTTACCACTAACAACATTGCTGAGTATGAAGCTCTGCTACTGGGATTGAAGGCTGCAAAAGACTTAGGCATTCAGCAAATTGTTGCATTTGGCGACTCCGAGTTAGTTGTTCAACAAGTGAAGAACAAATATCAAGTAAAGCAGGCTTTGCTGAAGATCTATAGGAATGAGGTATGGGATATGTTGGAAAATTACTTCATAGCATTTAATATTACTCATATTCCAAGAAATCATAATGAAACTGTAGATTCATTGGCTCTAGAAGCCACATATTTTAGAATTCCCAAAACTACCTAGTTAAGGTATCCTATAGAGGCAAGGTACAGACCATGTGTACCTGATAATGTGAAGCACTGGAGGGTTTTCAAGGATGACATTGAAATCAAGAAATTTCTTGAGCTTACAGATGAATTTTCAAATGCTCAAATTAATCAGGATGAAGGAAATGAACAGTTTGATGAGTCTGCTGAAAATGAGTTTGCTGCAGAAGAGATAGCAGGTCATAAGATCATTGAATTGAAGCGCAACTTTATTTCAAAAGGTCTAGTACCTTTAGAAAGAATATTTACCAAGGATGATACTCCTTCAAAGCTAGTGGTTCAATCTTCAGAAGACAATGTAGTAGACTGCAATATTGGTTTAGCAGAAAATCCAAAAATGGTAAAGATTTCTAAATCTCTGACAGCTGAACAAAGGAGTAGGTATATCAAGCTTTTGAAAGAACATGTAGATGTATTTGCTTGGTCCTATGAGGAGATGAGAACCTATGATACAACAATCATTCATCATAAGGTCCTTTTGAAGCCTAATGTTAAACCTTTCCGACAGAAACTAAGAAGGATCAATCCAGCTTTGTTTCCTGTGATTGAAAAGGAAGTAAAGAAGCTGCTGGATGCTAAGATAATAGTGCCTCTCAAGTACTCTTCTTGGGTTGCGAATCTTGTACCTGTCAGAAAAAGAATGGGGAAATCAGACTGTGTGTTGATTTCAGGAATCTTAATAGGTCTTCATTAAAAGACAACTATCCTCTTCTAGAGATTGAACAAGTCTTACAGCAGGTAGTCGGAGCACAGAGGATTTCCATGGTGGATGGATTTTCAGGGTACAATCAGATTGCCATGCACCCTGATGACAAGGAAAAGACAGCCTTTACCACTCCCTGGGGGACATTCATGTATGACAAGATGCCCTTTGTTCTGATGAATGTTGGAGCAACCTTTCAGAGAGCAATGGACATTTCATTTGTGGGAGAAAAAGATAAGTTTGTTGTTATTTATTTGGATGATATCACTGTATTCTCATAGTCTGATGACGAGCACTTAAAACATTTGAGGCAGACCTTCCAAAAGTGCAGAAAATTTGGCCTGTCTCTAAATCCCAAGAAATCTCATTTTGCTGTGCAAGAGGGTAGACTGCTGGGTCATTTGGTGTCTGCTGATGGCATCAGAATAAATCCTAAGAGAGTGAAAGCAATACTGAATATTAGTTTGCCTAGGAGTAAAAAGGATGTGCAATCATTCATTGGCAAGATAAATTTTCTGCGGTGGTTTATTCCTAACTTTGTTTAAACCATTAAACAAATCACAGCTATGTTAAAGAAGGGCCACGAAGTGAAGTGGACTGTTGAGACAAAGGCTGCATTTGAGAAAATCAAGGTAGCTCTTACTGAAGCACCAGTCTTGGTAAGTCCTGATTTTACCAAAGAATTCCTTACTTTTTCATTTGATTCAGAAGATACAATTGCAGCTATCTTACTTTAGAAAAACAAGGAAGGACTAAAGCAGCCCATTGCCTTTTTCAGCAAAACCCTCAGGGATTCTGAGCTGAAGTATAGTATATTGGAAAAGCAGGCCTATGCTCTGGTGAAGGCTTTGAAATTTTTCAAAATTTATGTCCTGCATTCAAAGGTTGTTTCATTTGTTCCAAATGCTGTAGTGAAGGATGTCTTGACACAGCCCGACAGTGAAGGAAAGAGAGGAAAGTGGATTGCAAAGATTATGGAGTATGATGCGGAAATCAGGCCTACTAAGCTTGTCAAGGGACAAGGTTTGTCCAGGCTTCTAGCTGACTCTAATTGTCAGGCTCTAGGACTGCATGTCATGGCTGAAGAAATTGCTCGAGAAGAAGATCAACCAGCACTTGAAAAAGAAAAGATCATGGATTTTTATTCATCATCAGCCTAGTATGCAGACATTGTTCATTTTTTGTTATTTCTTCAATGTCCTGAACATTTAGATAGGAAGGCTGCAAGATCATTAAAACTCAAGGCTACTAAATATTGTTTGTTGGAAGATCAATTGTTCTGGAAGGATCCAGGAGGTATCTTGCTCAGGTGTTTAGATCAATCTGAAATAGGAGAGGTGATTTCAGAATCTCATGAAGGTTCCTGTGGAGGGCACAAGTATTGGAAAGCCACAGCATACAAAATTTTACGAGCCGGATACTATTGGCCATCCTTGTTCTCAGATGTTTACCAGCAGGTAAGGGCCTGTGTTCCTTGTCAGAAATTTGCTGGAAAACAGAAATTGTTATCTTTTCCTCTAAAGCCTATTGCCATCAATGCTCCTTTTCAGCAATGGGGTTTGGATTTTATTGGAGAAATAAATCCAACAACTTCAGGACAGCATCATTGGATTTTGAATGCCACATATTTCTTCACAAAATGGGTGGAAGCCATTCCTACAAAGAATGCTACAGATAAGGTGATTATGGAGTTCATTGAAGAAAATATCCTGAGCCGGTTTGGCTGTCCACAGAGATTAATAACAGACAATGCCAAGGCAATGGTGGCCTTTTGTGAAAAAAATGGCATCATTCTGAAACACTCAAATCCCTATTATCCTTAGGGAAATGGTCAAGCTGAATCTTCTAACAAGAATATCATTCAAAGCATCAAGAAATTGCTGAAGCATAACAAAAGGTCTTGGGATTCAATGCTGAAATATGCATTGTGGGCAGATAGGATCACTGTGAAGCAAGCCATTGGCACTTCACCTTTTCAGTTGGTTTATGGTACATAAGCAGTGTTCCCTGTTCAATTGGGGATTCCAGTGATGAAATTCCTCCAGAAATCTCAAGAGGAACCAGATGATATGCAAAAGAGAATCTTTGAGATGATAGAGTTACAACAAAATAGAGAGAAGGTGGATGAAAAAGCACAGCTGTATAGAGCCAAGATTAAAAACAGGTTTGACAGGAATATTAAAGAGAATACTTTCACAGAAGGTGAGATGGTTTTAAGATGGGATGCAAGAAAAGAACAAAAGGGAAAACATGGTAAGTTTGATAATCTTTGGTTTGGCCCTTTTCTGGTATCAAAATTTTTGGAAAATAATACTTTTATCTTGCAGTCCTTGGAAGGTGAGGAGTTGTCCAGCCCTGTGAATGGGCGATTCTTCAAACACTTTTATAGTTTGTAAGGGAAGTTTCACTGATCATTGTACATACCGGTGAGTGAATCATAATAAGACTCCATGGCCCAATGGAAGTTTTGCAGACAGATAGATTAGATTGAAGACAGAAGGCACTGGTCTACAGGTTCTTGAAGTCTCGTAGGGAGGACTTCATCCTGCAGCTGGAGCCAGATGTTTTGTCAGTAATTTATTTCTTCAATTTTGGTTTTGTTTCTCCAATTTTGGTTTGATTTTCATTTTATTTGAAGTAACTTTTTGTTTTAAGTTAGAATATTTGCTTCCTTTAGGAAAATTTTTGGTTATTAGGTAAACTTTTGAACTTGGCTTTTATATTGTTGTTTTATTTTTTGATCCTTTACATTTTGATGGGTTTTTAAAAAGTCATTCTATCAAAGAATTGATTCACAAATGTTTATTCTGAGCATACCAAGGCATGATCACCACTCAAGCAACTTTTAATTTTCATACAAAATGTCAAAAAGATGAAAAACAGCGAGAAAATAGCACTAAAGTTATTCTTGTAGCACTGGAGCGAAAAATCACCAAAGGCGCGCTACAAGAATATCGCGGCCTTCTTTTTTTCCGATTTTTTAGCACAATTTTGTCATGATTTCAAATGGTAGGTGTCTAATCACATGTTGTGAGTTGTTTTCTACGTGTGAGCACAGAGATCATCATGAAAATTGGCAGTTTCATATCGTGGAGGAGGGCGTATTCATTATGAGCTATGATTCAGTTTATCATGACAGATGGCCAGTTAAATCAAGTGTAATCTGAAGAGAATTACTTCTTATCCTTTCCTAAAAGCTGAGCAGTTAATGGAACGATGGTCCTGGCCTAAAAACATGGGAATTACAGTTACAGAATTTACTGGAGGTTTTCTTAGTCGCCCACAAATTTAGGGCTTCGTCATGTTGATAGCTGGAGTCAAATTGAACTTGGAGAGACACATGTAATATTCAAGCCAGTTCTAAGAAAGCATAAAGAGTGGTTTTAAGCATTCACAGTCAGGTATTTCCCGATAAGTCAGTTTAGCTACAAATTTGGGGTTTTTTTCGGTGAAGTTTATTTTAACAAAATTGATTAAGGGAAATGATAAATTATGCTTCTTAATGAACTTTCAACGAAAGAAGCCACTGCCTAAGCCATTCTGACAGGTTCTATTGAACAGAGGACTTAAAAATAACTCTATGTTTGAACTGTTCATTTGTTGAAGTTCGAGGCAGTTTGGTTGAAAATTGTGTATGTTTTGGCATTGAAATTGCACAAAAAACTCTGATACTTGTACACTGTGGGAGAAATGAGTTGAATGACAAGGATTTTTGGCAGACCTAGTGTCATTTTCAGTACTAAGGCTACAAGAAGCTAATGTGAATATATTGCGGAAGATTTTGTTTGCTCATCTACCTTACAAGTAGTCTTCAGTTGACCTGAGAAGCCTTTGGTTGATATTACATTTGCAAAGTCTGAAACTGTTGGAAACTTGGGGGTTTAGAGATTGATGCTGGTATTGATACATAGGGATAAGAATACAATATTGGAATTAGAACAGCTATATTCAATGACAGTCCTCAATTACATTGAAAAGCCTGGACACTTCAATTGATCTAAGTGCTGTTTTCTGTGATTTAACTCAGTTTGTATTGAAGGAGAATCTCATATTTGAATGGATACCTAGTTTCTTTAATACTGCAAAGAGGAGTTTGAGCAGCCTATAGCCTAAACATTTCGACATTATGGTTGATTGTGCATTTTGAAGATGGACAGTGTTATTTTGTTTTTGTGACAGTCTTATTCATGATTGAATCTTACTCTCCAGTTTGATGAAGGAACATTGAAGCCCTTGGTGATTTGAATTTTTTCCACTTGTTGGGTAGGTTTATTACAGGTCTGTCAGGAAATTTGCAGGGAATTGTGAAGAGGCTCTAGAAGCAGAAAACCAGTTCTTAGATTACCTACTGAAGACATACAGCTCTCAGTTTTTCATAAAAATGGGCAAGAGTGGTAAGAGTGGTAAAGTGAACAGGGTTGAACCCACTAATTTAACTTGGATTGAGAAGCTCCCTGATTGTGCTGAGTTGTTCCAACAGGCTGGTTGGCTGAATTTCTTCAAGAGGATAGATGGGTACAATGCAGAAGTGTCTTGTAAGTTTTCTCAAGGTTTCGAAAATGATATGGTCACCTTTGATGCTCTCAAATTCAAGTTGATAGTAGAACTAATTGCAGAGGCCACTGGGATTAGGAATGAGGGTGAACCCTGGTTCAAGAAACTACCTTTTGACTTTGAACCACAGAGATACCTATTACCCAATGTTACTCTTGATTGGAATAAAGGCATTCCTATTCAGAATTTCAGAAAAGAGTGGGTTGAGCCAATCAGGATACTACAGAGCTATGTTACTTGCGAGGGTAGGTATGCATATGTATTCAAATATCACTTTAGATTCCTTCAACATATGGTGGGAGTCTCAAAGATGAACCTGCCATTCTTTTTCTTGAAGGGCCTGCAGAAAATGTCCAGTAGGATTAAGCAGCATGAAGACCATACATCTCAGTCAATTTTTCATCATGGATTAATCAAGTTAATCATCAGTACTGTGTTGCAGCATGAGGGTAAAACTTGGAACTTTTTTCTCTTTTGGTCAGGTTTTCATGTCAAGCAGGAAGATCAACAGCCCAAAAGGAAAACAGACAAAGGGAATGTGATGATGAAGAAATTAGGTCATAAAGCTAAACCTGCAGACAAAGAAGATGTCAAAGTTGATAAGGTAGCAGAGTAGATGAAGGTTGAAAGTAAATTCAAAATGTCTTCAGTTGGCACTATAGGCAGGTACTCATTGTTTTCAAAAGAAGAATTGCAGCCTAGTCAGCAAGTGACGCCAGTAGTAGATTCTGAAGAAACTAAAACTGTTGTTGAAGAAAAGGCTGCTATGCCTGAAGATGAAGTTCAAAATCAACCAAGAATTCCACTCACCATTCTCTCAGATGATGAGCGATACTTACTGGAAGAAGATCAGCCCATTGATAAAGCAGAAGGCAGGCATGAAACCTGTGGAGAATTCCTCACCACAGAGATCAAAGCAGCTAAACCTAATAGGAAGAAGAAGAAGACTGTAACCTCATATTGGAGGCCTAAAACTAGGCCAACCAATAAACTAAGATGGAATATGAAGAGGATACTTAATCCTAAATTGGATTCCAAACAAGAGACTATTTTGATTGATACTACCTCAAATGAAGAGATAGAAGTTGGTAAAATGGACAGCAAAAACAAAGGAAAATCAGTTGTTAAACCTTCTTCTTCTCATCCTGCAAAGTTAAAAGGATTGTCACAGTCTGCAAAAGAGTTAAGTCAGCCTAAGTATGAATTGTCTTCCATAATCCTTAAAATAAAAAATAAACTTTTGAAGCAACAGCAAAAGGAAAGAACTGAAATACCACCTGTGGAAAATCAAGAATGGGAAGAAGAAGACGAGCTTATACTCAGAGAAGCAGGTATTTTGAAAGACCCTAGTATTCCTACTGATTTCATAGACTTGTTAATGAAAGATGCAAACATACCTCAGATCACTAGTTTTGAACAAGAGAACATGACAGGAAGGTCAGTTGGCAGAGATAAAGAAAGCTTGCAGAAAATTACTCAGCAGTATAAGCAGCATATGAAATACTTGCAGGATGTTAATGATGGGTTAATGAAGGTTAACAGAGGGCTTATAGGAGAACTGCAGGATGTCAAGAATCATCTCCTAGAGCTGTCAGAAGTATCTAAAGAGGTTCTCAAAAGAAAAAGAACTACTGACAGACATTACAAAAAGCTAGAGAAGACAGTCCAGAACCTGCAGCAAAGAAACGAGGAGTTGATCAAGAAGATAAATGACATGGAGAAAAGGCAGAAGAAGGCTAAGAGGCGGGCTCGAGCATTAGATGGCATTGCACTACTTGCTGAAGCAGCGAAGGAGCTTTGAGTCAGTTATGCATTTAGTTAGTTATATCTTTTTGATAAACACTTTTGTTAATGATTTGCTATTTTTATTATATTTTGTAAATTGTAAGAATGTACTTTTTACTTTACCTCAGGGAGTTGATGGAGGCAGTTAGGGTTAGAGACCTAACTGATTTTTGTAAAAAAATAAAAACACTATTTAGAGAGATAGGAAAGTCATTTAGAACGTTCTAATTTTTGGGAGTTACAGGAGGTTTACAAGACTGTTTTGTCTGCAAACTTGTTCAGAGATAAGTATTGTGACTCTTATAAGCATTTGCTGATGAAATAATGAGATATATGACTTTTTCCCCTTTAGTTTGTCTGTGTTGGCTTTATTATTGAACTTGTTTAGTTTCTTAAATGATAAATTCATTACTAGTTAATGTGTATTTGCAGGTAATGCTTATCCTTTATGTATGAACCTCAGCATAGTCTTTCTGTTGGATCTTATGTGATATGTTATGCATCTTTATCAGTTTCTGTTTATGATTTAGTTATTACTTTTCTTTTGAATGTATTCCTTGATTGTTCCTAAAGCTTACAAGCATTAAAAACCTTTTAAACAAACCCTAAACCTTATTTTTATTGAGTTTTATATTTGAGATTGTGTTGGCTTGTTTCTCTAGCGTTAGAAACAATTTCTGGCACAAACACGGGCCATATCTATATATTCACGGGGAGGCAGGTTATTATTCTATTGTAAATTTTTCTAACTACCGCACCTGTTGTTGTCGTGCTATCGCGCTGACCTGGTTCCTCATTTGCGGTACCCTCAATACAGGTTTCTCCACCACGAAGCTTGCCAAACCTCTCCACGTTGGATACGTCAGTGCTAGGTAGGTTTATTCACCTTCTCCCGTTCCTTTTGAATCATTTGATAAGGATTGATGCGGTTAGTCTTGGTTATGGTTGGTTCTTTCGCCCCGTTAGATGTATGCATATATAATAGAGGGGGGGGGGGGGGTAATTTGACTGCTATCACGGGCATTTTTGACCCACGGAGTATTTTCTGCCCGTGACCGTTGGTGCGCAACCTTGCGCGTAGTGGGTGGGGGTTTTTGTGCAGGTGGCCGTTATGCCGCCTGCACCAAGCCGCCCTGTATGTGGTAATAGGGTGCAGGGGGAGGTTTTGTGTGATGTTTCTGTAGCTTTTGGTGTTTCCTCCTTTCGGTCGAGGTTCATATTGCCCATTTTCTCGAACCCAGCCTTTGTTTCTCATGCCATCCCACGCAACCCATTTGGGCTCGGTCATCTGAAACCCGAGCCGGTTAGAAGGGATACGTCGTTGTTTTGGTTTGTTAGCTAGGAATCACGTGGGTAGTGGGTTTGATAGGAGCGCCATTTGCAACAAGATGACAATAATACCCGCAGAGAGTGGAATTTGTAGATGATTTAATGTAATTTTTCTCCCGCGAACAACATGGGTCCTCATTGATTTTATTCTTGCTAGGATATTTATTGTTGAAATGTTCGGTATTGGGAAACCTAGGCGACTCGCACAGTAGTACTACATATAACTACTCTCAACCATCTTCTTTACGTGCTATACGTAGACTAAATCACTGAACATTGCACCTTATGTTTTAATGGTTTTGATGGTTAGGGCATGTTAGGCTGCACATGCATGCATTTGCTTCACTGATTGCTATCATGGGAAAAGGGGCACATTGCATATTGATGTAGATTTACTGCTGTCCTGAGTATGGTTGATAGAATGGTTTAATGTAGCAGTGGTAGATTGCTCACTTTTACTGTATATGATTTGTTTTGCATCATGATAGACATAGGTTAAGTCACTAAGCATCGCACCTTAGTTTTCAATAGTTTAGTAGTTGAGCCATTCCAATTTATACATGCATCTTTTACTTCATTCACTGATTGCTATCATATTAAACATAGGGGAAATGGCACATTGTACAATAATGTATACTAGTTTGATTACTCATCACAAAGGGCTTGATATTACAATTTCATGGCAGGAAAATCTCACCATGTCAAAGAGACAAAAGAAGAAGGCCCTTGCAGTCGAAGAGGAACCATAAGTGGAAGTGGTAACCAAGACAGAATATATATATGAGGACACGAAGTGCATTGCTAGCATTGAACGTGAATATCAGTGGGGTGAGATTTATAGATTAATCACCTGGAGAGAGGTCCATGATATAGGATTGGAGGAAGAGTCTATCTATGATAACATTGAAAGATCTGCAATAATGAAGGTCGCCACCAGACCCAAGCTTTTCCCTTGTTCTGAAGTTATAGGGTGGATCCTGCCTTTGGCAGATGTTACCACAATGATTCTTGCAGATGTGAACAAACAGGGCTATGCTGCTTATAGCCCTGGATATGTTGCTCTAGCCTACCACCTTCCAGAACCCCAAGTCTTTCTATCTGAGGATTGGCTAAAAAACATTAAAATGGACCTGGTGGAGACTCTGAAAAGGATGTTGTTACAGGGAAAGCATTACAGATACCGATCATTGGGGGACTATGATACAGCGAGTCTATGGGTCCCATACAGATTCATAGCTTTAATGCTCAACAGAATCTTTGGGAGGGCTCATGGCAGGCTTTTCAAGCTAGAATGGGTCCCAATCATCATTCATGTTGCCACCCAAGGGACGATTTTTAATTGGGCCAACATGGTCTCAAACAGTCTCTCCGCTTGCTTGGCCTCAGCCCTGGGAGGAGAAGCCCATAGAAAGTTTGAATTTTATATGAGTTCAATACCGATAGATTGCATATTGTGCAACCAGCCATTCCTTGGTCTTAGGGGCATCTGGGATAGGGAAAGAATGCCTATCTATGCTGCTTACAAACCTTTGTGGGCGCATCAATATCACAGCAACTACAAAGAAATCTGCGAGCACTTCCTTATGCCTCTATACACACTCATTTTCCTGAAAGAGTGTGATTGTATGTCGGAGGGGGCCATGCAAGTGATAGAATATTATGTAGACTATTACTTGACTGAAAATGGCATGTACTTCAGGATGTTCGGAGGATCAAGACCACCCTCCCTGCTGCCCAAATATGCAACTGATTACATTGTCCACAAGGAGGTAGTCAGGCAGGTGTTCATAGATGGAATAGGCAATTTTTTGTTTGAACATAAGAATATTGCTTGCCCTCCTTTGGCATTTAAGCTGGGAAGCTACATATTTGCTAATGTAAAACAGGCTAAGGAATTCATAGAAGAATTAGGAAAATTTTATTTTGGTGAGATGCCATATCATAGGAGTGACTCCCAAGGTAAAGTGGCAGAGCATTGTAAAGAGCACAAAGTGCATTTTGAGTATACTCACCATTTTGATAGGGAAGAATCTGTCTTCCGCAATGCCCCGAACATGACCGCACTAAAGAGAAGATTCAAGCCAAAGATCACCACTAAAGGTGGAAAAGGGGCTGAGCAAGCCAAAGCTGAAGAAGAGGCCAAAAGGAGACAGGAGGAGGCCCAAAGGTTAGCATAGGAGGCTGTAGGCTGGCTGCACAATGAGGAGGAAGAAAAAAGAAAAGCTTCCCAAGAAGCAGCTGATAAAGCACAAGAAGCAGCTGATAAAGCACGGGAAGAATATAGAGAAGCAGAAGAAGCAGCTTGAAGAGAAGCAGAAGAGGCCAAGAGAAAGCTTGAAGAGGAGCTGCAAAAGCAGGAAGCTGAAAGGTTGAAGCTAACACAAGCAGAGACATAGCAGTCAGCTGCTGATAAAGCTGCAGGACAAACCCAGGAGATGGAAAACCCAGAAGTCCAGGATGCACAAGTGCCTATTGCCAGCACACCTGTGGTCCCCACACTCAAGTTGGTCCCCTTCATTCAGAAAAAAGGGGAAGAAATCCCTAACTTCAACACTGTCTTCCATGATTGGGCAACAAAAAGGATAATCAAGAGGACGGAGAAGAAAGTTGAAGTAGGAGATCTACCTGGGAAGATGATAATGGATACAATTGTTATGCTAGGAACAGACCAAGATCCAAGGTTCACTCTGAGAGCCGGGGCTGCACTCATCAATGCCTCAGAAGATAACATAGACAAGGTGATGACTGACCTAGAGTCATCTAAAAAATCCTCTGCTCAGTTGAAAGACACCTTAAGGAAAGAGAGAGAGGAAGGAAATAGGTTGAAACTAAAATATGAATACTTGCAGAGGGAGATGAAAACTACTGAGGCTGAATTGCAGGTCCTCCATGAAGAGAGACAGGCTAGGGAAGATGCCCAAGAATGCCTTGAGCAAGTACAGAAACAATATCAGGAGCTGACGAAGGAAAAGGAGCAGCTACTGCAAAAGGTTGAAGAGCTGGAAGAGCAACAAAAGATTATTCTGCAGGCCAATGATTTGAGCACCCAAGAGCAAAGAAAGAAGGATCAGGAGCAGATCACCTCTCTGACCACTACGCTGGAGGAAGCAAGGGAACAACAAGTCAACCTCTAGCCATTCAAAGAGCATGTCTTGGCCCAGAAAGCTAAGATGCTGCAGCTGTAGACTGCTCTAGAAGAGGAAAGGTGCAAAGTCCTTCAGATCGATGGATGGTTAGAGGAAATCATGGAAACCTCCTCTTACTTCGTGGATAGATCTTAGGATGTTCTTGAGGTCTTAAATGCCAAAATGGCAAGGCTAGAAAATGATGCAGAAACCCCAGCAGAACTACCGACAAAAGACCATCAAGCCCTCAAGAGAGATCATGACCTAGTAGAGTTCGCCATCAGCACTGCTGAAGACTTCAAGAAGGCCGTCAAAAGGACGCAGGGAGCATGCTCAGAATACTTCAGAAGGCTCCTTAATACATACAACCGGTGTCAGACAGAAGCTGAGCATAGGCTTGAAGAGTTCCCGGACCATGAAACCTTTATAGAAATATTGCAGAAAAGATATCAGGAGGCAGAGGCCAAAGCACAACAGATTAAGGCCATTGATGACCAAATTTTGAGGAATGAAGTAGGCCAGTCAGCCGTTAGTTTGTAGTTTCTGGAAGATCAGCTTCATTTGAGCCCAGCCAGGATCGAGGCCATAAAAAACCAAGCTGCAAAATTTGAAATCAACATTTAGTTCTTGGAGCCCTGCACATTTGAGGGAATTGCTACTGAAGCTTCAGCGTGGAAAATATTTTTAGATACCCAAGTGGGACCCTCCTCATAAAGGACTGGTCAATTTTGTAATGATGTAACAATTTTGTAAAACGTTTGAAAAGCAAAGCATTAGGAAATGAAGGGTTGGGAAGCCCAAAGGTCACTTTGGGCAGCCCAACCATTTCACCTTTTTTGTATAAATATAGAAAGCTTAGGAGGAAATAAGGATTTTTTCCCCAAGTTAGACTAGAAAGGTTATTGTAAGAAGAACTAATTCTCTTTGCAATAAAGAATTTGGTTTTCCTGTTGGAGAAAGATCGGTGGAGTTTCAAATGTTGTGCTGTGGATAGTTGAAAGATGAACTATTTTGTTTTTCAGTATTATGTCCATGAATCGTGAGATCGTTCTAACTCTATGACCTATGTATTTGTTTGAATGATTTCTGATTTATTTTATGAAATGACCACCATGAGTAATGTATGCTGTTCATAAAACAATTAGCTATCTGGTTGTTGAAATATCTTTCATTGTTCATGCTTCTAAAAGTAAATGTCAGCTATCTGTAATTGCTTTTACCATGTGTGCACATCCACATTACTCATACATTAATTACAAGTTGGCTCCCCGGGGATAGGTAGATAGATAGGTAGATGGATAGATAGGTAGTTAGCTCATCTCATTGCTGCATGTGTGATTCAGATGCTGGTGAGCCTAAGACGAGAGGTAAGAACCTGCGCATCACATTGTGAATGCTCCCTACATCATTCACTACCCTGCATGATTAGTTAGATACTTGCATATCATACTTAAGTCAAAATACAAATTCCGGTGGACCGGGCCGCAACTGGTAAAACCTTTTTTTGTTTGTTTGACCTACGGTAGCCGGACCACAAAACCAGACGGATTCCCTATACCAAACAGTCAACGGGCTAGTTGGGAACGTTGACTGGGGAGAATCCCTTTCTGTTGTTGCCTGCGATTTTCCAGGCCTCAACACACCCATACAATCTAAATGAAATAAAAGGTTGCTTAATAAAACAAGGAAAATGGGGAAAACCTCACCAGAAAACCTCCCCCTCAAAATAAGTAGTGAATTAGGAAACAAGCTATACTTAGGAGAAATTTTTCCTCTTTGGGTAAAAACTTGTAAATTGTCTGCTGCAATCTGTAGAACTATGTAGCAACAATGGAATATCTTGGTTATTTTGTGCATCAACATCTTGAGACTGTGCATGTGAACCTCTCAATTTTCTTCCAATCTAATGAATGTTGCTTGTGCTTCTTCTTTCTGGAGGAGGAATGGAATGATCAATTTTGTTCTTCAGTGGGCCAAATTGTTGATCATTCGCTATCATCAAGTAGAACTTTCCTGTAAGTTTGTTGCACAACTATGTAGATAGAGAAGCTGTGTGAGAGAGTGCAACATGTTAATTCTGATACTGGGACCATGTTCTGATTCTGTCATCTAGATTACTAGAACCAGTCCTGGTTGCTTCAATGAGCTTTTGGGCCCATTTAGGGTTAGGCTATTGATTTGGAATGGGAGATGGATTTGGATCTAAATTCTCATGAGGCATAGCCTCAATATCAAGATCATGTTGATCTTGTTCCTCATTATCTGAATCTGAAACATGAGACAAAATATCATCATCAAATGGAAATGGAAGAGTGTGTATACCTCATTTTGCTTCTGTTAGGAACCCATGTCAATCCTTCTCTTTACCGTGTTAGTATATTGTTGTTGGACGCATATGGTGGCAAAATTTGAAGGCACACAGAGGAAAAGGGATTTGTTATAATTGTGATGAGAAATTCAGTTGGGGACATCGATGTGTTCAACAAAAGCTCTATCTCTTGGATGTGGATTCTCCACCTGCCTCTGAAATTGGTGAAGAAGCTTTTGATACAATGGATGCTCCGGTTGACACTCCGGAGCCGCCTACTGACCCTCCATCTCAGGACGACCAGCCTGAGATATTCCTCCATGCTTTAGCTGGAGTCATTGCCCCCCAAATAATGCAGGTACGCGGTTACTTCAAGAAGCTTCCTCTTACAATACTCATTGATTCTGGCAGCACTCATAATTTCATTGACCCTCGGATCACCAAACAAGCTGATTGTTTTATCCACCCTTGCTCCAAATTTGAAGTCATGGTTGCCAATGGGGGCACCTTACCTTGCAAAGGGAAGTGTCGTAATGTGCGTATCTCTATGGGAGATTATAACCTCCACTCTAACATGTTTGCCTTGACCTTAGGCGGATGTGATGTGGTTTTGGGCGCTCAATGGCTGCGCACACTTGGGCCCATATTATGGGATTTTGCTGAAATTTGGATGCAGTTCTCCCCCGATGGACACAAACACACATTGAAAGGATTACAACCAGGGTCTCTCAGCATCATCAGTTCACATCGCATGGAAAAACTCCTTAAGAAGAGTTCCCATGGTGTCATCATTCAGCTCCATTCCATTCAAATGCAACCATCAGCGGCCCCCACTACTCCTTTGGATCTCCAACAAATTCTGGATCGATATACAGGTGTTTTTGCTGAACCAGTAGGACTTCCACCTTCACGACCAAAGGACCATCGTATTTAGCTCCTTCCTAGTAGCATTCCTCCCAACATCAGGCCCTATCACTACCCATTTCACCACAAAACAGAGATTGAAATCCTCGTTAGGGACTTACTGAAGCAAGGTATTATTCTCCCAAGCACAAGTTCCTTTTCTTCACTAGTTCTTCTTGTCCACAAAAAAGATGGGTCATGGCGCCTCTGCATTGAATTCTGAGCACTTAATCACCTCACCATCAAGGATAAGTTTCCAATTCCTGTTGTTGATGAGCTTCGTGGTGCTCAATTTTTCTCCAAGTCAGATCTTCGCTCTGGGTATCATCAAATTCGGGTTCATGAGGATGATATCCCTAAAACAGCTTTCCGCACACATGATGGCCACTATGAGTT
This sequence comes from Pseudotsuga menziesii, assembly GCA_001517045.1. Taxonomy (NCBI): domain Eukaryota; kingdom Viridiplantae; phylum Streptophyta; class Pinopsida; order Pinales; family Pinaceae; genus Pseudotsuga; species Pseudotsuga menziesii. The sequence continues at coordinate 140,023 of LPNX011011154.1, forward strand.
TTTGGTCATGTCCTTTGGTCTCACTAATGCTCCTTCCACATTCCAGGCCTTGATGAATAAAATATTTTGACCCTATTTGTGGAAATTCATTCTGGTATTTTTTGATGATATCCTCATCTACAGTAAAACATGGGCTAAACATCTCCAGCATTTGTCTCTTGTAATGCAACTTTTCTCTGATCATCATCTCCATGCCAAAAAGTCTAAATGTGTTTTTGGCCAAAAGGAAGCTAAGTATCTTGGGCACATTATCTCAGCTCAAGGGGTTCATGTGGATCCTGCCAAAATCGCTGCCATGAACAATTGGTAGCCTCCTAAGACACTCAAGAGCCTTCGTGGTTTTTTGGGGTTGACTAGCTACTACCGCAAGTTTGTCAAGGATTATGGGAAGATTGCAGCTCCATTAACTGCTCTGTTGAAAAATGATGCTTTTACATGGACATATGTTACTGAGTGTGCATTTGACAAGCTAAAACAACCTATGTGTACTACACCTGTTCTAGCTATGCCCGATTTTTCCAAGCTCTTCACTATTGAGAGTGATGCTTGTGGCAATGGAATTGGTGCTGTTCTCCTTCAAGATGAACACCCCATTGCATTCACCAGCAAAGCCCTTTCCGGTAAGAATTTAGCTACCTCAACATATGAGAAGGAAATGATGGCTATTTTGCATGCATTACAAAAGTGGCGACCCTACCTCTTAGGGAATCATTTCTGCATCAAGACTGATCACCAGAGTCTGAAATATTTCCTAGAACAGTGGGTATCCTTCCCCGCACAACAGAAATGGGTTAGCAAAATCATGGGTTATGACTATGAGATCACTTATAAGAAGGGTAAGGACAATATTGTGGCAGATTCCATTTCTCGCACATTTGATGACCAAGGTTCTCTTTCCGCTATTTCTATGCCTGTTCCAAATTGGTTGCAATCGGTTCAACAGGGTTATGTCAATGACTCTTCATTATCTCACATCATCCAACGCTTGGACAACAACCCTTCTACTGTCCCACATTACTCTTGGGATGGTGCTTCACTGAGATACAAGGGTCATCTGGTGCTTCCCCAGAACACAGCTCTTCAACAAGGTATCTTCTATGAACTCCATGCTTCTCCGTCAGCTGGGCACTCTGGTTTTCTCAAAACATATGAATGGGCATGGCGCAACTTCTTTTGGTAGGGCATGAAAAGGACAATTCAACAGATGGTGGCTGAATGTGATACCTGCCAACACAATAAGGGTGAAACAACACCCCTTCTAGGATTGCTCGAGCCCTTGCCCATACCTACCCGGATATGGACAGATATTTCTATGGATTTCATTGAAGGGCTCCCTAAATCTGGAGGGAAGACTGTGATTTTGGTTGTGGTTGATCGCCTCTCCACATATAGTCATTTTTGTGCTCTCATCCATCCCTATACAGCCTCTTTCGTTGCTCAAATTTTCCTGGACCAAATATTTCGTCTTCATGGAATTCCTTCTTCCATTGTCTCGGATCGTGATGCAACTTTCACCAGTCATTTTTGGACAGAACTCTTTCACCACACTGGCACCAAACTGAATATGAGTTTAGGTTATCACCCCCAAACGGATGGTCAGACTGAAATTATCAATAAATGCTTGGAAACTTATCTTCGTTGCTTCTCCTCTGAGCAACAACATCAGTGGGAAAAGTGGCTCCCTCTCGCTGAATGGGGGTACAATACCTCTTACCACACTGCCTCTAAAATGACTCCATATGAAGTAGTTTATGGCCAGGCACCGCCAGTTCTTCTTCCTTACACCCCCAGCAGTTCTCCAGTTCAGGAAATTGACACGGTCCTTCGAAACCACGATGAGGTTCTTCGCATTTTGCGCAAAAATCTTCGCATGGCAAGAAATCGCATGAAGCAACAAGCTAATCAGCACCATTCTGAGCGCACTTTTGAAGCCGATGATATGGTTTTTCTTCGTCTCCAGCCTTACAAGCAATCCTCACTAAAACTCAAAGGGCGTCATAAGATCGCTCCAAAGTTCTATAGGCCATATAGGATTCTTCAGAATATTGGGTCTGTTGCTTATAAATTGGACCTTCCGCCTTCTTCCCGCATTCATCCAGTATTTCATGTCTCTTGTCTGAAGAAATTTCTTGGCACCAACATCAAAGGCCAAACTATTTTACCAGAACTAGATAATGAAGGATCCATCTTTTTGGAGCCGGAGGCTGTCCTCAATAAGCGCACTCGTCAGTTTTGCTCTCGCTCTATCACAGAGGTTTTAATTCAATGGAACAGAATGCAGCCCGAGGATGCTACGTGGGAACCACTCCTTTAGATTCAGTGACAATTTCCACATCTAAAGCTTTGAGGACAAAGATTTTTCTAAGGGGGAGGGGATGTTAGGAACCCATGTCAATCCTTCTCTTTACCGTGTTAGTATATTGTTGTTGGACGCATATGCTTTGTAAGTCGTCCCATAGTAATTGTTGATCCATAGTTTGTGTTATTGTTGTTGGGTGCATATGCTTTGTAAGCCACCTGTAGTATTTGTTGATCCATAGTTTATATTGGCCCATGGTTTTGACCCATAGTATTGGCGCCTATTTTTAGTATATAAGTGTGTGTTGAGGCCAAGGAAGGCACCGTGAAGTTATTTTGTATTGAGCTTGCTCAAAGGAGGTTGTTGTAATCTCACAGATCACATAAGGTTACCAATAATACATACAAAAATATACAGAAATATACAGATACAAGAGACAAGAACAGATAGGATGAACAGATTATATTATTCTCAATAAATCGTACAAATCCAAGAACTGAACTGAATTCTTGTGAGGCTCAACAGCCTAATATATACAGGTTACAAACAGTTACAATCATAACTACCTGTCGGTTCACCGAACTGACACGACTATTTGTTAACAGACTTTAATCACTGTGTTTACTCAGCCGATCGACTTAGTCGGCTGATCGACTATGTCGGTCCCTCGACTTAGTCGGCTGATCGACTAAGTTGGTATTCGTTCAAGTCGACTTATGTCGACTTACTCCTTCTACATATCCCCCACAAACAAAACATTTCTTCGTCCCGAAGAAAGAGGGAGGTACAAAATTGAAGTCCTGTCGAACCTTTCAGATTTGCTCCTGCGGAGGACTATGAAGTCGGATGGTCGGTCGTCTCTGCACGCACACTTCGATGATGGCTGGAGCTATGATTGCCAATTGATGCTGAAAGTCTGTCCAACTCTGTAATACCTTCTCGATATCGATGGTCAAGGTAGTGAGACTTGACAAGATCGACATATTTTCAGACATGGATTTGTCTGCTATGTTTTCCATGGTCGGGCCCAAGACTTGATTTTGCTCGTCTGCATCCTGGAGGAGTCTTTTTATGTGGGGGTAGAGATGGTCAACTTTCTCCAGGTTAGGTAGAGCCTGTTGGACCCACTGATGGGCCTCACGCTCTAGTTTCTGCAGCTTGTTGGTTTCCATGACAATCTGCTCTTCGACGGTCTGCCTTAGTTCCGTTTCTGTAGAATTCTGAGCTTCTAGAGCCTGGATGCCTTGTCTGGTTTGCCTTGTCTGCTGGTATACCTGTCCATAGTGTGTCGGCCAATCTCTGAGCACTTCCTCCGTGACAATGGATTCCTCCATATGGTCCTATAAGACCTTGTATGCTTCTGAGAATGCAGTGTGTTGGGCCAATAGAAGTCGGGCAGTTTCTTCCTTCTGTTCTGCTTTGGTATCTTGGAGGTGTGTCTGAATGGTCGATACAATCCCTTCAAATATCTGATATGCCCTCTCCAACGGTCGATCGATGGCTACTTCGACAGGGCCTGGAACAATGGATTGAGCAAGAGACCTGCATTTGTCGAGGAACTTGACTTCTTCTGTCTCCTTGTCCCTGAGTTGTTTTCTTAGTTTGGTCATCCTCCTCCTCGACTCTTTTGCTAGGGTGTTGAGTAGTTGGCCGACCTCTGGGTCAGTCAACGAGCTTGCATCCCGTAAGATAATTCTTAGTTGAGCGGGTCTAGGAAGAGGTTCTGTCGTCTCCTTTGCTTGCTCTGTTGGTTTGTCGTGAGGACCTGCAGAAGTGGAAGGTGGACCAGAGGTCGAAGGGGTTTGTGTTGGAGGGGTTGGTTCAGTGGTCGGGGGTTTTTGGGGAAGTGGTATGTCCACTTCCGGCTGTGATGATGAGGGTGGTTTTGGTTGTGAATCAGGAGGTGGTGATGATGGTGGTGAAGGTGGGGATGGTGGGTTTCCTGATCCTGGTGGTGATGGTGAACTTTGGTCGGAGATGTCTTCTTCCGGTGGGGGGTGATAGTCGGTGAAGGTCTGTTCAATGCCTGATACATCGCCACCTTCTCGAATCCTTGTATAAACTTTTGTTTGGTGGGCATATGTCTTTTTGCTTGCTTTTAGGGGAGTTGTTGTCTTGATTATCTGCGCCGATTTGAACAGTGCAGGCAGTGTGGCAAAGAAGGCTTTGAGCTCATAGTCCGAGCTAGCCCTGGCTCTGAGTGCCTCCGGGATAACTCTTTCAAAGAGTTCAGGGGAAACGTCGGCCTGCTGCACTGGTGCCTGCTCCTCGACTATTTTAGTCGGAGATGGAGGGGGAGGAGTCGTCACCAGGTCAACCACATCTTCAGACAGTGGTGTTGTTCTGGCCTTCTTTGGTCGACCCTCCGGTGCTCCTGCTTCAACAAACCGTTGAAACTGAGTTTCAACAGTTACCTTATCGGCTCGTGCATCTTCGACAATGTCAAGTGCTGATGCTGCTAGTTCTTCTTCGTCGTCGGTGGAGTCAGCAAGGACAAGCTTACGCTTTCCTTTGCCTTGCTGATGTTTCTGCAGTTTGATGTTCCTCCTGGCATTGGCTATCTCCTTCGCCAGCTTCTTGATAATGCTCCTCGACACAGCATACTTAGAATTGTCTTCCTCGACTTGCTTTGTCGGGGTCTGAGCTGGGTCGACCGTCTGTGTAGCCGGAGGAGCTATTTGTTGTACTGGTTGTTGTGCTGGTGGTGGTGTCTGTTGTTGCTCTGTCGAGAGGTCCACTACTGGTGCAGTCGGGTGCTTCACTGTCAAGTGTACCCGACCAGTGGGCACAGTCGAAGTATCCTCCGATACAAAAGTGCTGATATATATACTGAGTTCATAATCTTCCTCCTTCTCTTGGTCGGTTAGAGGTTCGACTATAGAGAAGTTGACCTGTTTGGAAACTTCCGGGATTGGGATCTTTGGGCCTGCCTGTCGACTCAGCTCCCGAAAGATCTGTTCGACTGTTGGATAGAAGTCGAGGTCCTGTGCTTTTGGGTCTTGACCTCGCATATACCATACTGCTGTATGGTCCAGTTCTAACTATATATGGGATTGAGCAGGGAGGTTTCGTCGGATGTTCTGGGGCACCCTCCACCTCGTCGTGCGAACCTTGAGCTGCTGAAACCAGTTCTCAAGGAACACTTTTCCTTGGGTTAACTCATACACGGTTCCTTTCTGGGAAAAAGGTTTGAACCTGTGCATTTGAAAGATGGTCGGCTCCTGGAAGGTCGGACTACCTTCCGGGCAAAAATGGTACATGATAATCCAAATGATAAGGGAGGGAAATTTTATAATACCTCCCGTTTCGTGGCAGCGCTCGCAGATAGTCTTAACTAGGTCAACGACATAGTTGGCCCAGTTGTAGATGCGTCCGTCTGTAGCAATGGTGTCGACGGCCTCCAGCATCTCCAATTTAAGGTCCCTGCTTTGACCTGCCAGGGTGAGTGTGATGGCTATGATTTTAGCCACAATCTGTGGCGTGCGGGCATTGATTTGGCTAATCATCAACCCCTTGGAATTCTTCCCTGTCGGTGAGCCTCTTAGTCACTCGACTAATCCTTCCTTGATGCCGATAGGGACAGGGTGGCCTTTGTTCGACAACCCTGTGAGTTTGGATATAACCTCCCCGGTGATGTCGATGGGTCGGTCGAAGTAGAATCAGCCATTATGATAACGACTGATTATAAAATTCACTGCTGCTTCCTTCGTACCGCCGAAGCTTGCCATGATGGGTGCATTGGCATAGGCACATATGCTGCTATGCTGGACTTTCTCGGCGGCCTCAGTCATGCGTCTGTCCTCAAAGCTCCATTCTTGTATCTCTGTCCATAGTTTTTGGAATGGACCCTCCTGGACTTTAGCATTTTTGATACGGTTCAATCTTTGAACCAAGGGTGTTTCTTGCGCCTGGAATTCCTTTGCCTTAGCCGCAGCGCGGGTGAGTTTAGGTGCCATATCATTGAACTAGTCTGATCGGTCGAACTGGTAACAGGGTTTGTGGGTTTTGGTCGACGGGGAATATGAGTGCTCTGTATGTAAAGGGTGTGGTGAATGAACCTTGGGCAGTCCATTATTTATAGGCGCGGCTGGGTTGGAGTGTTGAACTGGTTGTATTAATGGCGGACTGGACAGTCCAAATACAATACTCGAGTGCGATTTGGGTGATCTGGTTCGGTGCTCGAGGCCATTAATGTGTGATGGGACTCTCAAGGTCGACGGTCGGTGTCGGTGGTGGAAACGGTCGGCATGGTTGGTCGATGAGGATGGTCGATGAGAATGGTGTCGGTTGTCGGAGGGGTGAGTTGCTGTCATGCTGATGAGTGTACGGTTTTTTGATTTTTGGAATTTTGTATCTTTTTATAGGTTTTTGGTGGTCAGTTAAGACCATTATATGATTTTTTATTTTTTTTTCAATTTTTGTATTGTTTAAGTCGGGCTCCATTAACAAGTTTTCGAAATACCAGGCCCTGTAATGTTTTTAGTCTGACCGACCCATTGGGATGTATTTCTTCGACCATGTACGGGCCCATCCATTTTGTGTGAAGTTTCTTAGGCTTGCCTTTGACTCGACTGTTATACAGTAGGGCAAGGTCACCGACTGACAGATTTTTGTTTCTGATATTACGGTCGTGCCATGCTTTCTGCTGTTGTTTTTGTATTTCCTGATGTTGGATGGCCATAAGTCTATGTTCTTCCAATTTATTAAGTTGAAATAGTCGGTCTTTCCTAGCCTGTTCGACATCGACATGTAGTATCTGTGCAATGATAGGTGCCTGTTGTCTGAAGTGCAGAGGTACGACTGCTTCTTGTCCATATACTAGTCGAAAGGGGGTTTGATCAGTCGACCGTTTGTAGGCTGTCCTGTATGCCCATAAAACTGCAGGAATCTTCTCATCCCAGTCATCTTTGTCGGCACTACATATTTTAGTGAGTCCTTTTGTCAGTGTTTTATTGAAAGCTTCAATTGCACCATTTGACTGAGGGTGGTATGCTGTACTACGTCGGTGGTCGATGTTAAACTTGTCGGTTAGATTTTTGATAGTTTTGTTAACGAAGTGTGACCCTTGGTCACTGATCAAGGTGAGTGGACATCCAAATCTCGTGATGATGTTTTCATAGATTAATTTAGCAGCTACTTCACTTGAACAGGTCTCGACAGGTTCTGCTTCTGCCCATTTCGTGACATATTCGATTGCAGTGATAATATATCTTGCACCTGATCGTCGGGCTGGGACAGGGAATGGTCCTATGAAATCTATAGCCCAAATTTCAAATGTGAGACTGGGGTTTACAGAGATCAGGGGCATTTCTGTACTTGGCAGAGGTCGACCAAGTCGTTGACATCTATCACATCGACTGACAAAGTTTTTACAATCTTTGTGAAGTGTCGGCCACCATAATCCAGACTGTTGGATTTTCTTGGCAGTTGTGTCGGCCTAAAAATGTCCTCCTGCTGGTCCATAATGTGCTTCGTGCATGATTTTCTCTCGTTCATGGTTGAGTTCTAAGAACATCATCTAACCCCATTTTTTATAGAAATCCATTGATGAGACTGTATGGAGCAGCCTTCATAGCTAGGATTTGCTTCTTCTTAGTGTTCAGACCCTCTGGTGCCTGACCTGTCTCTAAGAACTGAGCAATCTCCTCTAGTTCTTCTGGTACTGCCTCTACACGAAATAGATGTGCATCCGGCAAGTCGTCTTCGACTCTGGTCGATTCTTCTCCTGTGTCGATTCGGGATAGGTGATCAGGTCCGACATTGAGCTTTCCTGGTCGGACTACTACTTCAAACTCAAACTCTTGAAATAGAAGTAGCCATCGACAAATTCTCCCATGGTGAAGAGGTTTGTTTACTAGGTACTTCAAAGCTTGATGGTCAGTGTAAAATATGAAGGGGTTAGCTAATAAGTAGTGTCGATACTTCTGAAGTGCGAATACCATTCCTAGGGCCTCCCTTTCAGTGGTCGAATAGTTCTTTTCAGCCTTATTTAATTTTCGACTGCTGTAAACTATAGGGTAATCCATCCCATCATCTCCTGGTTGAGTCAGGATTGCTCCAATTGCTATTCCTGATGCATCGATGTGCACATGAAATTTGGTCGACCAATTTGGAAATTTAAGTATGGGTGCTTCAACCAGTTTTCTCTTTAATTTGTCGAAGGAGATCTGGCATTCTTCTGTCCATTTAAATTCGATGTCGTCCTTCAGTAATTCTTCTAGAGGGTAAGTCATATCAGAATAATGTCTGATGAATTTCCTATAATACCCAGTATGACCAAGTAAGACCCTAACTTGTTTAGGATTTATTGGGGGTTTTAGGTCTAGAATAATCTTAATTTTAGCAAAGTCTACCTTGATTCCTTCTTTGCAGACAATATGTCCTAAGAGTATGCCTATGGGAGTCATAAAGATGCATTTCTTGATATTGAGGGAAAGCTGAATTTGTCGACATCTTTCCAGCATAAGTCGGAGCCATGTGCAGTGATCTTTTAATGTGGAATAGATGGTCCAGTCGTTGAAGTAGACTGCCATAGTTTTATAGATATATTCTTGGAAGGTTTTTACAACAATTCTGGAGAACACTGCAGGTGCATTCTTTAATCCAAAAGGCATAACCTTATAAGCAAAAGAGCCAAATTCACAAACAAATGTTGTCTTCTTTTGATCTTCTTTTGCTATGGGTACTTGGTTATAACCTGAAAACCCATCTGTAAATGAGTAACACTCATGTCCTGCAACGTCATTTAGGATTTCATCAGCATAAGGTGTGGGGAATGGATCTGTAAGTGTGACTTTATTTAACTCCCTGAAGTCGACACAGATTCTTAGTCTGTTCGGGTCGTGTTTCTTAGGCTGCACGACCATGGGACTTGCCCATTCCGACTGGTTGATGGGGTAGATAATCCCTGCTTCCAACATGTTGTCGATCTCCTTTTTAACTATTTCCTTATATTTATGAGCTAGTTTATAAGGTCGTTTCTTAACAGGTCGGACATCAGGTTTAGTGTCGATTTTCATCTCTCCCATTTCTTGAACTAATCCTTTCAAATATTTATAATCCCTTGCAAAGAAATCTTGGAATTCCCTAAGTAAAGTTACTATTTCAGCAGTTTGTTGCTCATTCCAATAGTCACCAATTTTAGCTATCTTTGGTCGATCATAATTTGAAATGTCTACCTCCTTAGTTCTTACTTTCGCATCTAACCATTCTGGAGCTTTAGCTTCATTCATCTGTCGATTTCCTTCCTTGAACTGTGAGAATGTAGCAGGGAAGTCGGCTGCAGTCATTCGGTCGAGGTTGGGTTTCTCGGTAGTCGCGACCCTTAGCACTGAGTGGATTGGTTTTGTTGTTTCATCATGGTTGGATTTCCATCTGAAGCTTTTACCTTCGGTGTGTTCATTTTCCAATTGTAATCGGGTCGACTCGACTTTTGTTCCTATGTGAAGACTATTGCAGGCCTTGACCTGTCGAGGTTCTTTGTGTGTTTCAGTCGGTTGAATGAAATGCTTAATTTGTTGTGCAGGCTCGACTAAGTGTTTATCTTCAGGTATAAAGTTGAAGGATTTAATGAAATTTTCTTTTAGTTCATTCCAGAAGAAGGTTTCACCTTTAGCTTCCTCCATCTTATACCATTTGCTAGGTAAGTCGTCTAGGGTGGAAGGAAATAAGTGTGGCCAGGCTCTCTCATCCTTATGTCCAAGTCTTCTCCACTCTTTTTCACAAGTTTTAATGTGGTCTTCGGGGTTTTGTCCCTGGGTGAAGATAGGGATCTGTGCTTGTGAAGTTAACTTCCTACCACCAAACCTTTCAACAAAGTAAGTTGCAGCATTAGTCCAGGTCTGTAGTTTAGTCTGATGGGTGTCCCACCATCTAGCTGCTTGACCTGTGAAGGTTTCTACTAGGGTCTGTAGTCGGCCATGTTCTCCAATGTTTTTAGACACTTGTTCAACATGAATGACTGGGGATTCCCTTTCCTTATACCTAGGTGGTTGCCTGGTGTTTTCGTTGGTCAGTTGTAAGGTAGGGTGTTCTCTTATTTTTCTCTCAAAAATATTGGGGATAATTGAGACTATAAAGCACTGTCGGGTGGTTTTTTTCTGTACTGTTTGGATAGTCCAGCACCCTCTTTCTTGTGTTTCATAATTTTCTATTTCCCAGTCGTAGAGTTCAGCATCTGAATTATATCTGACTGAGTCGGGGTTACCTAAGTGAAGCTCCCCATAGCTGTTTGGTTCAGTGTAGTAATTATTGTTGTGGATTTGGTATAGCTGTCTAACATCGATCTCGTCCTCAATAGGTTCTATCCAAGGCTTTCCTTGGGAGGGGTTAATAGGTACAATGACTTTTTGGCCATTTCCTTTTAGCTTGATCCTTTCTTTATCTAAGGATATAGAGGCTTTCATCTTTCGACCCCAAGGTCAACCGACAAGGGCTGGGAAGGAGCTAGATCCTTCCTTAGGGTCAATAATTTCAAAATCAACCTTAGTCGATATGCCTTTAATGGTTGTGTCTACATTTTTCCACACCCCAATAGGTTCAATAAGACCTTGGTTGGCCAGTTTTAGATAGATGCCTGACTCATAGAGTCGAGGTTTACCCATTTGTTCCCATGTATCCCTAGTCATAATATTTACTTGAGAGCCAAAATCAAGGACTACTTGTCGTACGTGGTATCCTTCAATTTCTAGGTCGACCAGTGGGTCGACATCATTTTTATCTTTTTGATTTAAGCTACAAATGTTTTTGGTTTGTTTCTCAGGGTTAGTGCTATTGATTTGTTGCAATAAATCAATGAATTGGCCAACAGATTTGTCTGTCTGAATTAGGTGGGTTAATTGCTGGGTCGAGCTAAGTCGACTGTGAATGTTGTCTTTGTGTTGTGCAAGGTTTTGGAATATGTGTGTAGCTTCTTGGTATGTGTGTTGTTCCTTGCTAGGGTCAGGGTATGCATTTGTGTGTGTGATCTTGCTAATTTGAGGGTTGTCAGGCCCTGTTTTGGTGCCTTGTCGAGTGACAATGTGTAAATTCTTAGTGGTTATTACATCATTCTTCTGGACACAAGACAAGACATTAACATTCTTTTTATTGCTAATTTTTTCCAACATGGTAGGACAATCCTCCAAGGAGTGATCGCCTACCCCACAGTGTGTACAAAATTTGAGATCAGTTCTGTCCTTATACGGACAGTCTGCACATCTGTGCCCTTCTTTGTAACAGATAAAGCATTGTGTAGGTCGGCGACTTCTTATTTCTCGACCCCCAACGAATCGACCTGTTCTTCCAAATCCTGGGCATCGGTTGTCATTTCGGCGTTCATATCGTCGGCCATCATTGCGTTGTCCATTCTGGTTGTTGTTATTATTTTGCTCCGTGTTCTGGGCTACTGCATTTGTCTGGTAGACGGCCTGATAGTTTTGTCTATTCTTTAGGTTAAGATGGCAGTTGGCCGTGTTATGATTTGCAGTTTCGCAGATAGCACACCAGGATGCCTTCCCATTCTTCATATTGTAGGGACAGTCGGCCGTGGAATGGTCTCCACCTTCCTGGCAAATGTCGCAAAATGCCTTTGTCTGCACAAAACGGACATCCTGTCGGCTGAATTGCTGTCGACAAGTATCTTTGCAATGCCCGGCTATGGAATAGTTAGTGCACCAGACTTCTTGGTTCTTCAAGGTCAGCTCTTTCAAGGACTTCTGCATGTTTTCCAGTTGTTCCTCCAAACGGTGGTCGGTCGGATAGGCAGGGATGTCTTCATCCATTTCGACCTGTAGAGATTTTGTCAGCGCATCTTCATACGACTTGAAAGTTTCCAGACTGATGTGTCGGCAAACTTTCTGTGAGAGCCCTGCAAGGAACCATTGAATCAGTAATTGCTCATCAATAGAATAGTCTAACTGACTCAGTAGATCCTTCCATCTTTTATCATAATCGCGGACTGTTTCTCCTGGCTTTTGTGATGTCGTTTTCAGCTTCTTAGCAGCCAGGTGTTTGGCGTTTGGGGTCTTGAAGAATGATAGGAATTGCACTTTTATCTCTGATTTTGTTGCTCTAGGATGCCATTTAGAGAATTTCATATACCATGTGAAAGCTCATTTTCTTAGGGCTCCCGCGAACTGAGCCATCTGGCGATCTTCTTCTGTTACCTTGTTGGCCTCCCATATCAACTCACAGATGAACCAATGTCATCTGGGGTCTTCGTCGCCCTCATAAAGGGGTATCTGAGCAGATCCGTGACCCATGTCGGAGTCACTTTCACTACTTTCTGAAGTCGGCGGGGTGGGTGGTGTGGGTGGGGTTGTAAGGGGTGGGGTTGTTGATTCAGTGGAATCTGTGGGGGTGACAATGGGATTTTGGTCGATGGAACTTGTGCTTCCGTCGGTTGTCGACTCTTTCTTGTCGAATAGCGGATTGTTGATAATTTGTCTTCTTAATGACCCACTGTCACTTTGCGTGCTCAGGTCCGACTCTTGTGTATCTTCTGAAGTTGTATGTGGCAGGGGGTGCTCCTTCATGTGTCGGTAGGAGTAAGTGGATACTACGAAAGGAGGGTGCCGTTTGAAAGGTCACCCAGTTTCCTTCGATCGGTCGATGTATAACAAGATGTCGAACCGGATATGGTTCGTTTCCTAGTCGGCTCCAGAGCGTAATGTCGCCAGCTCTTAGTTGAAGGTCATCTTCTATAATAGTTTGTATTCTGGTACGCGGACTTACTGTGGAAAGGGTTACTCCTTCGTCGGGAACAATTAGTTGGAGAGCTTCTGGCTGCTCTATCCACATTTCATCATCTTTAGGGGACCCCTCTTCTTCTTCGCCTTCTCTGCGTCGGTCATGACCCGACTCTGGCGGTACGTCATCATGGTTGGTCTCCCTAGGGTTTCGCTGCAGCTCTGCGGCTCTTTCTCGTCGGGCTTCCCTTCTCTGCTGTCTTTCGTCCCTTTCAATATTCTTAATGTCCGACATACTTTCGTACAATACTATGCCTTCAAGTTCTCTTCGGTCGTTTGTTCATTACTGGTGACTAAAACTCTGGTCGACTAGGATCCACTATGCTCTAGGTCCGACACACGACCAACTACCCCCCCATGGCCTACCCGACGCTTTTTAGAAAGCTCGGATAATGCTGCTTATTTACTCAGGAAGTATTCCCACTCCCTTTCATCAATAAACTTTTCCCACTTCTTTTGCTTCTCCGCCCAATTAGTATTTGAGGGTGGTTCACGTAATAGTGGTCGAGCTTCGACAATATGGTCTGCACCTTTTTCTATTAAAAACTTGAACAGCAAAGTCGGCAAGGAACACAAGAATTGATCAGTAAATTCTGTGAAAAATTTCTGTCGGACTGTTTCCACAGAAGCCCTATCTTCGACTGCTTGTTCCTCACAGAAGTCGTCGGCTATCTTTTCGAACCACTCTGATAGATTTGTACGTCCTCCCTGGATCAGTTTCTGGAGTAGCTGTTCTTATTTAGTCTTGTCCGGTTTTCTCATCCAAAAGCTGCTTCAACAGGTGTGGCACAGATTCGACAAACTTTTCGTGGGTCTCCGTAAAAAATCTGGCTTTTGCTTCTGCGATGGTCAATCTGTTCCTTCGTGCGTAATTTTGTAGATAGTTAGCAATTTTTTGCTCCCACCAGTCCTTTATCTCCTGCTCTGGTATCATATGTGAGCATATATCTTAGTTATGTACTACTGGCAACGGAACCAATGTTGTAATCTCACAGATCACATAAGGTTACCAATAATACATACAAAAATATACAGAAATATACAGATACAAGAGACAAGAATAGATAGGATGAACAGATTATATTATTCTCAATAAATCGTACAAAGCCAAGAACTGAACTGAATTCTTGTGAGGCTCAACAGCCTAATATATACAGGTTACAAACAGTTACAATCATAACTACCTGTCGGTTCACCGAACCGACACAACTATTTGTTAACAGACTTTAATCACTGTGTTTACTCAGCCGACCGACTTAGTCGGCTGATCGACTAAGTCAGTCCCTCGACTTAGTCGGCTGATCGACTAAGTCGGTCTTCGTTCAAGTCGACTTATGTCGACTTGCTCCTTCTACAGAGGTTACCCCCTTGAAGTGGCCTGCGATTAATATAAAAGTGATTATGAGTTCTGCTATATCATGTATTTTGATTACTTGTTTGCTACAGGGTCCTCACAGCTTCGGATTGTGGTGGATCAAGCAACTAATTTTCTCCAAACTAAACACTGCGCTCTATGAAGCACTTCCTAGTTGCAATTTACATCATGATTTTTCATCCTGAGCATATCCTAGTAGTATGCATTTGCTACTCTGGTCTTGGAAGGCCTTTCTATTGTCCATAGGAATTCTATCCCAAGCTTTAGAACCAAAAACTCTCAAGTGAGATACATCAGGATTATGCCCTAATAGTTCTTTGAAAGGAGTGGTCCCAATCACTTATTTGTGAGGCACTCTATTCTGAATGTACAAAGCACAATTTACAGTTTCTACCCAAAGAGAAGGAGGAATATTCTTTGCTTGGAGAAGACAAGTTGCCATCTCCTTCAATGATCTATTTTCCTCTCAGCCACACCATTCTGCTGTGGTGTGTATGGAACTGAGTGTTCCATTTGAATCCCCTCTGATTCACAAAACTGCTAAAAATATCCTTTAATATACTCACCTCCATTATATGATCTAATGGAATTGATATTTTTTTTGAAACTATTTTCAACCAAGGTTTTAAAAAATTTGAAAGTTTCGAATACCTCTGATTTCTTCTTCATAAAATATATCCAGCAAAACCTTGAACAATCATCAACAAAAGTAAGAAATTACTTATTGATGTTGTAGGAATTGGTTTTGATACATCACTATGTATCAAATCAAGTGTAGAGGCAGCTCTAGTTTCCTTCCCAACTGCATATCTCTTCTATGGATGCTTACCTACCAAGCAACTAGGATATACTCCATTTTTGGTTTAAATGAGTGGAAAGCCCTCAACCATTTTTCATTGTGAAGTTTATGGAGATATTTGAAATTGAGATGCCGAAATATCTCATGCCACAACTTGATGGTGTTATTGGCATGAGTAAATAAAGATGTGGGATGTCAAGTGGACGATAAATGGGAGAACTCATATGGCTTGGAGGCATGATTAGAAAACCCTTTCACGATGAGATTTTCAGTAGATGATTCAGTGATTTCTACTATGTCAGATTCAAATGCAACTCTCTTGTGAGAGTCTATATGAGTCATCTAATAAACAGACAACAAATTTGCTACAAGAGAGGGCACATAGAATATATTCATGAACTTGCCATGCTGGATTTTAATAGAACCTCTCCCAACAGTTTGGATTTTGGAGTCATCTCCCATATGAATGATAGGTCCTCTTGTGAGATTTAGAGTGGTGAAGGATTCCATGGAGGAAACCATGTGGTTGGATGCTCTAGAATATATCAAATAATCCTTTGAATAAGTGAAGCCTACCTTCAAGGCATGACATCTCTCATGATATTCTATCCGTTGTCCAACATTAGACTTATTTGCTACTTATGGAAGGAAAATATTATTCTGTTCAAGGAGTGTTGACAATTGGTTGATGGTCTTCTTCATGCACTGTCTCTCTGGATGAAAGCCTCTCATACTATAGGGGCATCTAGTCTTCTTGAATTTCTTATTTTTCTTGAAACCCGAGGCTTCATCAGAAGGTTTCTGATTCTCATTTGGCTTTGAATTAGTGTTTTTGGTGTCCTTCCCTTTATGCTTCCATATTTCTTGCACATTGTTTGATTCTATTACCAAGAGTTATTGATTCTTGGAGGTTTGAATCAGTCCCATTTGAACCAATTTATCTTGCTCTTGTATTAAGGACTCAACAAAAGCATCTAGAGAAGGAATCTTCCAATTAGGGATGGAAGCTCTTTCAAAAAGGAATGTAGAGACAAAGACTGAGTACTCTGAGCCAAGATTTCTCAGTACTGACAACACAAGCTTCTCATCTTTCCTCTCTAATCCACATTATTTTCATTGTAGTACTAGTGACTTATATTTTGTAAAGAATTGTTGAATAGAGTCGAAATTGTTGGGTTGTAGTGTAATGAGCTCTTTCTCTGAAATATGCCCTCGAAGCTAATCTTGTTTTCGAAACAAATATTCAAGATTATCCCAAGCTTCCTTCGAAGTCCTTAGTCCCTCAAGATGGAACAAAATATCCCAAGAGATGTGAGTGAACATGGCCAAAGGATTCGTCAAGCTGATTAAAAAAAAAAGTTCTTTGAACATATTGTTGGGCTCAATTTCTCTAATCATTGTCATCCTAAACGTTACACTGAAATCTTGTGATGTTGAGCCATGTGTTAACCCTATCCCTGATCCCTAAAGTTCTCTCTGCTAAAATGAATTGATACTAAGGTTGTTTCTACCCTTTTTACCCTCTCTAGGTGTGCCTATAACACTCTTTCCCTTTATGCTAGGTGCGTCGGTGCTGACACTTTGCCTCCTACTTATAGATGCACCGACGATGATCTTTCCCTTCATGGAAGGTGCACCGATGGTGTTTTGAGGAAAAAAACCAGAGCTTTGAGACCCTTCTCGAAGGTGGATGAGGTGGAGGACTATCCATAAGTTCTAGGTGAGGTGGCATTCATTTCCTAACCTATGGGGAATATCCCTTAGACCCCTCCTCCTAATCCTCAACCTACTCTATCCCTTTAGTCTTATAACTTAAATCCTTTCTCCATTGTGAAGTGGAAGGACTATGATACTCTTATGTTAGTGGAATTTCTAGGTGATCCCTATCATACTTTGGGAGGCTTTCTATCTTGCTTTGGAGGCTTTGGATTGGACTGTTGGATGGAAGGTTGCAACGTTAAGGCTATGTTGTAATGTTCTTTCCTATGTAATTCTATGTATCTCCTTGATTACATTAATACAAATCTGTTTCCATAAAAAATATTGTGTTAATGAGGTTTAGAACTTTCTTCCTTAACTGTTAGCTTAGATCAATTCATGTTTGGATACACGTGTACTATTTGCTTGTTTTGACTTGCTCTACATGGTTTTGCAGCTGTAGATTTGAAGACTTTGGAGCTTGGATTACCAAAGAGAGAAGAGGATTTGCATATTTAAGGTAAGTGATCTATATGTTAACTTGGATTTCTATTTGATTTAGGGAAGTAGATTATATTGTGTATTTTATTTTAGATCCACTTGGACTAGGGAGATTTGGCTTAAACTGCTTGAGTAGATTTATCCGATAACAAATTTGGCGACTCTGCTGGAGATGTGCATAAATTTTATTTCATTTTGTTTTTTTATTTCATATATGTTTATCAATAATTTTGCTAGCCTCTAGAGACCCTCCCTCCTTTATATTTTGTCTTTGAAGAGTGTCTTGCATCCTATTGATGCTCTTTGGATCACTATGAGACCTTCTTCCCTTCTCCCATAGGAAATCTGGATTTTACCTTGTTTGTTTCTCCACGGGTGCACCTGGGTTATGTAGATAGAGCTCTGTTGGTTTTATTTTTTAGTTTCATAAGAGTTGTCTCCATCGATGCTCTTTTACCTAAGAGATAGTGCATCATCAACGCTCTGTTGTAGTTTTGTAGGTGCGTCTGCCCCTCCTGGGGTGCTCTGGTGTAGTGCAGTATTGTGCTTCACCGATGCTTTTTTCCTTAAGAGATAGTGTGTAGATGACACTCTTGTGCAGTTTTGTAGTTGCGCCTGCCCCTCCTAGGTGCTCTGGTGCAATATAGGGAGGGAAAGTACCAACTATTGGACATCATGTTGGGAAATAACCAATCAATGGGAGTCATTTTGAGCATACTTTATTTAAGTTTCGAGCTCATTAAACCATGGAACGACCTTTTGAGCATAGTTCTTATTCTGTTCCAAGTTCATTAAAAAATGAAACAGATATCCCGAGCATTCTTTCAACTAATATTCGAGCTCGTTGGAAACAATAAGATGGTGTTTGAGCTTACTTTATTGCTTTTTCGTGCTCTGGATTCAAACATGAAAAAGGTTCCGAGTTCCTTTTATAACTTCGGAGTGCTCGTTAAAAACTCATTGAAGAGGTATTGAGTTTACTTTTAGTGTTTTTTTCAGACTTGTTAAAATTGGATTATGAAAAAAGAACCCTAATAGATTCCTCTTTAAGCTCTTTTCAGACTCTTAAAATGTGAAAAGATTTCCGAGTGATCTTGTATTCTTCACGCTTGTAAAAGGACCTGAAGAGTTGTCTTCATGGTGATAATTTACCCGTTTTTCAGACCATGGGGCACTACTTACGAAAAAGGTATACTCCATCCAATCATGATTGGAAGAGTTCTCCTTGATATAAGTTTATACTTTTTCGGGCCTTGGGGACTAAATTTATGAAAAATTCCATTTTGGAGTCTTCTTAGTCATTTTAGAGTCTCTAAACATGAAACAACAAATGAGTTTACTTTCATCATACCCATAAAATCAAACAATGAAGGACCCTTTTCTAGGAATGAACCCCTCCTTTCTCAGGTTCATAAAACATATGAGAATGGAGTCATCAGTTGATTAGCTACAATGAGTGTGTGTTACCCTCTTTGAACTCATAAAAATGAAAAGAGGAACTCATCCTTCGTGATGGGGAAATTAAGGAAATATTTTGTGTTTCGTTGTATTTATGGTAGTACATAGTTACTATTGAACATGGAACTCATTTGCATATGCATTTCAGTACTTGCGTAATCTGTTTGTCTTCGAGTCCTATTGATTCCATGAGACTTCTTACTTCCTTTGAGTTGTCCAAGAATACTCTCGCCATTAGTTGCATTGGAGGATTGGTATCATTCTCGTGACAATACTGCCAAGTCAGGCCATGCCCATGTTTAAGATAATATCTAGTCATATGTTTACTATCTGCAGTCAATGTACCTTCTATCATTTTGGTCATCTCTGAGTCAGTCTCGTACATCACTATGCTATCTATTTTTCTCCAAAAACATATTTGATCACGTTTCGTGTTGTTGATGGGGGATTCATCATGGCCCTCCTTCGACAAGCCTATTCCTGTCAACTTCAAGGCCTCATCCAGGTATTATACTTAGAAACCAAGACAAGTACCTTGGGAATGCATGCCTCAATGGCAGGTTACTTCACTTTCAACATGAGTTTACATCATTGACTCTTGATTGAAAGATTCTACCAAGTGTTCGAATTAAAGTCATTTATTCACACTTGGAAGAATGTACTAAGATACCTTGGGAATCATTGATTTCCCTCGCATTTGTTAACAATTTACATTAATGACTGGTAATCAAGTGGTTTCTAGCATGTTTGACATCAAGACATTGTAATCACATGGTTATATTCTTATCGTTGTGGGTTCATCTTGAAGACCCTAGGTTTTCATATATCTTAGGCCAGGTTGCAATGGAGTTTTGTTTGAGTCATATTACACAGGTCCACTTTGTATTGGTCGTGGCTGTGTTATAATCTCATCATGGATCCACGTTTGTTTCTAGTAGCCATGATTGTGTTCAGTTGGTCTCTACCTCCATGGATCTACATTGTATTGGTCGGAAACCATGTTATGAGTCATGATATTTGAGTCAATTGTACTGTATTAGCTTCCAGCCAACATCCTTGCCTTCGATTTCTTCACTTTACAAAGCATTCACCTATCACATCCCTCTAACTTCATGCTTTGGGGGGCATTTTGTTACACCAAAATCTCATCATGTTGAGCCATGTGTTAACCCTATGCCTAATCCCTAAAGTTATCTATGCTAAATTGGATTGATACTGAGGTTGTTTCTACCCTTTTTACCCTCTCTAGGTAGGCCAATTCTTTTCCCCTTCATGCTAGGTGTGCCAATGACACTCTTTCCATTTATGATAGGTACGCCATTTCCATCGCTCTATCTCCTATTGCTAGGTGCACTGATGATGCTCTTTCCCTTCATGGAAGGTGCGCCAATGGTGTTTTGAGGGAAAAAAACAGAGATTCGAGACTCTTCTCAAAGGTGGATGAGGTGGAGAACTATCCCTAAGTTCTAGGTGAGGTGGCATTTGGTTCCTAACCTATGGGAAATATCCCTTAGACCCCTCCTCCTAATCCTCAACCTACTCTATCCCTTTAGCCTTATAAATTAAACCCTCTCTCCATTGTGAAGAGAGGAAGGACTATGGTACTCTTATGCTGGTGGAATTTCTAGGTGATCCCTATCATCATTTGGGAGGCTTGCTATATTGCTTTGGAGGCTTTGGCTGGATTGTTGGATGGAAGGTTACAACGTTAAGTCGAGGTTGTAATGTTCTTTCCTATGTAATTCCATGTATCTCCTTGATTACATTAATACAAATCTCTTTCCATAAACGTTATTGTGTTAATAATGTTTAGAGATTTCTTCCTTAACTTTTACCTTAGATCAATTCATGTTTGGATACACATGTACTGTTTGCTTGTTTCCACTTGCTCTACATGGTTTTGCAGCTATAGATCTAAAGACTTTGGAGCTTGGATCAACAAAGAGAGAAGAGGATTTTCATATTTCAGGCAAGTGATCTATCAATTAATTTGAATTTATATTTGATATAGGGAAGTAGATTGTATTGTGTATTTGATTTGTTCTATATCCACTTGGAATAGGGAGATATGGCTTGAGTCTGCTTGAGTATATTTATCCGATAACACTAAACATACCAAGCTTATGCAAGGCTACCTGCATATCTTCCCTCTAATCAGAGTAGTTGAAGGGTGTAAGGATTTAGGGTACAAGAGCTGAAGAATCCATCTTTCTATATGTTGATAAGTCAAATCCTCAAAAATCTACATACATAACTACAAATAACATTGCAAAACCAATTCAATTTGCAATCATATGTCAGTACAAGCCTTTCCACCTCAACATGTGCACTTTCTCAGAGTTCATCAGACTTGTAGAGACTTCTCTGGATGAATCTAGAGTTAGAAAGGCATTTTTTACAGGATTTATGTGGAAAGTCAGTTGCTTCTGGTGCATAGTGAAAATCAGACAAGACTTATTGCTAGCCTGAACAAGGCTATGATAACATGTTAAATTTGTGAACCATTGATCTACAGGAAAATGAGAGAAATTAAGAGGGGAATTATGCAGTGGAATAATCAAAGAGAATGCATAATGAATAGGAAATTTATGCCACAAATTTCAGATAAAATGAACAAGAATTGATCAGTTAATCACAACATTAATCTTCATTTATTAATCATTAATACAATGGTGTTACAATAAGTAGAATTTGAATCATGTGGTAGGATTCGAATCTACCAACTAGACTTGACTGATTATCTAACTCAGTGTGTCTAAATCATTGTTGGAGCTCACTAGTCTAACTCTAGATGTCTAAATCAATATACAATCAGTTAACTGATGAGGTAGGTGAGAAAAAGGATCCCCTCTCTCTGCATGCATGAAAAACTGGCGCTAGGCTAATTGAAAGTGATCTAACTGATTGTGACTGGAGGTTGACTCAGCATAACTGCTTACCTACCACAATAAACTGATGGAGGTTGCTGGTGGCACTCATAGTGGTATCCTATAATGTAGGGATTGGTCTCATAGGCACATTAAATCATGCATGCACATGCAATAAGTGGAAGATAAAATATATATGTTTTCCACACCCTCTAGCACAATACTAATGTCTCCATACGTTAGGAAATATGACCTAATAGACTATATTGGGCAAAGGAGGATTAATTAATCCTAACACAGAATATGATTGAATAAATATTAATATATGAATGGATGATTGATTACAATGGACATGGCCTCCTTAAATATGGCTTGTCCATCACATATTGAAGAGACACTTCTCTTCATAAACTTTATTTAATATTATTAATTACTGTTACTAATGGTTACCTATTTATTTACTATTTTATTGTTGTAACATTTCCTTCCCCTTAGGAAAGATTTGTCCTCAAAGCTTATATTATTGTTGTCGTCTTTTCATTCTCATTTTGTGTTTGAACAACACCATTACTTCCTTTATGTCTTTTGTTTTAGAACTTGTATTAGGTATGTGTTTAATCCTTGAGCAATAGTTTGCCAATTTATCTTCACTTGTAACTTGAATTTGCACTCCATTCTATTTATTATTGTAGTCCCACTTTCCATGTACACAAATATGAGGAATAATCTTGTGAGTAACCATATCAAGCCTAAAAAAGGAAGGGTATTTATGGTCCCTCATTGCTGAAAAAATTGTTATTGGATGTGCAATATTCATCATCGACCATTTTAATGCCATCTTTGTTCTTGATTTAAGTTTTTCATGATTGTGTTTATGTTCATACTTTGTTTTAGAAATCGCTTGTCCTCTAATACTTAGGATGTGTTGCAGCTGCAACTGTTCTCCCCAAAATCTCTTAAATTTTCGGGCCCCTCCTCATGATTTTGCATTGTTTAATCGCTGGATCCTTCGAGTTTGGTCGTATGATAATATTAGATGATTGTAAATGCTCAGCTCCCGACCATGGTCTTGATTTTGATTGCGTTGGGATTTTTTAATTTCGATTCAAAGCTTGTTCTCGCCTGGTGGGTCACCGTTGTGGAGAGTTAACAGATTTCCATCCTCAGCTGATTATTAGATATTGTTTGAACACTCAAGTTTCCTTAAGATCGGGCGTTTTTCTTATGTTGAATCGGGAGCTATGACTTTTTCCCGTCCGTCGTTGCGGCTGCCAAAGCATTTTGGCGTCCGAAGTGCAAATTCTTCCGATGTCCGAATGGTAGTTTTCCTGCCTAAAGGTCGCGTGTCTTATGTTTTCCCATCCGCCGTTGTGGCTCCCAAAGCAGTATAGTTTCCGACGTAATGTCTTCCGATGTCCGATTTAGCTTTCCCACCCTCCCTTCGTAGGCCTTTAACCTCTTCTCTTCCACCATTGCGGCTGGGAAATCCCTTTCTCTTCCGAAGTTCAATGTCGTTCGATTTCTAATTAAGGATTTTCCCACCCACGTTCATCCCCTTGAAGTCCTTATCGTCCGTCGTTGCGGCCAGCAAAGCCCTTTCGCATCCGATGCAGAAGCTTTCCGACTGCCGATTTGCAACCTTCCCGCCCAAGGCTTAGTCAAAGCTCTCTCCAGATCAATGGACACTCCTGACTGTTTTCTTGTGGATTGACAGTTTCAGATAATTTAAGTTAATGATTAAAGGGCCACTCCGAAGAATAATGAATGGCAATTGATTGTAAATAGAACTCAAGGGACGGCTCGGGTGACCACGGTGAAGGAACAAGCCTGGTAGTTTCTCATAAGTCAAATTGAGACGGACAAAGTCGAAATGTAAACAAGCGAGGGAAAAGGCAAGATCGAAAGCCACAAAACGCAGATTTGAAAGATCCAGCAGTTACTCAACTGATCATGGATGTGTAAGGACGAGATATCAGAAGATGAAACGTTTGAGAGCTGAAAGGCCATACGTTTGGGGGCAGCCCAAACGATCTGCGAAATAGTTTAAATACTGTAGAGATAGGACTTAGAGAGGGATTTTTCCCTTGGAAAATTTGTAAAATATCTATTGTAAGGTGAACTATTTCATTTTACAGTGACAAACTGCAATTTTTGCATGTTGGAAGAAGTGCTATATGGAATGCATCAGCTGTAATTAAATGAGTAATGTTGAAGAGGAACTAATTCATTTTCATATTTTTCTCATTAACTATAAGATTGTTCTAATTTTCTAAGCCTATGTTCTTGTTGGAATATCCTTCAATTTGTTTTATGATGTTTTCCACTGTGAGTAATAAATGCTCTTCATAAGCAATTGGTTATCTGGTTGTTGAAACATCTTTAATTGTTCATGTTTTTGAAGGAAGTGTCAGCTATCTGTAACTCTTCATATGGCATGTACAAAATGTATTACTCACCAATGAATGATAACTTTGCTCCATAGGGATAGGTTAGACAGTTGGTTTACTTTTGATTTAAATGTTCACGAGCCTAAGATGAGAGGTGAGAACCTGCACATCACATTGTGACTGCTCCTGGCATCTGAATCACCCTGCATTTAGTTAGGCACTTGCATTTCATTTCTTAAGTCAAAATACAAAAACTCGGTGGGCCGGGCCGCAACCGGTAAAATCTTTGTTTTTTTACTTGACCGACAGTGGCCGGACCGCAAACCGGACGGATTACCTATACCAAACAATCAACGGGCTAGTTGGGAACGTTGATTGGGGAGAATCCCTTACTGTTGCCACCTACGAATTTCCAGGCCTCAAGAGTTTTGGTGCTAGAAGGAGGGCCACCAGTGCATGGCTGGACGAGGAAACCCGTTTTCCAGATATTATTCCACTGGTAACAGCTCTAAAAGTAGTGGATTTCATAACCCAATTCCAGAAGAGAGAGAACATCTATATCCTGTTCGCAACGAAATTGTTAATGACCTGAGAAGACACACCAGGGCATATGTAAAGAAGATTGGAGGATTGCCGATTATCCCTGAATTGCCCAGGAGAGAATATAAGAAGAAAGACCGTCCTGTAACAGAAGACTCAGTGCTAGTTGGAGACTGGGAGGAACTTGTAGAAACCGCCTTACAAGAAGTCGAGTTACCTTTGAACCAAGAAGGCCCAGGTACCCCTTACAGCTCTCCTGTTCACACCCCTGTTGGTTCACCTCCTATTGGTCCACCTCCTCACTCTCCACCCCAACTTATAGCAGGAGTTAATGCCAATCAACCACCTAACCCCCCAAATCCACCACCTGCGTGGAGAGCCAGATCACCTCTAAACCTGACTCCCCCTTTACATGATCTACCTCAAGCCTTTGAAAAGTTGTTGCCTAAATTCGACCCAAATGAGAAAATATTAGTGGATGATCATCTTCAGAGTTTCTATTTAGCAATAGAAGGGTTGAGAGCTGGGGAATATGAAGATGTAGTCTGTAGAATTTTCCCGCATACTCTTAAAGGAGCTGCTGCCTCATGGTATTTTGGATTGCCCGCCAACTCGATCCCTGATTGGGATACCTTCGAGAGAATTTTCAGAAGTAAGTATGCAATTCAAAAGACTCACACAGCCCTTATGAAAGGACTATGCACGCTGAAAAAGGAGAAGAAAGAGAAGGTGCACAGTTTTACTCAGAGATTCGCAGCGTATATCAAGAATTTTTCTGACGTTGACAAGCCTTCAAACAAGGTCCTAATTGAGTATTATACTTAGCTTTGGGTCCTGATTTGGTCATGTTTGCAAAAGGTAGGGCCAAGCCTACTCTGTCAGAAACCTATGAAGAAGCAGAGGTAGTGGAGGCCGAAAGAGAGAGTATTGAAGATTATCCAGAACAATCAGGCGAGAGGGGTGCAGGAAGGAAATTCTTACTGTTTACGAAGCCTAAAGAGGAGAAAGTGCCAGATTATGAAAGTATGGCCAAAATGATGCAGAAGCTCTCTAATAAGATCATAGACTTAGAAAAACAAAAGGAAACACAAAAATTATACAGGCCCTACTATAAGAAAAGGGAGGATAACAACCATTCCCAACCTCCTCCTCAAAATACCACGTCTATGAATCTGACAGAGATAGGAATGGAAAATTTCTGCACCTTTCACCAACAACATCACTCCGAAAAGAATTGTCCACAATGGATAAATTCAATGACATTGGTCATGAATCAGATGTTAGATTCAAGATTAACAGAGGAAGGCGATGAAGAAAGATTAAAAGAGAATTTTGCTTCTACTTCTAGTAAAGAGCAGGAAGAGGAGACCATGGCTTTATGGAATTCTGTCTCTTTACTTGATGTCAAAGAGGAAAGGAATCAAGGATGCAAGGAAGTTTTGGATGCTAACATGACAACAAGAATTCAAGGGACTGTTAATGATGACAGTCTTATACTCCCGAAGATTAAGAGGCTTCAGAGAAACATTAAGAAGAAATTTTAGAATAAACCCTTGGCTGATGAGATTCCGGAATTCACTATTACCAGCCAAGATCCAAGGCAAAAGGATATGACGGCTAGGCCAAATGAAGGAAAGGTAAAGGCTGATAAGCCCCATCCTATTGAACGTCAAATGGATTATGATATAGTGGAGGATTTAAAGAAGATCAAAGCGAATGTCCCATTATTCGAGATGTGTAAACTGCCGCAGCAAAAGGAAAGATTGTTGAAGGAACTTGAGGCACTAGAAGAGAAGCTGTCCACTGGCAATCAACCTCAGGATGAAGAAGAAATTGGAGAATCTAGCATTGGAGGTAAGTCTAAAACTAAGCATCCACCTTTCCTCCTGACGTTTGAAATTTTTAATCATAATGTGCACAATTTTCTAGTAAATTCAGGGGCGTCAATTAATGTCATGCCCATACCAGTATGTAAGAAGATAAATGGGCAGCCTAAGCCAACCATGTGGAGGGTGGTGCAATTGGATAGGACAGACGTTAAGGTAATTGGTGAGATGGAAGATGTCCTAATCCGTCTGGCATCCGATGACAAAGTATGCCAAGTTATTAACATCATGGTGGCTGATATACCAGACGCTTACGGTCTTGTCCTTAGCAAAGATTGGTCAGCTAAATTAAATGGATATTTCACCTCAGATTGGTCACATCTGTGGTTGCCATACAAAGGGAGTCCAAACCAGATTATGATTCTAAGAGAACCTCACATGAAGTACAATGTCACTCAACTGGATGAGAAGAATGTACCAGTTGAATCTGTATTGGGAAACTATTTTCTCGAATTGGAACTAGGAATTATCAAGCGGAAGAGGCCAGTGACACATCTGACACCCAGCCTGATCTCCTTCGATTTTCTTAGGCTGATGAGATTGATTGTAACATAGTAGATTTAGAAGTAGGAATAGATTCACATTCAATAGATAATGTTTTTTGGACTTTGTTTTTTGATGGATTTAAGACTTTAGAAGGGTCAGGGGCTGGTTGTGTCCTAATTGACCCTTAGAAGAATAAGCATTTTCTTGCATGTAGATTAGAATTCGAATGCACAAATAATACAGTTGAATACGAAGCACTGGTACAGGGTTTAAAGAAAGCGATTGAACTAAAGGTATGTAATTTAAAAGTTTTTGGGGATTCAGAAATAATTGTAAAGCAAGTAAGAAATCAAATACATTGCATTTCCCCTCACCTGAAAGCTTATCAAAATGAGGTTTGGGACTTACTTAAACAGTTTGATGCATTTAATATTATTTCAATTCCAAGACTGAAAAATGCAGCAGCTGATCTGCTAGCTACATCGGCTGCTAGGCTGGTCCCTACTAATAATCGATGTACTGTTGAATTGCTTTTCAGGTCCTAAGTACCTGATATGATCACCAACCTGCGGGTGTTCGATGATGACCAACAAATAATCGAATGCTTGACAAATGATGAGGTCTTTAAAGGAGCCATTATAGATGATGAGGAACATCAAGCTGAGATGAAATATGACAATTTCATTCCTAAGGGTGTTAGGATGCTAGAAAAGATGTTCGATTTAAATGAAAAGTTCAGAAGACTAGCCAATGTAAATATTCACAGCTCTACTCTACAGTTCGAGCTAATTAATCTGGGAGATGAGGCGAATCCTAAATTTGTAAACTCGGCAAATGCTGTTCACCGGCCGAAAGGGAGAGGCTTGTCAGTCTGTTCAAACAATATAAGGATGTAATCGCCTGGACGTCTGAAGATCTGAAAACATGTGATACTAGCATCATTAAACATGTCATCCCCATCAAGGCCGGAGTCAAGCCATATCAACAGCCCTTGAGGAAAATGCATCCAAAGTTGGAGCCGCTGATTCAGAGTGAAGTGAAGAAATTATTGGACGCTAGAATCATCTTTAAAGTTAGACACTCTGAATGGGTATCAAATCTGGTACCAGTCAGGAAAAAGTCTGGTGAAATCATACTATGCGTTGACTTCAGAAACCTAAACCACGCCTTAGATAAAGACAACTACCCGGTGCCTCCCATGGAACAATTGCTACAAATGGTCTCTGGTTTTGAATTGTTTTCATTATTAGACGGTTTCTCTGGCATTAGAGGAATTTTGGGGTCTAAAATGGGCCTCCTAAGGAAAATAATAAAATAATAGCTAAAATAATAAAATAATAGTTAAAATAATAAAATAATATTGATTAATTTTGGAGGAAGAAAGAAAAAAACTACTATTTGTGTTCGTATTTTCGACATATCTCCCTGTGTTTTTACTCAAATTTTGATCAGGAGAGATCGTTGGATGCGGAATTTGATTCCACATCCAACGAGTACCCACACTGCATACTTTTCATGGACCCCGCTACCCCAAAAACAAGAAATACCTGAAAAAATGTGATGATGATTTCATCATCACATTTTTTCAGATATTTCTTGTTTTTGGGGTAGCGAGGTCCGTCAAAAGTATGCAGTGTGGGTACTCGTTGGATATGGAATCAAATTCCACATCCAACGAGCTCTCCCGATCGAAATTTGAGTAAAAACACAATGAGATATGTCAAAAATACGAACAAAATAAGTAGTTTTTTTTAATGACAAATATGTCAATTCAACCATTATGGTTGACTTATTTTATTGAAATTCTATTGGTTCTTGAATTCCAACTCACAAAAACTTATTTTGGCACGTTTTCTTATAAGGCCCATTTTAGACCCCAAATTTCCTCTAATGCTACAACCAAGTGCTAGTAGCCGAGGAAGATAGATTAAAGACAACGTTCAGGACTAAATGGGGAACCTTTGCCTACCGAAGGATGCCTTTCGGGCTTATTAATGCCGGAGTGACCTTTCAGAGAGCTATGGACATAGCTTTCCATGGATTAATTGGCTGAAGTGCTGTAGTCTATCTTGACGATATCACAATATTCTTGAAGAAAAGAGAAGAGCACGCATTTCACTTAAGGCAGATTTTTGAGCGCTGTTGGAAGTATGGCATTTCGCTCAATCCTAAAAAGTGTGTGTTCGCGGTCACAGAAGGTAAGTTGCTGGGCCACATAGTATCAAAGCAAGGAATCTCCATTGATCCATAAAGGATTAAATCCATTGAGCAAATCCCCTTACCCCACAACAAAAAAGGGATGCAATCGTTCATGGGAACCATAAATTTTGTACGAAGATTTGTCCCTAATTTCGCTTAGACTGTCAAACCACTGCAGCAGATGGTAAAACAAAATGCACAATTTAAATGGATTGAAATTGACAAAAACGCCTTTAGCAAAATCAAAACTGCTGTTGCACATGTGCCATCCCTGAAAATCCCAGACTTCGATAAAGACTTTATACTGTATACCTTTGCATCCGATGATTTGCTGGTAGCTGTACTCACACAAAAGGAAGATGGGGGGGATGAATTCCCAATAGCTTTCATGAGCACTGGTCTACAAGGGGCTGAATTGAATTACCCGGCAATTGATAAGCAGGCTTACACAGTGTTCAAGGCCATGAAGCAATTCAGGCCTTACATTTTAAAAAATCGAACCAAAGTGATCGTCCCCTACCCAGCTGTAAGATCCCTTCTTATACAGAAGGAGTTAGGAGAAAGGAGGGGCAACTGGGTAACTGCCCTTCAAGAATATGACCTTGAGTTCAAGTCGACCTCCATAGTTAAAGGTCAAGGATTGTGCAAGTTAATGACTAACAATAAAGAAAATGAAGGACAAGAATGGGAAGATGAAGCTGAGTTACATTTAACAGATGTCTGTCCTTTGTTTACAGCTCCTAAATCTTGGTACAGAGACCTGGTGCATTACCTACAGTTAGGACTGTTGCCGGAGCATTGGAACTCTAAGCAAAGAAGGGTGCTGTGTCTGAAATCAGCTTCCTATCAAATCATTGAAGGAATATTATTCAGAAGAAACGACGACGAAGTTCTTCTAAGATGCTTGGAGAAAGAAGATGCTAAGAAAGTAATGTCTGAGCTACATGACGGGCCTGCTGAGGGACATTATTCAGGAGATACTATTGCTCATAAGATCCTCAGGGCTGGTTACTATTGGCCCACGCTCTTCAGAGATGCCCATGCACATGTCAGAAAGTGTGATATTTGCCAAAGATGTAGTGGGAGACAACCTAGAGCAGCAGCACCCCTAAATCCTGTAATGATCATGGAACCATTTGAGCAATGGGGATTGGACATCATTGGAGAAATAAAACCAAAATCCTCACTACAACACAAGTACATCCTGACCACGACAGATTATTTCACTCGCTGGGTGGAAGCAGTACCCCTATGCAAGATAAATGAAGACGAGGTCATCAGTTTCCTACAAGATCATATCATGACCAGGTTTGGAGTTCCAGTTTCGTTAGTTTTTGATAATGCTAAATAATTTTTGTCAATTAAATTAACTGCTTTCTCTCACGATAAAGGGATAAAATTGCATTATTTTGCTAACTACTATCCACAAGGGAATGGCTTGGATGAATCCTCTAATAAAAACCTCATTAGAATTCTTAAGAAGACTGTCATAGAAAACCAGAGAAGTTGGCACTCAGCCTTACCCAACGCCCTATGGGCTGACAGAGTCACCCCCAAGTCTGCGATAGGAGTGTCACCCTACACCCTTGTGTACGGTAAAGAAGCCATCCTTCCCCCCAATATCATGCTACCATCGTCCATCTTAGCTCAAGAGTCTAGTGGGTCAGAGAATGAGGTTTTACAGATAAGGATATGAAATCTACTGAAAGCAGAAGAGGCTAGATCAGCAACCAGAGAACGTTTCAAGCATTAACAGGTGGTAATAAAAAGGTGGTTTGACAAGCATAAAGCCAGAACAAAATATTTCGAAGTAGGAGACCTAGTCCTCAAGTGGGATCACCCCCATGATGAGAAAGGGAAGCATACTAAATTCCAGCAGTTGTGGGTAGGCCCTTTCCAGGTTGCATCCCAGCTTGGTCCCTATACTTATAAGCTGCAAGATTTAGAGGGTTGGGAAGAGAACTTGCTGGTAAACGGTTTGGTTCTCAAGCCTTATTTTTCTTGACTGTCTTTGAGTTTCTGTCCTGTACATAAAGTAGCTATTTTGATGTCTTTTGAGTCGCTTTTTTATTTTGTTTTAGTCTAATTTTTTGGTTTCAATAAAGGGAATGAACCTGTGGTTGTATGGGGATACCAAAGTTTCTGGGGAATGGTAAACATGTTTGAGTAATCAGACTGTGCGTTGCTTTTGAACTTCTTTCAGTCTAACAGTTTTCTCGAATATCTCTGCGTGCATTGAAGTCTTGCTTAATCCTTGTGAAATAAACCAGATTCAAAGAGTCCAGAATACTATGTTGAGGCTCCATCCACTACACACTTAAAATGTTCTAAGGGGCGATAGCAGAGGACCCATAGAAAAGAGCAAAGGAAATAGTATGTAAATATAAATGATCCCATGCCAAGAAATGAATGGCAAAAGCCAGATAAAAGTCAAAAGCTCCCATGAAAGTATCAAAGCAAATGCTAAATCATAAGTAATAAATTGCCAAAAGATCCCCTCCGTCTGTGAGATGAAACAGAAAGCACATTGCTCACACAAAAGGACACTATGGGATAGAGGATCCTGAATTAAAATTCAGTAAGAAAGGCATGCATGACAACTCGTATGAAAAGGGACAAAATTCCAAGAGCACAAAAGTGCTAAAATGGCATGGGAACGCGGAACAAATGAATATTCCTGTTCACCCTATTGCTACAATCTTGCAGTGTCTGATGCTATCAGCCGCCTGAAGACAAAATTAATAATGAACTCATCTTCTGGCCCCAACAGAGTTATCTGGACTTAAAAATATTGGTTTCCACTCTCCCAAACTGGACTATCATCAATGATTAAGGGTATGCACTTCTGTCATCTGAGAAATCCGTATGGCTGGAAGAATTCAATGGATGCATTTATTGTGAAATAGTCTGTCACTCAAGGTATAATCACCCAGAGATCTAGGTTCACCAGGAAATCACCAGTTGTTGCAGCTGCAACTGTTCTCCCCAAAATCTCTTAAATTTTCGGGCCCCTCCTCATGATTTTGCATTGTTTAATTGTTGGATCCTTCAAGTTTGGTCGTATGATAATATTAGATGATTGTAAATGCTCAGATCCCGACCATGGTCTTGATTTTGATTGCATTGAGATTTTTTAATTTTGATTCGAAGCTTGTTCTCGCCTAGTGGGTCGCCGTTGTGGAGAGTTAACAGGTTTCCATCCTCAGCTGATTATGAGAGATTGTTTGAACACTCAAGTTTCCTTAAGATCGGGCGTTTTTCTTATGTTGAGCTATGACTTTTTCCCATCCGCCGTTGCGGCTGCCAAAGCAGTTTGGTGTCCGAAGTGCAAAGTCTTCTGACGTCCAAATGGTAGTTTTCCTGCCTAAAGGTCGTGTGTCTTATCTTTTCTCGTCTACCGTTGCAGCTCCCAAAGCGGTATAGTTTCCGATGTAATGTCTTTCGATGTCCGATTTAGCTTTCCCACCCTCCCTTCGTAGGCCTTTAACCTCTTCTCTTCCACCGTTACGACTGGAAAAGCCCTTTCGCTTCCGAAGTTCAATGCCGTCCGACATCCAATTAAGGCTTTTCCTGCCCACGTTCATCCCCTTGAAGTCCTTATCATCCACTGTTGCGGCTAGAAAATCCCTTTCGCGTCCGATGCAGAAGCTTTCTGACTGCCAATTTGCAACCTTCCCACCCAAGGCTTAGTCAAATCTCTCTCCAGATCAATGGACACTCTTGACTATTTTCTTGTGGATTGACAGTTTCAGATAATTTAAGTTAATGATTAAAGGGCCCCTCCAAAGAATAATGAACGGCAATTGATTGCAGGTAGAACTCAAGGGACGGCTCGGGCGACCACAGTGAAGGAACAAGCCTGGCAGTTTCTCAGAAGTCAAATCGAGACTGGCAAAGTCGAAATGTAAACAAGTGAGGGAAAAGACAAGATCTAGAGCCAAAAAACGTAGATCTGAAAGATCCGGCAGTTACTTAACCGATCGTGGACGTGTAAGGACGAGATATCAGAAGATGAAACGTTTGAGAGCTGAAAGGCCATACGTTTGGGGGTAGCCCAAACAATCTGTGAAATAGTTTAAATATTGTAGAGATAGGACTTAGAGAGGGCTTTTTCCCTTGGAAAATTTGTAAACTGTCTATTGTAAGGTGAACTATTTCGTTTTACAGTGAGAAACTGCAATTTTTGCATGTTGGAAGAAGTGCTATATGGAATGCATCAGCTGTAATTAAATGAGTAATGTTGAAGAGGAACTAATTCATTTTCAGCTTTTTCTCATTAACTGTAAGATTGTTCTAATTTTCTGAGCCTATGTTCTTGTTGGAATATCCTTCAGTTTGTTTTATGATGTTTTCCACTGTGAGTAATAAATGCTGTTCATAAGCAATTGGTTATCTGGTTGTTGAAACATCTTTAATTGTTCATGTTTTTGAAGGAAGTGTCATCTATCTGTAACTCTTCATATGGCATGTACGAAATGTATTACTCACCAATGAATGATAACTTTGCTCCCTAGGGATAGGTTAGACAGTTGGTTTACTTTTGATTTAAATGTTCACAAGCCTAAGACGAGAGGTAAGAACCTGCGCATCACATTGTGACTGCTCCTAGCATCTGAATCACCCTGCATTTAGTTAGGCACTTGCATTTCATTTCTTAAGTCAAAATACAAAAACTTGGTGGGCCGGGCCGTAACCAGTAAAACCTTTGTTTTGTTACTTGACCGACGGTGGCCGAACCACAAACCGGACGGATTCCCTATACCAAACAATCAACGGGCTAGTTGGGAACCTTGATTGGGGAGAATCCCTTACTATTACCGCTTGCGAATTTCCAGGCCTCAACAGGATGCCATCATGTAATGTTTCCCTTTTATTATCCTTATGATTTATCTCGAGAAGTGATGTCTCAAGGGGGTTCTCACACTTGAAGTCGGCAGATAGTATTACATTTAGGTTTCTCCAGGGTGGTACAACAGTTAAGGTAGAATATGAATCTAAAATTTTTTATTTTCTTAACTGGTCCAACATATCTAAGTTGCTGATATGGTTTGTGCTAGGCATTAGTTTTTGTAACACTTTGATTAATGTATTATGGTTTTGTGTCATGGTGCTCAAGTTTTGTGTGATGGTATTTATGTCTTGTGTCATGGTACTCATTTTGTCATCCAAGTCTTTTTTTTTATCATTCATGATGTCCAATTTTTCATATAGCCTTCTTTCAAATACAAAAAAAATTCATCTTTGATTTCTTTCTTGAGCATTGCATTGTGATTTTTCATTTCTTCCTTCCAGTTTTTTTGGTTGGCGACGAGGTCCTTGATGTCCTTCTCCAATTTATCAAAATTTTCTTTTGATTTCGTCATGGATTGGGTCTTGCTATTGGGATGTGTGTATTTGGACCCGCTTTTGAATTTTGTGGGATGTGAAAAGACAATTAATGTCTTTAGTTCAAAAAATAAAAATAAAAAATCTATAATTATATTATTATTCAAATTAATATTATTATATTATAAATTTTTATTTTTATTATGAAGTTGGTAAATAAAAGGATAAATATAATAATAAAAATATTATTATTATATTATATTTATTTTTTTATTTTTATTTTTTGTGTGTGTAGGGCTTACGTGGAGTGGAGATCAAAGGATTTGAATGGTAGCATTGGAGAGTTACTGCAGAGGGAAGTGTCTTTTGGAAGGGCCAAGAGTGGAAGGGTAGGACCATTGTGTTATACCCAAATTCTGTCACCAACATGTGATAAGATCTCTAACACTTTTACTTTCCCTCAATCCCAAACTTGAAGTGAAAACAGTTCTCCAGATGTTGATCCTACATATAAAATCCCAGCACCACTCTTACCCTTAAGCTTAGAAGCAGTACCTTATACGACACTGCATGATTTATGTGGAAGATAGGCGGTGCCATCACCTTTGACCTTTGATTTGTGTGCGGTTGTCACCTTACACCGCTCTGTCATACGGGAATATAAGCGGTGCCCGTGGTAAAAGGTGAAAAAAGGATGTTTCACGAAGCTTCTAGAACAAAAGCTTCATGGATAGCCTTATCCCTAGTCACATGGGTCAGTTAAGCTTGATATCCATGATTTGGGGATCTCATGGCCACCTCACCCACCTATTTATCAACCATTCCTATCCCTTTGGGCCCTATAAAACTAGGCTCATACTCCATGGTTGAGGAGAGAAGAAAAGAGTAAAGTTATGTTGCTGAATTAACATCTTGGCCTAATCCATTAGAAAGCATAGAGGAGCAAGTTGGAGCTATTGGGGATGAGATGTTAGTCTTGCGAAGGAGTGCATAGACACTAAGGAAAAAAGTTGTAAACTCTTTCATTCATCTATTAATGCAAAGTTGGTTCCTTTCCCATATATTTATTGTGTTATAATTTCACATGTGTATTATCAGATTCCTTAGTCACTGATATAGATCTATGGATATTTTTTTGGTATCTTTGATGTTTTCATGTGTTTGATGTGTTTATGTAGGTCTTCCATCATAGATCTTATTCCAGGCATCTATAGTTTCTAGGGAAAGTCTTTCGACCTAGTTGTGACTCATTTGTTCTAGATCTGAACCATTCAGACTAGAGGAACAACTTCTATTTGTAGAAGGTGCATTATTCCTGATAACAAATCTTCTGAATCCGCTGGGGAATACAAGCTTCAGTTGATATGATCTTCCTCAGTCTTCGAACACTTGTCCAAATCCAAGCTCTAGTCTTCAATATTTTCAGTTAGATCTACCATCTGACTTAGTGAAGTTTTGGTTTGAAATCATCAGATCTCTTCATATTTGAGTCACCTTAACTTTATATGCTCTGTATTATTGTTGATTCATCAGTTTTAATATTGTTTTTGCAACTTCTAACTTGATCTTTTTTCTCTCCTTGTGTTTTGGGTTTTTATAGAGAACCGTGGATGTGCAGTGGGAAATAAGTGGTGTCACGGCTTGTGCGTAGATAGTAAGAAGTGGTGCCACCTCCTGTAAGCAGTTAGAAAGAAGCGATGTTGGTGTAGCCCACCAACAAAGCCTCATCGACAGGGGTTTTGACACTGTCGATGTCCTATAGCGTAGTCTCCCTGAGCATCGACCTGAACAGGTTTTACCCTGCCCAGTAACGTCTGTGAAGCAGATGAGGTCTCACCCGAGGCATTCAAGGGAGAGATGTGAGAACCAATTTTTTGACAATGGAGAAGGAGGATATGGGGATCCAACTTGGAAGAACCATGAATCCTACGATCATCCTACCTTATCACGACATTAATCACAAAACATTATACCACATCCAATAATCATAGGAAAAACGATTTCATCAACAAGATCACATTAAGTAGAAACTGACTTACACCATTGTATCAGAAGCAAAATTATAGCAGCATAACAGATCTATGTAAATTGCATCACATCATTGTGACAAAAGGCTGTAATGCATCATCATACAGATCTATATAAATTGTATTGCATCATTATAACAAGGCAGTATTGCATCAACATGACAGAGAATAGATAAGGGTCAAACCCTACTCATGATATCTTATATTAATGTTGCCAAAATAAGCCACATTACACAATCCTTCTCCAAAACTGGAGAGTGCATCAAAAAGAAACCCAGAAAAGATCGTAGTTAAGACAAAATTGTCTTTAGACAACAGAGTGCGCCAGATACGATACCAAAATCAAGTTCAATTCTTCTTCTCAACCGATGGTGTGTTCCATCACAAAAATGGATCTATAAATAGGCTTACGCCTTTACATGAAAGGTCCAATATTAACTAATTTCTAACTGCTACTGACCTATTACAACAAAATTAGGTCCACATATACATAAAATATTCAAAAAGTGGTTACTTCTCTGCTCATCATGCTAAATGGCCCTTGTGCGGTACCATGTGATCTTGCGCAGCTGCCGTGATGCTACGCAACTCACTTTCCCCAAAACCTTGCCAATAGGCCCCCAACATAGTTTTGTGGCTCGTCCTTGAGCCACTTCAAGTCGACAGAGTGTGTGCCGATGTCTTGTCCTTAAAGTCTTCAAATTGCTGCACAATTTCACGAACTTGCAGCTGGACTTTGCTAGAGAGATGATGACAATTAGCCAAACCTTGTTGGAGGGGGTGTTCTTCATTATCCTTGCTGTCAACCTTTCTTCAACTCTCTTGAGCTTCCTGAAGTGTGGCAACAACCTTAACAACTAACTGGCCGCTGAGATACTGGAACTCGTCAAGCTGCTTGCGGCACTTTTGCTGGTGCTCTTGGGCACAGGAAGCGTGCTGCTGGAGCTCCTTTAGTTTGGCAGCCCATGTGATTTGTACGATTAGTAGCATGGCATTCAGCACAGAATTTAGAGTTGTCAGTTGGCCCTCTGCCTCTTGTACCTGCACAGTGATTTGATCCAGCTACTCATCTTGAATGATACTCTACCAGAACTGAGTGGTCTCCTCCATAATAGTTTTTGCTTCTTGCTCCAAGTGGCTGAACTAAGTATAAATTTTGTCAATGGAATCCTTGCACTTTGCAACTTGCTCCAATGATGTAGTGGGTTGTACTTGAGCCTGAAGCAACAAGTTATGGTCCTGAATTTGAACCAAGGTTTGCCCTAGTCGCTGGGCCTTTTCGACTAGGGTGAGGGTGGCAGTGTTGTCAAACATGTGTTGGCAGGTGTCAGAGATAGCATGCTCCATCACACTATACTGTGTACTTAGCTACGCTTGTTCCACAATCAGATGATCGTGCACCTTCTTGAGATCCGTAATCTCTATAGCAGTCATCTGCTGCATCTCAGCCCGTGTCACCTTGAGCTGGTTGATTTCTTGTAATTTCTCCTCTGTGAACTACATGCGGACTTGGTGTCGTTCTGCTACATCCTTCTTCAGTTGATCAAAGATATTTTGGGCATTAACAAAGGCCGCAATTAATTCTTGTTGTCATTCCGCCAATTCCAAGGTGGCACCGTGCTGCAACTCAACCATTTCAGTAGCCAATATCTTGTTTAGGTCTAGAGTCACTCTCTAGAGTGGGTGTAGCTGCTGATGAACTTCATCGATGCCGGTGTCAATCAAAGTTAGGGGAACTTGCATGTTCCAAACTTGGGGCTCAGTGTTAATCGACGGGCTGCCCTGCAACAGAGGTTGTGCCGATGGTTGCTTGGAAACAATATAAAAAATGGATTCTAGCCTATTTCTTACTGCACCAAATTCTTCCTGGTTTGATTTGTGGATGGTCATAGTCGTAGCCATAGAGGAATCTATGATAGCCTTTATAAGTCGCTACAATTGATCTTCCAAGCCAAATTTAGTACCGCTACCAGCCTCATACTCCTGTCACCATTTGGTGCGAGTCTCCTCCTGCATCTACATCTTCAGGATTTATGGATGACTCATTGTCAGAGTCATGGGTGCTCAATTCTGGGGGGTGGGGTCTTTTGGGACGTCCGGTGGTATCTCCTTTTCTAGATCTTCTTAACTCATTGGGACGTACCAGTCGCTCGACCATTCGTGCACAATTATGTCCAGCTCTTTTGTAGTAATCTTGTAAGGCAGTGGTAGCCATTGCTTATTGGGATCCCTCTAGGCATGAATATGAATGGAGTGGGGTTTGATAGAAAACCACAGGATTCTATGATACTTGGCCACAATA
Organism: Pseudotsuga menziesii; assembly: GCA_001517045.1. NCBI lineage: Eukaryota > Viridiplantae > Streptophyta > Pinopsida > Pinales > Pinaceae > Pseudotsuga > Pseudotsuga menziesii. The sequence continues at coordinate 178,899 of LPNX011011154.1, forward strand.
TAGGGAGAAATTCTTGGAACAACAACATCAATCGCCTGTAGGGTCTCCCAATATATCTAGAAATGAATAGCGCAGTTGGTTTTGCAATTGGGTTCTTCGACCCACCACAAGTTTTGATACCAGACACCGTGACAAACCTTGGCTTCCTCAATCGTCATTGGCTGGTATTCCTCTGGCTCCTTCCAACCAACCAGAGCGATGAGGGTTAATAACCAACTATAAGAAAATGATCGCCCGCTCTGAGCTGCAAGCGCATCATCGAGCAACTGATTCAACAAAAATAATGACCAGTTCATCTAAACTCCCTCGGCACATTTCTGGGCATAGGAGACAAAACCGGAATTGGATTAAATCGATCAATTTCCATGAAAAAATTTGATAGCCAGAGTTCTGGTGCCAATTCTCACCACCTGTGAGTTGATACTGTCAATGCGATAGGAACGACCATCCCGTTGTAACCCGAAGCACTCCTTCAGCTGCTTCGCAAGACTTTTTTCCATATCTCATCCATGAATATATTGTGCTGGTTCCTCCCTAGCCTTAGGTAACCCAGTAATTATGGTAACTAAGTCGATAGTAACAGGGATCGACGTATTGAGACAAAGCATCTTGCCATGGAAATACGCCAACAGTTTCTTGACACATGTGTGTGCTTCATTCAAACAACCAAAATGGGGCATATTGATGAGCCCCAACAACCTAGAATTCTCTAATCTAGCAGCCCAAGGTTTCAGAACTCACTGAATGGGGCCACCAGGTGTTGACAGGATAGGTTCGAAGGGCTACTCCTAGACATATTTTATAAAAAGCAAGTCATGGTCATCAAACTTGAGCCTGACCAACAAAGGGATGATATCAAACGAGCATTGCATCCCTTCCCGCAGTGCTGGCACCTTGGGTGGGTACTTCTGATTCTTTGATAGCTATTGTGGCTTGGCTCCTAGATGTGTGGGAGAAATGTATCCCAAAATATCATTCACGGAGACACCCCATGGTGTCGTGGACTCAACAACTCCAGAGCTTGATGGCCCCATCTGGGTGGTACCTTCTCCCCACATTTGCACAGATGTGCAAGTTTGTCGCTTCTCAAGGGGTGTCAGACTGGGTCTCTAGGCTTGGAATTTCTGCTTCGAAATAGATGATGAACCCACTGGCATACTCATAACTTCCTCTTCTATAGCCATGGGCCAAACAAGTGACTCGTACTCACTTGAAATCTCAATAGAGTCAAGAATGCTCAACATCCCTTACCCCACGAAACTAGAAGACACACTCAACAACTCACTTGATACTCAAAACTTAGCTCAATACTCTACACCAAATTCACCTTCTACTTCGGCTTGCACAACTGAACAATGCCATCCAACGTGTCCCACACAGTGTTTTATAGCCACCTCTAATTCCAAATCCATCATTACCAAATCTAACTGCACCATTATTGCCAAATCGGGTGTTAGTGACGTCAAATCCACCGTCAATCTTATGCTGCTAACAGTTAGATCACCCATTAATGTGGCTCACTTCAACAAGTGTCACCATCCAACTAGTTTTGACTACTTGCATTTATTACCTGATTTGACCAACATGCAGTTTTGCAACTATCACGACTGGTCGACCCACTACTGCTAACAATTTTATCCTTGCGCACTGTCTCTCCTAACGTTGACCTTTTTTTCTTTTTATTTTTTTTTCTAGACTTCAAGTGGTATGCATCGTTGGCCCCATTCGATAGGGCTTCAGGTGACTCCCATTAAAAATCTTGGGCAACACTATGCCATCTAATTGCTGCAACTGCACAGCGCCACCAGATGTAATAGACTGAACAGATAGGGACCTAACCAGTGCATTTGTAACTTACCTAGATGCTTGATAAATTTACTGTTATATAACAGTACCAAATCTCCTACCCCAAACTACTTGTGCTCAATGTTGCGGTCATGCTACGACTTTTTTCGATCTTTCACAACCTGTTGCTGCAAGCATGTGATGAACCGATCCTCTTCGAGCTGAATCAACTGTGCAACACGTTCTTCTAATTCCTCTGCATTATCCATGCCCATCGCTGCAGTGATGTGCAAAATGGGAACGATGTATTCCATAGGCATGATGGCCTCTTGCCCATAAACCAACTTAAACGGTGTCTGACTTGTTAGCCGTTTGCATGTAGTGCGATAGGCCCATAAAAGAGCAGGAATTTTCAGATCACAGTCATCGCGGTTGGTGTTACATACCTTGGTCAGTGCTATTTCCAAAAATTTGTTGAAGGCTTCAACAGTACCATTGGCCTGCAGGTGGTATGGAGTACTTCTCTTATGATGTATCTGGAGTTTCTCGATTAGTGCCTTTAACATTTGGTTGACAAAGTGACTGCCCTGGTCACTCATCAGGAATCGAGGACACCCAAAACGTGTCACAATATTCTCAAAAATAATCCATTATGTTTTCATGGTAGTACAATCAATGACTGGTGTAGCCTTTGCCCCTCAAGTTAGGTAATCAGTTGCAGTGATAATATAATGGGTGCCAGTGCGCTTACCTGATGGATTGATAGGACCCACAAAATCGACGATCCATTTGTCGAATGGTTGCAGAGTCACCTACGGTACAAGCATCATTTTGTCTCTCTGTGATGGTTTACCAACCTATTGGCATACATTGCAGCTCCTAGCATAGTCGGCAGCATCATTATGCAAGGTGGGCCACCAAATCCTAGCACGTAGCACCTTCTGGGAAGTGGTGCAGCCTCCATAGTGACCTCCTGCAACACCTCCATGTGCTTCCTCTAGAACGGGACCTTGTTCATGTGGTAAGACACTATCACAATATATCATCTGGTCTAAGTTTATAGAGCTGTCCTGGAATGAGTGAAAGTCAGAAGCTTTGATGACTAGCTACTTTTTTTGGCTAATCGACATATCTGTAGAGGTGATACTAGTAGATAAGAACTAAACAATTGGGGCATAGTAGTCATCTACAATTTCAACTTAGAATAATTGTGCATTAGGTATCCCATCATCAATATTAGTTGGTTATTCACCATTCTCAATACGTGACAGATGATTAGGGCCATCTTTCAACCATCTTGGTTTGACTACTATCTCAAAATCAAATTCTTGGAACAAAAGCAACACCTGCAAATTCTCCCCCCCAGCATAGGCTTGGTCACTAGGTATTGCAAAGATGATTGATCAGTGAACATCTTAAAGTGTCCCCCCAACAAATAGTGTATGAACTTTTGCAGAGCATATACCATCGCCAGGTCTTCCCTTTCAGTCATGGTATAATTCCTTTCAGCAAATGATAACTTCCTACTGGCATACGCTATGGGATGATCCAAGTCGCCTTCGCCTAGTTGCACAAGAAAAACTCCCAGCATAGTAGAAGAAGCATTGAGATGTACATGGAATTCTTTATTCCAATCAGGGAAAACTAGGATCAGTGCAGAGGCCATCTTGGCCTTGAGGGTGTCGAAACTTCCTTGACATTCTGCAGTCCATTCAAATGTAGCATCTTTTTTCAACAATTTTTCCATAGGAGCGGTGATCGCATCATATCCCCTGATAAACTTGCGATAGTAACGTGTGTGTCCCAGTGTTGCTCGGAGCATTTTTACATTTGTTGGTGGTGGTAAATTGAGGATCAGTGCAATCTTTGCTAGATCTACCAACAAACCTTCTTTGCAGATAATGTGCCCAAGTAATATGCCAAAGGGTGCACAGAAAATACATTTCTTGGAATTCAGTGCAATCTAACACTATCGACACCGTTCCAGCATTAGTCACAGATTGTCCAAATGGTCTTTAGCCAAGCCGTAGATGGTACAGTCATCCATATAGACCTGCAGGAACTTCTAAATAAAATCCTTAAAGACGATGACAATGATGCGAGAGAAGACAACAGGTGCTTTTTTCAACCCAAATGGCATAACGGTATACTGAAAACAACCCCACTTGGTGACGAATGTAGTCTTATGATGATCCTCCTTCACGATCAGGATTTGGTGGTAGCCCGAAAAACCATCTATGAAGGAATATACCTCCTGGCCGCTTACACCTTCCAGGACTTCATTTGTGAAAGGGGTCAAGAACGGATTGTGCATACAAGCATCGTTCAATTTTCTTAGGTTGACATAGATGCATATTTCTGCAGTCTTCTTGTATTGGACCACCATTGGGCTTATCCACTATGATTCTTCTATCGAGTCGATGATCCCAGTGTCGAGCATCTTATCAATTTCAGCTTTCAACCGATCCTTATATCGCGGGTTCAATCTATACGGCCTTTGGAGGATTGGTTTTGCATCCGGCTTGAGTGGAATCTTCATTTCTCCCAAATCTCCAAGGATCCCTTTCATCTCGGAAAACTGTGTTGGGAACAAATACTAGAATTCGTGCAGTAGATTTGTGATTTTGGCTATTGTCTCTTCACCCCAATAGTTCCCAACATTGGAAAATTTTGGATTTTCTGCCATCCCAATGTCAACTTTTCTAATGCGCAGTGGCTGGTTCGTGATTCATCGAGCCCATCGGTATGTCAGGAGCTGTGACACCATGACTTCCCTCTGACTCTGGAATATTAACATTCTACAGCTCGTCATCGCCTTCTAATTCCCCAGATAAGTTGTAGCATCTCATTATATTTTGGACGTAGCGATTGACATGGGGATCAACCGGGTATACGATAGGGGTGATGTTTAGTACTATGTCATGGATAATATGTAAAGCATTACATACCTCAGCATCGGTGTTGTGGAAATGAAATGTCTGCACAAATAAAACTAACAAGTCTTCCCAAGTAATGATGGATCTTCGCAACTCTGTTGCTACATACTAGGATCTTGGCATTGTTGCCGCCTTTCACACACCTGGGTCATGTGGCAGAAATCTTCAATCCACTCGGTGTGTCCTTGGGGGAAAGTCTCGAGTCAAGGCTGTCACCTTGTTCTTGACTCCTTTGTTTAGGCTCAACTCCTAACGAAGCCAAGGGGGGTAGACCCTATTAAGTTACTAGGATAATTACTTAGTATAGTGATGTTAAACTGAATGAGTTAATTAGGAGTTTGAGATTTAACTATAGACAATCAAAGATGGCAAGATACAAAAATGAACACATGAAAGCACAATGCTGAGACACAATATATATATAAAACAAGAAAATAACTAGTGCCTTAGAATGGAGTCAAAAAATAAGATCAATGTACTTGCATGTGCTTGGAGTGAAAGTTTTTCAATTGCCTCTTGGTACGTTTTAAGTTAAATTTGAGGTGTGAGTTGATTACAATTAGGCGAAGGGGGGACTCCAGATATACCCGAGAGTACTTGGAGTATGTCCAAAAATAAACCTTCATAGATACCTACAAGGAATATGTGGGCTGAATGGAGTCTCTGGGGCTATTGTTCATAACGCACCCATTAGGGTGTGACAGAGATCGACGCCCTGAGGTCACTTTTCAGAAGTTCTCGCTTCCTTTTTCTATTTTGCCACCGTGATGGTTTGATCTAGGTGTTGGATTTTCACCTGTTGGTTTGTTAATTTGGGAGAGTGAGTCCTAATTACACTAGTCACTCAAGTTCTTTTGATACATCTTGACTGATCGGATGAACCGCAGCCAAGTGCAGAGCATACACACCGGAGTCTTGTCAATTTTAGTAAATTTTACAATGGGTGTTCTTGTTTAAAAGAAAACCCTCCAGGAACCTCTTTCGATCCAAGTGGATCTCAATCGGGGAATAGAGGAGGGGTTAATTTTATAATGTCTGAAAAACAAATGATAGAAAAGAAAACATATACACAATTCTAGTTTCCTAATTAGTCCTACCACGAATCTCTTTCCCCTTTTAGGTTAATCGGGAAGTCATGGGGTAAGTATTACGATTAATTTGAAATATAAAATATGGAATATGAAATTGATAATGAAATAAATTATACTACCTTGCAGATTAGATAAATACTAGTTTGAAAAGAAATGAGAAAAAAGCAACAAAAAGGACACCGACGCAAATCCTCCCAGGGGGGATGGGGAATGGGCTCGAATGAGCCTATTCAAAAATTATTTTTATTAACAACGGTTAAAATATCATAGAACTGATATAATTTCTCTTGATCCTTATACAGAGTGAAATCAAGAGCTTACAAAGTGCGAAATTTAAAGGTTTTGGTCAAATGGGAGACCCCTGGGGGGATTTGAACGCTCCTGAGGCCACTTCCGAACAGCAGCTTCCTTTCTTTTCTGTCAAACCTGATAAAAACCAGCAAGCATATCAGACTGAAATATGCCCAAAATCACTCTGAAAGCACCTTTGGGTCAGTTCACTTTTAACCAAAAAAGGTAAGCTGAAAACTAGTTAAAAGGGGAAAACAGGAACCGAGGAAAGCAGGATTTCCTTGGGATATTGGCTTGCATTTTGGGCAGCCAATAAGATGTGCAATTTTATTTCAGAATATGAAATTTTAATGTACATCAAACAGAAATCAATTGCATGCAAGCTACAAATTTTCTTTAAAATTACATGCAAAAAAGGACGATTTCCCTAAAGCTAGATCTAGAAAGCTTATGAAACCTTTTAAGAGCAAGATATAGACTATGGGATTTGAGAGGATAGATATATGTTGAAAATAATTTTAAGATGATAGATGTAAACAAAATCAAATCTATGAACAAAGTAACCAGGTAAAAGAGTTGAATTTGAGGGAGGAAGAGGAGGGGAGAAATGCTGGTAGCCTTGAAGATCCACAATAGAGCTTTCAAGTGGAATGTTGAGGGACTATGCCTTTGGAAGGTTTTGGAAAGAGTGAAGAAGCAAACTAGTTCAGCATGCTCTCCAATCAAGGATCATGCAGCTCAGCTGAAATAAAAAAAAAAAACTTGCAAAAAAAAAACTTGTGAGATCCGATTAGTACATACACAGAGATTCAGAATAACATGCATATAAGCTTATAGAACATGCTGAATCTAGATATCTAAACATGCATCAAAGGAAAGAGATGGCCAATAAACTTATTTAAAAGCACCTTTATTATCAATATTATAATAAGCTTATTATCAATCTTAACAACGGATCTACAAGCAATTAGCAAATCATGAACACGGATACAGGTTACCTCAGTAAACAAATGGCAATGATCATCCACACATACAATGGCACAACACCGTCTTGCCTCCAAAGCTTCTATTTATTTCAAATGAACAATAACAACAATATAATAGCAGCAACACCTCAATCCTAGTTCTAACTAGCTTGGAAGAGGGAGCTGTGCCTGGATATATACAAATTACAGGACATCCAGCCCAGGGGGGGCACAATTCCTCATGGAGTTAGATGAAATCAGCTGATGGAGAGTCCATCAATGCAGAACTGAAGCTGAACTGAGCCTACTTGTCAACCCGGGGCTTGATTGAGCTGACACATCAACCCATACATCGACACATCAGTCCACAGAGCATCCAAGAGAGTCCACATGTGTGGAGGAGAGAGAAAGAGCACAATTCCCTATGAAGACAGCTGAAGATCAACTCTGGATCTGATTTGATCATCTCCTTCAGTTAAGGATTTGTCAGATCCAGTCAATCTGCTTCAGATCTGACTGATTTCAATCAAATCGGCTGAGAATCCACTAATTTATGATTTTGGATTTGCTCCATTATTCATCAATTTATTAATTAAAATAATCAATAAATGATTTTTTGGGGCTTTCTGACCTGAGTGATGGAAAATCACTCAAAACTAGGAAACAGTGGGTCCATGGGTTTACATGGTGCTCTTAGCTTGAAAATGAGCACCTACATGACTGAAACTGATTATTTGGCCCACTTTTATTACAAAATCAAATTTTCCAATTAAATTATTAAAAAATAGCCTAAGTTTTGGAAAAATTAAATTTTAATAAAAAACACTGAAAAAAATAAAAAAATAAAAAATTGAAAAAACCTAGGGGGACTTAGACATGTTCATATGACTCAACCTTGATGTCTAGCATGTTTATACATTGACACATAGACTCTAATAACCTCAATAGGCCTAAATCCCAAGCCGACCACCCCAACTTTGGAGGTATGGAGTGAAAAACTCAGAAATTATCAGTCATTTATTCAACAACCAATAATAACCAAGGGAAAAAACACCCTGGGCTGATCATATTGACAAATAAAGTCTAAGAGAATGAGTCTTTTACAGAAACTATCATGCTAGAACATTTATTACAATTCCCCCATGGGGTATGAACATGTGATATAGTACAACAAGCACTTCCCAGAAGTACTTCCAAAGGTCTTCTGAAGTCCGAACAAGTTATCCTTGTTCGGTTCACCAGGCTCAGTTGATAAAAAACCACTAAGTACAACTTAGGTGGTAACAGGAATCTCTTCTAAGGTATGAATAAAAGCGTGAACCCACTCATCCCTTGGTCGCAATGTCCATAATGTCTGACATTCAATCAAATGACTGGTGGGGTCATTTTGTCCATCATATCTCCTAGCATGGTAGATTGCTACATCCCCAAGATGGACCATCATCAATCTGCGACACTGCTCCCAGTCGTGGATTGTCCGTTTGTGTGTCTCCCACTAGCGGGCCGGAGTAGCCTTCAGTGCTACATCAAGAGGCAATATTCTTTGTGGTTCCAACAACTTCTCTTAGATTTCTTGAATGGACTCACAGAGTCCTGGCAGTCCTTTGTAAATGGGAAACTCGACTATATTAGTGGCAACATGTTGGAGGGACTGCATAATTAACCCACACTTTCAGAATGATACCTCATGCAACCGATTCTGCCAATTTTCTAGAGCATCATCAGAATCTGAGGACATGAAACTTGCACTATGCCATGCGAGTTTGCCATTTGCAGACTCTTTGGACCCCCCTTGCTCAAATTATGCTTTTATGATCCAAGAAATTCCCTTAAAAACACCTTTTTATTTCTATACACGACTTTCAATATAAAAACTGCGTGTACACGCAAGTTTCTCCATTGTAGCCCGTGTACATGGGGAAATGTGCATAAAAACAAAAATTTTTGGAGTTTTCCTCAATGCGTCCCAAATAACTTGACTCTTGACCTTCCATATGCCTGGAAACGATCTGAATTGACCCTTCACTAGCTATTGAAGGGGTATATATTGAGCCTCTTGGATGCATTGAGGGAGGAGAACATTTGAGAGTAACGAAACTATAGTTCAATGTTGCCCCATTTGCTTATGCTTGAGTCTGGATCCCTTTGTCCTTTTGAGCACGCATTACTAATCTTCCCAAGATTTCCATTGCTTTGTAAGCTTTCCATTGAGATGGAGGATTGAAGTGGTGGAGGCCCAGGTGGAGGTCTTGGTTTCTTCGTTTTGACGATGTGGTGACAGAGTTTGTCACTGTTATATTTGTTCATTATTAATAGAAATATCTAATTCTCGTCCATTACATGTGTATGACTATGAATATTTTTTCCACGGATGTAGTTGTATTTTATTATACATGTTGGATTTATATATGCTAGAGTAGGCCTAACAATTTAACATATATCATGCTTGTCTTGTTTGTTGTTGTTGAGAGTGAATTGTAGGTACAAGCATGTTGGAAAAATTCAACGGGGATCTACTACAACCGTCCAGAATAAGGTATGTTCCGTATCCCTTAGTGTTAGCAGCATTTATCCCTCTTTCATATTGAAATGGATTGATTTATGGTGTCATTCAATCTGCTGTGGTCTACCCAAGCCATAGGAAGTTTCTCTCTATAACATCTAAGACTACAAGTGAAATTTCATGTAATTTTTTTCTAGAAATTGTTTGAATGTCTAACACAACACTATTAATATTTTGAAAGAAGGGAAAAGAGTTCCCTCTTTTGATTACTTTATCATGTGCATTTTTCCCATATCCCAATGTCCCACAGGTACACGTCTATCATCTATTTTCATTAAAATACGTGATGAAGGCTAGTTCTGTTTAAAGAAAACACAAATTCCTATAGAATTTAAGGGAGTACAACAAGTTAAACCCGCTCCTTGTGACAAACCATTCCTTTCACTTTCCTATAGACTATAGTATATTGTTGGCCTCTTTCTACTTCTTGTCTTGACTCGTGTTTCAACAACAACGCCATACCAACAAGACACCAAATACATCGTCCCGGCAGAGCAAGATCAGGTGGGAATGCGCGCGAGGCAGGTGCAGTCTCACCCATGATATCTTAATGTGTAATTGCCATAACCATGTTTCCATAGTTGGAGAGGAATTATAATCCCTTGGTGCATGACCAAGGCACTCAACAAAGACAATGGGATGGAGTCTTCCACTCTGTAATAGCGGTGTAGCTATGTACCAAAACCCACATGCGTGACATGACCTTGTCCTTATACTTCAACAACTGGCACAACAGCACGATACAATCGATTTCTTATACTTGACAGATAGTGTGCAATGTGTATTTTAACTTAACAGCTCGATCATTAACTCATACACAATAATTCAACAAAGCTTTAATCATTCATTCATTCACTGTCTTACTGCGACACACATTCAATAACAAATGTAACTGTAATAATTCAAGGTAAACAAACATTCACATAAACATTCACTAGTCAACACATTCATCCATGTAACATAGGAAATAAAGTGGAAACCCATCTAGAAAAAACCACCAAGGTGGTCTTCATCTGGCATGAGAAATGGTTATAGCACCTTGTAGTCTATGGCATACAGACTATTCTTAAGATATGTCTATTTGACTCAATCTCTTATCATTCTCATGCTCTCTTTATTATTCTTTTATCTACTCCTACTAATCCGCACACATCCTGGATCGACTCTTCTACTTTACTGTCTGCGCACTCAGCTGCAGATTAATCTACTACTAGCGGTCTGTGCACACAACTGCAAGATATGCGGCTCAACAACCTTCTACTTCTACCAGAATCCTCTCTGATTCTTCCTCTTCTAACTCTGTCTACTTAACAAACAACCAATGGAATGAACTATCTAATGTGCTCGACAGGGATCGACAATCTTGTGTACTTATGACTCACTGTTGTGGCTTATTCACTGAATCTGACTTCCATCAATATTTTGCACTGTGTCCATTCTGATATGAACTGCTTGTGCATACCCCACCATCTAGCAGACATAGCCTTCAGCACATGGTCTAACACAGACAAACGTTATGACTCTGATACAAGTCTTTCAAACTTAGTTAGGAAGGTCGCAAGGTTGGGTAAACCCTCATAGGTGGGAAATTATCTTAACTCATTCTCTACCCATCGCATAGAACTTGTAATTCTTGTGCACCTCCTCATAGAGACCTTGTGCAACCTATTTTTCCAATTCTCCAAGGCCTCCCCTGAGCTAGATGTGCATGAACTAGCACACTTCCAGCTTAGGTTTCCATCCACTGTCAGATTGATATAGTCTTCTTGCATGGCAGTGACATTATAGATATGGTCAAGATAGTCACCGTGTCCCTCATTGTACACAAGATCAACATATTTGTATCCTTCCAGTGGATCAATGGGCGACACTGCCCTCATCTCGTTATCTTCAAAGGAGAGTATCATTTTTTTGAAATTTATAATGGTCTGATTGTCTATGTCCCAATATATTCCCAGTAGCATGGGATATGGATTCGTGTAATCAACACTATTAATGACATCAAAATCTGCAAATGTGCGCAACCCTTCAATGTCGACAGGGACTTGACTCAATCTTCCAATGGGAAGTGTTAACCCAAAAATCCCCCAAACAACTCTCAATGGCCTACACCACCCAAGGACACCACCTCACAACACTCATTTCACTCCATAAGACCTTCCATGACCTTCCATTTGACCCCCACACCTCCAAAAGAGTCCAAGGATGAAGAAAAGGGCTAAAAACCCCAAAATAGACCCCCAGGAGCTAAAGCCCTAAAATGGGGGCTAAAACCCTGAAAGGGGCTAAAGTTAGGGTAGAAGGGGCTAAAGGCCCAAAAAAGGGGCTATAGCCCTGACCAAGGGCTTAAAATCCTAAAACCCCTCGGAAAAACTATATAAGGAGGGTGGGGGGTCACTTTCAAAACACTCCTCATTTGCATATTGTTATGCTGCCCATGGATGCTTTGAGACCTCTTGCTCTCAAACCACCCTCTCTCCCTCTCCTCCATCTCCATTTCTCTAAGCCATTGCTCCCCAACCAAGAGAGAGGTGCTCCCATGAGCCAGGGCATGGTGGTGCATTTCCACCCAAGTGAGGTATAGCTTCTTTTCATGCATGTTTATTTCCTATTTTTGTTTTCTAACCAATATTTCTAGTTGCAGGTTTGCCATTAACATCATTTGTAGGTTGTTTCATAGTAGTATAGGTTTATTTTGCAGGTTTTGGAGGTGGAACCCTAACCCATTGTGTGCAGAGGGGTTCAGAAGGGCTACATCTGCATGTTTCTTTCTAATTTGCTCTTAGATGTAATCTGTAATAGCTGCCATTTATTTGGTCTAGTGTAGCTTAGCTTAGTTTCAATTCGCAGCTCTATTTTTACCATTTTTACATTCCATTTTTTATTGTTTTCTAAGGGTAGAAACCTACCCTTGTGCCCTATAGGCACAAGGGAGCCATTCTTACCCTTGTAGTGAGGAGAATTTCTCACTACAGCTTTGGCGACTCCACTGGGTCGATCCCACAGGATCCCTGGGCAAAAATTTCAAGTTTTTCAGTTTTTACCCTAGTTTCCAAAAATGTTCTGTTAGATCTGTTTAAATCTGCTTTATTTCTTTTTTTCTGTTAGTGCCGAAGCCTTTCCTAGGCCGCGCCGAGTTAGACTGACCTAGTACCAGTTACTGTCGGCTAGATCTAACCCTGCAGCACCAAAAACACCCTTTCCGGAGCAGGTCGCTCTTATTGGGGGAAAAGGTGAGGGAAGGTGCACTTAATTGGTAGAAAAGCACACCCAGGGTGCACTTAATCCTCAGACAGGTGTGACTTCATCGCAAGAGCTCAAGTTGCAGCTGTTTTGTCATTTTGTGCAACCCCTTCACTCATTTATGGAAAAATCTCGCGGCCCCCTCCCAAGATTTGGTCAGAAATGTGTGGCCTATCACACAGAAGTTGTTTTTTCAGTTTAATTAGCAGTAATTTTTAAGTTTTATAGGAATTTTAGTGCAGCCCAGCTACCTCTCTCCCCCATTACAGATCTCTTTTCATTCCAATTTTCATTTTTGCAAATAAATCAATGAACAATGTGTATATGCTAATCGAATCACTAAGGTTCAATAAAATGAATTAGCCTAACTAAAAGTAACATAAAATTAACCATCTTGCTGCCCCCTTCCTGCTCTACCTAGTCATCACCCTCTGGGCTATTCTGGGATATGACGAAGGGAAAATCTCGTATAGATCTAGGCACTCCATGGCATTTTCCTCAAACCATTAAAACCAGGTGACCTAGAAGGTACGGGGGGTAGAGAAGGAGGGCTTCTAATGGTGCTAAGCGTCCTCCCTGCTTGACCAACCTAGCACTTGGGAGGTGACCTGAGGATCTATGGATGGGATTAGTCCCATTGTGTTGAGAGCCCAGCACCTTCTCTTGGTTGAAGAAGAATACAACTAAGAGGTAGAAACTTAGTTAGGCCAACAATTCGGGGGTAATCACCATATTTGCTTACAAGTTTCTATTTAAATTTGCATTCAAAACCATGATGTGAACTCTACCATGAATTCATAAACCATATTACAAACCAAATACTAGAACAAGCAAGCAAACCAACACATCATATCACATAATTAACCCAACTCAGTTCATGACGCTGAGTGAGCCTTAAAAGTTACCAAATTTACACTAAGTTCAATCAACTCTGTAGTCTTTGAGGACATAAGTCCCTGACTACTACAACTATGGGAAGTACTTGGGCTTTTCCCAAAAACTCATTGTGAGGAGTACCACAGGAACCCCAAAGTAGCTGGCCGTTGAGAGGAATTGCCAAGCGAAATGGGCAACGACCCCTTCCGATTGAGTAAAGTTACCTATGAGGAACAAGCCAAGCGCTGTCTTTTGGAAGTCTTGGTGGCCGAGAGACCACCTTCAGCCAGTAGGAAGCCATTGAAACTGGGGTCCAAATTTCATACCCACTAGTTTCATACACACAAGCAAACACAATTGATCCTCCATGATCTTCCTCATGCCTAAGAGGTGAACCACCACCATTTGGAACACTCAGTCAACACCATTGTAGCCGTTCTCAATGATCTCGCACACCATCAGAGGGCCACACATCCTCTGATTATGGTTTAGACCCATATCAGTCTGAACCAAACCTCCACACCGCACCATCTAGCCCCATGGCTAGTGCAAACCCGGATCCATTTTTCGGTTTAACCTTAGCAATTGGACCCATGTCCACATCACAACTAGTCACCCACAACATGGCAAGTGGTCCAAGCATAGTCATGCAAACTGTCATTATCCAATTGCCACCACCCATAGTGACCAGCCAAGCTAGTCTAGTGGCCACACATGGGGGAAGTGGCCCCTCCACACACATTGTGCCACCTGCCACATCGGGGGCAGTGTAATAACCACCCACATTGCTCCTACTGCCATATAGGGGGGCAATGCCCTTGCCACCCATACCATCCCACCCACAACACTTAGGGCATTGGCCCATCCACCATGGTACCACCACAAGCACTTCCAGCCATGAAGATGCATTATGCACCTGCAAACCCCACTCCCATTGCAGCCCCATCCCACATCAACTTGGGGTCAAATATGCCATTCATGGCTCGTTTGAACTTGCCTGACCTGGCTAGATTGACAAATGACCCCATCCATCACCAAGCTTTTTGGCCACCCATTCCAACTAAGCTACCTTCAGACATCCCAAAGTTTGAAGGCAAAGAATGGGAATGTCCCCAAATTCATATAATGACATTCCATCTATGGTGCTCGTCCAATAGCATCGTAGAATACTCTATTAGACTAAGGCTGTTCCAACGCACCCTTACAGGTGCCGTGGCCAAATGGTACATTGAGCTGCCACTAGCCAAGTACCCCGACTTCAACTCCCTAGCCTTCATGTTCTTACAGTATTTCCAAATCCCTATCAGATATGACGAAGGGGTGGAGATCCTGCTATCCTGTTGCCAAAACACCACCACTCACATCACTGATCATATCCATGAGTGGTGGCAGTGCTGCAGCTTTTGCAAGATCCAACTTGATGACAGGATCTTCTTAGATTGGTTCCTCAAGACTTTGCTCCCACCCATTGCAAAGGACATCGCATCTGGACATCCCCAATCTGAAGAAGAGGCCATACTGAAGGCCCAACAATTTGACCTCATCTACGCCCAGTCGGGATACTTGTATATCGTCATCCTAGATGCTCCCCATCCAAGTACCTCTTACCGTGATGCATCGGAGGCATCCCACGCAGCGGATGGCATTATAGGGTCAGTCTCTCAACAACTACTGCCTCGACCGACACCACCTGTTGTTGCACCACAACCAAGCAACACTACTAATGTTGCTTATCAAAACCAAGCTCTGGACTATGCTAGAATGATGTCTCATTCCGAGGCAACAACCTCTTATGCACAAACTATGCTGCCACAACAAGCTCAAGCTATGGCTTGGCCAGCATAGTAGTATGTTGGGAAAATGCCCACATTCGTGGCACTGCCACCCCCATAAATATACTATGCACCACCAGTGCAACAAGTCCAAGCCCCCACCCCCACTCCACCTACTCCACCCGCCCCATTGGGTCAAGGATTTGCACAGCAAAACCATCCCAACAAGCCTGCCCCCAACAATCAACAAGGAAAAGCTAGAAATAACTGGCCCCACAACCAGGGAAACAACCAACCGTAGGGAGGTAGTCAACAACCAAATCCCCCCAACAATTTCATAGCGAACCAGCCAGCCCACAACCCCCTGTGACCAAATGCACCAAGATGCAATGCCCCATTGTGCACAAACCAACCATGCACACTCTATGAGGTCTATGGGCACTATACATTCGAGTGCCCCCTCATGGGTTGCGCCAAGTAGGCCATTCAAAAGGAGGCCCAACAGGTTTCCAACGCCACAAACCAAGCACAACCCAACCTGGTACCACAAGGACCTCCTCCCATGGTGCTTCAAAACCCACTACCAGTTGAAGGATTGGTGGCAACTGCTACCCCTCCCCAGGCCAATCCCAACGCTCTGAGGGAACCACCCATGGCCGAAACAAGTGCCCACCACCTGATGACCATGACCACTGAAGAGGTCAACTTACAAACTAGATGAAACTAGTATGGTACCAATACCGAAATTGTTGATTTGTCAGCATCATCTACGTCTAAGACAACCAACTTACCTCTCTAGTCACCCCCGTTCCTGTGCCCCCCGATACGTAGAATCGCCAATAACGCCACAACTAGAGCTGTAGTTAGCTATAGCGTTGTGGATGATTTGGCCCAAACACCAATTGCCATGTCTACTCTTGAGGTACTTAAAACATTCCCAACGCAATGGAAATCCTTACTATCCACTCTAGGGGCAATAGACCACTCCGATTCCAAGATGATCACCTTTGACACATAAAATGGAGAGCCGCGCATGCCCTCCACTATTGCCTTCCAAATCACGGTGGCCATCCGGAACTTGGTTGTGCATCGATGCATAGTGGATGAGGGGGCATCCACATGTGTCATGTCTACCTTGGTTTGATAGAATCTTGGATCACCAATTATGCAACCATCTTCCACGACTCTACGGGCTTATGTTGGACACCCCACTAAAGCCCGAGGAATCCTCCCTCATGTCCCCATCACATTAGCTGGGAAGACAGTAATGATTGACATTGAGGTCATCAATGCTCAACTGGATTACAACCTCCTCTTTGGGAGGAGTTACATGCACACCATGCGAGCGGTCACATCAATTGTCTTCCGCCTCATGATGTTCCCCCACGAAGGGAAGATTGTGATGGTTAACTAGCTCACCTATCATGATCTGCAAGGGTTAACAGCACCTGCCAACATTATCCCTACCTCACCACCACCGAGCCACAAGGGGTGACTGCACATGCTAACATCATCCCTGCAACCAACATTGTGGTTGAAAACACACCAGCCTCACCACTGTTGAATGTGGGCCCTGGGTTGTTTACCAATCCCATCATGATGGCTCCTTTCCTGTTGGTGTCACCAATACCAACACAAAAGAAAATTGCAGACTTGTGCATGGTCTCATCAAGCACCGCTGCACCCAAACAGCAACTGCAGCCGCAGCCCCAACCACAACCACAACATTGTCTGCAGCCGCAACGACAACAGTAGCCACAGCATCACCCGCAACAACAACATTATGCACAGTTGCAACCACAACCTCACCCCCACATGCAACTAGCTGGGAGTTATGTGGGCTCATCTCTGGTCTATACAATTCCCTTCCTCTTTTCCCCACCTGGTGTCATGAGCAAGCTGGTCATGGACACCTTAAGCCTACCCAACCTTAGGTTGGGGATCCTGGTGTGGTATTTAGATCCACCAGCTCAACTAGTAATGCCCCAGGTTGTGTTAACTCCAGTGCAACCTATTGCAGTGCAGTCTCATCTCCCACCCGGTCTGCACAAGCCAACCACCACACCCACACTTGCACCACCCCA
This sequence comes from Pseudotsuga menziesii, assembly GCA_001517045.1. NCBI lineage: Eukaryota > Viridiplantae > Streptophyta > Pinopsida > Pinales > Pinaceae > Pseudotsuga > Pseudotsuga menziesii. Next base: position 196,505 of record LPNX011011154.1, read on the forward strand.
ACCCAAAAGGGCTAGGGGAAAGAACAGCAAAACCACCGAGGAACCACGACTAGTCCCACCTTCTACCATCTATGAACAACAGGGCCATCCAACTCAGGATTGCCCTGAAATCCCAGTGATCTGTTCTAATTTGGACGCCATGGATAAAAATGAAAACATCCCCGTGGTTGAACTCTGTTACGGAGAGAAATTCCTATGGCTTGGGGTACCACAACAAACAACTTGACTCCATAAATTAATCTTTCCCAATATGCAATAGAAATAAAATGTCTAACACTAAAGGATCAGACCTCGTACCTTATTCCAGACGGTTGAAGTAGATCCCCGCTGAGCTTTCCAATCTTTAGCTTGAATTGATATAATACTTCCTCAACAACAAGTAAACAATACAAGCATACTATATATCATGGTGTTAGATCTATTCTAGCATATATAATCAATAATGTAAAAGCATTTGACATATTCCCATGGATAAAATATTCAATCAAATACACATCATTGGATAGGAAAAGATATTTCTATTAATATAAATCAGAGATTACAAGATAGATACAACCTCTGATGACACGTCTGCGAACCAGAGAAACTGAATCCCCCACTTGGGCCTACACCACTTCAATCCTCCATCTCTCTATAGCAAGCTCGCAAGCAAAAGGCAAGCTTGGGAAGAACACAAAAGTGCTCCAAGGGACAAAGGGATGCAGACTCAAGTATAAGTTTCGGCAACAATGGACTATAGTTTCTTTGCTCTCAATTCTCTCTATATGCCTTCAATGTACCAAGGGGTTCCTTATATAGCTTTCAAAGGGATAATGAAAGGTTGAATTCGAGTGATGTCAATGCATATGGAAGGCCAGGAGTTAGATGAGTCAGATCCATGTCAAGGAAAACTCCAAAAGGATTTGGATTATGCACACATCCCGATGTACACGGACGCGGTTATCGGGTTAAAAGATGCGTATATCATTTTCATATGGTTTTAGGGATGATCAAGGAAACATCAAAGGACAAAAGATGGTCCATGGGGTCTAAAGAGTCTGCAACGGGACAGGGGAATGCCATACAAAGTGTGATTCACCTAGAGTGGTGAAATCCGCTATAACAGATGCCCCCTAATGTGTGAGGTTAGAGGGGTCATACAATGGCCGAAATACATTATAATTTCATCCCAGAAGTGGAGTGATGAAGGATCCCAAATGGAAGACCAGCCACCCAATCAACATAGCACCATAATACAACTCTGCATATAAATGCAAGTACATATAGCAGTCCCAGATACATAAGATTACAATGGCCATGAATAGGCATAATACATGATATCACATATGTGGTCATCGCCACGTACAATATCCATAGAAGGATATAAAATATGGCTCTGCATGGCTAGACATGAGACAAGCTCGGGCTATATGGCTGAAACGCAATGTCAGGGGAGCCGGCATAAATCTCAATAAGGCAGGAAAAGCTCATGATAATGCATTCATAACTTGACATAGGGGAGTCCGGAGGGAAAAAGGCCAGCATAATATCAAGAGGAGTATGAGGCTCTTGCGAAATGTCGTGGCAGTACTATACAACGGACTCCCACACCCTAAAGGAGAAAACATCAGCATGGGCACCAAATGCAAATAAGGCGCTAACTAGGGTACCCATGTAAGGTGAAGCTCTACCACTCGTATAATGCCACTTCTAAAGCAGCAAGAAGGTTCTGTGACATAATAGATTGGGTTCGTACCTAAGGTCATGGTGACATGGTCATAAGGTCATGCAAAATGAAAATGGTGGTTAACCTAACCTATATGCCAGTGTAGACATTATACCTGAGATCAGTACGAATAGGTCAATCCAATGGCTGAAACGACACTGAAAAAGGTCTTCTACATCACAAATTATGTCAGAAACGGTCCAAAATGGTTAGAAACTGTCAAAACTATAGGAAAGGGGGTAAAAATTTTCAAATATTTGAAAAAATTTCTATAAATAGTAAAAAATATAAATCATTTGAAACTTTTACCCATTGGAGCTCTGATTTTCAACTGCAAATTCCCAGAGATCCAGCCGACGGAATTCACAACCGTTTCTTCCAAGTATTTACTCATGCTCTCCTCTTGCATTTTGATATAATTTTTGTTGATTTTCATGGTTAAATGAAGTTTTAAGGGCCATCTCTACATGAGCGCTGCAGCCCATGTGGATATCGAAGCTTTTTCCACATATAGTGCTAGCTATACGCAGAAAAGGGGCTAGAAACCTCGTACATATGCGACTGTTTGCAAAACAGTCGCGTATGTGGCTATGCATATGAATTTACAAGAATCTAATGGGGAATTTGGCAATTTCTCTTGCAGGATGGTGCTAGAGTGGAGAGAGCGCGAGCATGGTGAAATAGAGGAAGAAGTAAGGGCCGACGTAATGGCTCAACAGGCTCTTCATGCATGTGGACTGTAAAAGTTTTGGTGTCTTGGCAGTTTGAGGGCCAAACCAAGACTGCTAGAGATGCTGGTATACTATTGGGATCCAGACTCGGAGTCCTTCCATATTGATGGGATGTCTCTCACCATAGAGGTGGAAGACATATACTTTATCACAGGTCTATCTAGACGACGTGAGATGGTGAACTTTCGTTCCTGAGGTGGGCCAGGAGGTGGCCTAACTATCGATGAGTACGTAGCTGTGTACTGCTACCCAGATACTGAGAAGGTGGGGAGTCAAGTCCCCACCAATGCTATATAGGTGCTGGGCCTAAAGGCCATACTACTGATGCTAGGCAGGATAGCAGGCTTAGCATCACTCCATCAGGCCTCGTGGCCACTGATGTTCTATGCGGTGGAGTGTATGAGATCGACCATATATGACTGGAGTACTACACTACTAAGCAACATGAAACACCAGCTCATTGAGTGTAAGGCAGGCAGGATACGGAACTTCAGGTTCAGCAGCATTTTGAGCATGTTTTTCTTCGAGCGTGTTCCAGGATTGAGCCCTAGAGTGGACGTTCCTCTCCACGGGGTTTGAGATCCGGCCCAATGGCGTTGGGAAGATTCTATGCACAAACTGGGGGGTGGTAGGGTGGCTAACCCATATCCAGCTGACTTATTTCCATGGTGGCGACGACATATTGTTTATTCTGGGATTGGAATCTAGAGTCCTTTTAAGTGCCTTGAGACTTGCAGTCATCAGTGGTAGGTTCTCTCGCCATCGACAGTTTCTTGAGAATACATCAATGTCCCCTAATCGATGGATCCTCTCAAGTGTTCGACCTCAACACATTTATTCACACTTGTTAGTTTTCACTCTAGTACCTTGATTCCCATTTTCATTATCGATGAGTAATCTCGCGTCTATTAATGGTATACATCAATGACCGGTAATCAGACGATGGACTACTATGTTCGACCTTGACACCTCTATTCGCATAGTAGGACATGTGCTTGTAGCGGTTCATGTAGAAGACTTTCCAGATTGGTGGCATCTCTTATATGCTACCTCCTTGATTGTGCCAGTGTTCATGAGATTTCAGCTCTCGTGACTTGATACTAGTATATGTCAGACATTTCCAGCCAAAAATCCGGACAAGGAAAGATGTTATCTTTGGCAGCTGTCGAGTCGTGTCGCCTTCGAACAGAGCACTGTATATCACATCCATTGGTTGGGTTATAGTTTGAGTTTAGGAAGCTGTACTCGTTTATCTGAGTTTATCTCCACCGACTAGTTAAGCTTCCAGTCCCTATGGAGCCTCTGTTGATGCCTCCTGTGTCACAGAGATGTCCCAGTTTGTATATTGATTCTATGCTGCCTTCATTTAGTCACCATATGCCGTTATGATCTTGTTTGAAGGAAGTTGAAACCTGTGTCAGCCATTCCTCAGTTATCTTGACTTTGCATGTCGTCCATTCCTCGTAAAGTTACTGGTTCATGCACCTTATGATCGAGTCCTTCCACATTATACAGCTTTGCTGAGTACCTTGTGTTGGATGATGGGGGATGCCTTAATGCCCTCCTTCCAGTGGATTTCATCCATCGACTTCAAATCATTTATTCTGGGATTGTAATCTAGAGTCCTTTTGAGTGCCTTGAGACTTGTAGTCATCAGTGGCAGGTTCTCTCACCATCGACAGTTTCTTGGGAATACATCAATGTCCCCCGATTGATGGATCCTCTCAAGTGTTCGACCTCAACACATTTATTCACACTTGTTAGTTTACACTCTAGTACCTTGATTCCCATTTTCATTATCGGTGGGTAATATCGCCTCTGTTAATGGTATACATCAATGACCGGTAATCAGACAATGGAATACTATGTTTGACCTCGACACCTCTATTCGCATAGTAGGACATGTACTCGTAGTGGTGTGTGTAGAAGACTTTCCAGATTGGTGGCATCTCTTATATGCTACGTCCTTGATCATGCCAGTGTTCATGAGATTTCAGCTCTCGTGACTTGATACTAGTATATGTCAGACATTTCTAGCCACTATGGAGATCTTGATCTATTGTATATCTTCAGCCACTTTGGAGATCACTGTCCTTTTGTATATCTTCATCATGGAGATTCTGATCTATGTATATTGTACGTGGTGATGACCACATATGTGATATCATGTATTATGCCTATTCATGGCCATTGTACTCTTATGTATCCAGGACTGCTATATGTACTTGTAGTTATATGCAGAGTTGTATTATGGTGCTATGCTGATTGGGTGGCTGGTCTTCCATTTGGGATTCTTCATCACTCCACTCCTGGGATGGAATTATAATGTATTTCGGCCATCGTATGACCCCTCTGACCTCACACATTAGGGGGCATCTGTTATAGCAGATTTCACCACTCTAGGTGAATCACACTTTGTATGGCCTTCCCCTGTCCCGCTGCAGACTCTTTAGACCCCATGGACCATATTTTGTCCTTTGATGTTTCCTTGATCATCCCTAAAACCATATGAAAAATGATATACGTGGATTTTAACCCGATAACCACGTACATATGAGGGTTTGACCCATACAACTACGTACATCAGGATGTGTGCATAATCCAAATCCTTTTGGAGTTTTCCTTGACATGGATCCGACTCACGTAACTCCTGGCCTTCCATATGCTTTGAGATCGCTCGGATTCGACCTTTCATTATCCCTTTGAAATCTATATAAGGAACCCCTTGGTACATTGAAGGCATATAGAGAGAATTGAGAGCAAAGAAACTATAGTCCATTGTTGCTGGAACTTATACTTGAGTCTGCATCCCTTTGTCCCTTGGAGCACTTTTGTGTTCTTCCCAAGCTTGCCTTTTTCTTGTGTTATAGCGGATTTCACCACCCTAGGTGAATCACACTTTGTATGGCCTTCCCCTGTCTCGCTGCAGACTCTTTAGATCCCATGGACCACATTTTATCCTTTGATGTTACCTTGATCATCCCTTAAAACTATATAAAAAATGATATACGCGGCTTTTAACCCGATAACCGCTTACATACGTGGATCTATCCCTGATAACCACGTACATCGGGATGTGTGCATAAATCCAAGTCCTTTTGGAGTTTTCCTTGACTTGGATCTGACTCATTTGACTCCTAGCCTTCCATATGCCTTGAGATCGCTCGGATTCGACCCTTCATTATCCCATGTGAAGCTATATAGGGAACCCCTTGGTACATTGAAGACATATAGAGAGATTAGGAGCAAGAAACTATAGTCCATTGTTGTCGGATTTATACTTGAGTCTGCATCCCTTTGTCCCTTGGAGCACTGTTGTGTTCTTCCCAAGCTTGCCTTGTACTAGTGAGCTTGCTATCTAGAGATGGAGGATTGAGGTGGTGGAGGCCCAAGTGGGGGATTCAGTTTCTCCGATTCGTAGACGTGCCGTCAGAGGTTGTATCTATCTTGTAATCTCTGATTCATATTAATAAGAAACATCTTTTCCTATCCAATGATGTGTATTTGATTTAATGTTGTTTCCATTGGAATGTATCAAATGCTTTTACATTATTGATGCTATATATGCTAGAATAGTTCTAAAACCATGATATAGTATGCCTGTATTGTTTACTTGTTGTTGAGGCACTATTATATCAATTCAAGCTGAAGATTGGAAAGCTCAACGGGGATCTACTTCAGCCTTCTGGAATAAGGTACGAGGTCTGATCCTTTAGTGTTAGACATTTTATTTCTATTGCATATTGGGAAATATGGTGTTCTAGAGTCAATTCTGTCTCTTGTGGTACCCCAAGCCATAGGAATTTCTCTCTGTAACAGAATTGGCGACTCCGCTGGGGATGTTCCTTGTTTTTATTTGGGGGTTTGCGAGCACAATGGGCTTGATATTATTGACTTGCTCTTTGTTTCTCTTTGTTTCTGGGTTGCATTTTATAGTATGTTCATCCATTGACACTCCCCTTTATTTGTTTGACCCTTGGCCTACTTTTTACCACTGCCTTCTCTGTATACGCAGGTTTTTGGCCAAAAGTTGCGTATACACGCGGATTTTTGGCCAAAAGTCACGTATACACGCAGGTTTTTGGACAAAATCCGTGTATACACTCAGGTTTTTGGCCAAAAGTCGCGTATATACGTAGCTGTTCTTTAAACAGTCGTGTACATCCTCCCTTTTGGTGAGTTTGATGTTGTGGGAAGTTGCTGGGTGGGTTGTGAGTGTGGTTGGGTCTTCCTTGGGTCTGATGTTGTCTGTTGGATGCTTCTTTTGTGAACAGAGACCACTTTTTCATTGATTTTTATTTGAAAGTATTTTTAGTCATTTATCCTTTTTTGTTTTTCCATTAGTGCATTACTCTTTTTGTCTTGGTGTCTTACTGGGCTTGTCTTTTATACTTCCTACAGAGACTGAGAGTTTTAGATGACTTTTATTGCATTTTTCATTATTTTATATTGAAAAATACAAGGTAGTTGCACTCTTAGTTGCATATTAGATATGGATTTGAGGAGGTACTTGCATTGGATTGACCCGTTCGTTCTCAGGTCTAATGTCTACACTGGCATATAGGTTAGGTTCACTACCGTTTGCATTCTGCATGACCTTATGACCATGTCAACATGACCTTAGGTACGAACCCACTCTATTATGTCATGGAACCTTCTTGCTGCTATAGAAGTGGCATGATACGAGTGGTAGAGCTTCACCTTACATGGGTACCCTAGTTAGCGCCGTATTTGCATTTGGTTCCCATGCCAATGTTTCCTCCTTTTAGGGTGTGGGAGTCCATTGTATAGTACCTCCATGACATTTCGCAAGAGCCTCATACTCCTCTTGATTTCATGCTGGCTAGTTTCCCTCCGAACTCCCCTTATGTCAAGTTGTGAATGCATTATCATGAGCTTTTCCTGCCTTATTGAGCTTTACACCGGCTCCCCTGACATTGCATTTCAGCCATATAGCCCGAGCTTGTCTCATGTCTCGCCATGTAGAGCCATCTTTTATATATCCTTTGCAGCTTGATTTCCCTTTTACCGGGAGGGGATTTTCCCCCGAGTGTTGATATCCTACACATATTTCCTTGCATTGAGCATAGGTATGTTCCACTACTTGGAACTAGTTTGTTTGCCCTGATGACACTCGTCTCCTCCTAGTTTGTAACTATAAAGCTAGTTTATTCCTTTTTCAAGCTTTTCAAATAACTGAAAAAGTCCAAAAAAATAAAAAAAATAAAAATCCGGACAAGGAAAGATGTTATCTTTGGCAGCTGTCGAGTCGTGTCGCCTTCGAACAGAGCACTGTATATCACATCCATTGGTTGGGTTATAGTTTGAGTTTAGGAAGCTGTACTCGTTTATCTGAGTTTATCTCCACCGACTAGTTAAGCTTCCAGTCCCTATGGAGCCTCTGTTGATGCCTCCTGTGTCACAGAGATGTCCCAGTTTGCATATCGAGTCTATGCTGCCTTCATTCAGTCACCATACACCGTTATTCTCTTGTTTGAAGGAAGTTGAAACTTGTGTCGGCCATTCCTCAGTTATCTTGACTTTGCATGTTGGCCATTCCCGGTACCGTTACTGGTTCGTGCAACTTATGATCGAGTCCTTCCACATTAGACAGCTTTGCTGAGTACCTCATGTTGGATGATGGGGGATGCCTTAATGCCCTCCTTCCAGCGGATTTCATCCCATCGACTTCAGATCATCTATTCTAGGATTGGAGTCTAGAGTCCTTTTGAGTGCCTTGAGACTTGCAGTCATCAGTGGCAGGTTCTCTTGCCATTGACAGTTTCTTGGGAATAGATCAATGTCCCTTGATCCATGGATTCTCTCAAGTGTTCGACCTCAACACATCTATTCACACTTGTTAGTTTGCACTCTAGTACCTTGATTCCCATTTTCATTATCGGTGGGTAATCTCACGTTTGTTAACGGTATACATCAATGACCGATAATCAGATGATGGACTACTATGTTCAACCTTGACACTTCTATTCGCATAGTAGGACATGTACTCTTAGCGGTTTGTGTAGAAGACTTTCCAAATTGGTGGCATCTCTTATATGCTACCTCCTTGATCGTGCTAGTGTTCATGAGATTTCAGCTCTCATGACTTGATACCAGTATATATCAGACATTTCTAGCCATTATGGAGATCTTGATCCAGTGTATATCTTCAGCTACTTTGGAGATCATGATCCTTTGTATATTGTATATCTTCATCATGGAGATTCTGATCTATGTATATTGTATGTGGTGATGACCACATATGTGATATCATGTATTATGCCTATTCATGGCCATTGTACTCTTATGTATCTGGGACTGCTATATGTACTTGTAGTTATATGCAGAGTTGTATCATGGTGCTATGCTGATTGGGTGGATGGTCTTCCATTTGGGTACCTTCATCACTCCACTTCTAGGATGGACTTATAATGTATTTCGGCCATTGTATGACCCCTCTGACCTCACACATTAGGGGGCATCTGTTATAGCGGATTTCACCACCCGTGAATCACACTTTGTATGGCCTTCCCCTGTCCCGTTGCAGACTCTTTAGACCCCATGGACCACATTTTATCCTTTGATGTTACCTTGATCATCCCTTAAAACTATATAAACAATGATATACGCGGCTTTTAACCCGATAACCGCATACATACGTGGATCTATCCCTGATAACCGCGTACATCGGGATGTGTGCATAAATCCAAATCCTTTTGGATTTTTCCTTGACTTGGATCCGACTCATTTGACTCCTAGCCTTCCATATGCCTTGAGATCGCTTGGATTCGACCCTTCATTATCCCATGTGAAGCTATATAAGGAACCACTTGGTACATTGAAGACATATAGAGAGATTGGGAGCAAGAAACTATAGTCCATTGTATGCCGGATTTATACTTGAGTCTGCATCCCTTTGTCCCTTGGAGCACTGTTGTGTTCTTCCCAAGCTTGCCTTGTACCAATGAGCTTGCTATCGAGAGATGGAGGATTGAGGTGGTGGAGGCCCAAGTGGGGGATTCAGTTTCTTCGATTCGCAGACGTGCCGTCAGAGGTTGTATCTGTCTTGTAATCTATGATTCATATTAATAAGAAACATCTTTTCCTGTCCAATGATGTGTATTTGATTTAATGTTGTTTCCATTGGAATGTATCAAATGATTTTACATTATTGATGTTAGATATGCTAGAATAGTTCTAACACCATGATATAGTATGCTTGTATTGTTTACTTGTTGTTGAGCCAGTATTATATCAATTCAAGTTGAAGATTGGAAAGCTCAACGAGGATCTACTTCAGCCTTCTGGAATAAGGTATGAGGTCTGATCCTTTAGTGTTAGACATTTTATTTCTATTGCATATTGGGAAAGATGGTGTTCTGGAGTCAAGTTTGTCTGTTGTGGTACCCCAAGCCATAGGAATTTCTCTCCGTAACAGCTTGTGAGCTTGCTATCGAGAGATGGAGGATTGAAGTTGTGGAGGCCCAAGTGGGGGATTCAGTTTCTTCGGTTCGCAGACGTGCCGTCAGAGGTTGTATCTATCTTGTAATCTCTAATTTATATTAATAGAAATATCTTTTCCTATCCAATGATGTGCATTTGATTGAATATTTTATCCATGGGAATATGTCAAATGCTTTTACATTATTGATTATATATGCTAGAATATATCTAACACCATGATATATAGTATGCTTGTATTGTTTACTTGTTGTTGAGGAAGTATTATATCAATTCAAGCTGAAGATTGGAAAGCTCAATGGGGATCTACTTCAACCATCCGAAATAAGGTGCGAGGTCTGATCCTTTAGTGTTAGACATTTTATTTCTATTGCATATTGGGAAAGATTGATTTCTGGAGTCAAGCTATCTATTGTGGTACCCCAAGCCATAGGAATTTCTCTCTGTAACAGAATTGGCAACTCCGCTGGGGGATCTCGGTGTGGTATTTAGATCCACCAGCTCAACCAACAATTCCCTAGGTTGTGTTAACTCTAGTGCAACCTATTGCGGTTGAGTCTCATCTCCCACCCGGTCTGCACAAGCCAACCACCACACCCACACCTGCACCACCCCAAACTAAAAGGGCCAAGGGAAAGAACACCAAAACCACTATAGAACCATGACCAGTCCCACCTTGTGCCGTCTATGAACAACAGGGCCATCCAACTCAGGATTGCCTTGAAATCCCAGTGATCTATTCACATCTCGACGCCATGGATAAAAATGAAAACATCCCCGTGGTTGAACTCCCAACTGCGCCACTAGTCAAGAACAAGGCACTGAGGACAAACCATGCTTTGTGCCCTTTATGGATTGTATGGACCTTACTCCCACCATTGCCAAGACCTTCCCAAATTTTGAATGGCTCTTGCTAACCTCTGTCACCGTTCCCTTGAGTCTGAGATCACCTTGATCGAAGAAGTTCACCCACTACCACCTCCTTCATCCGACACCATGTCCATTTACATGATTTCCACATCAACTGACCCGCTTGTCTCCACCATCACTGACGGTCCATCAAACTTGTCTCTTTTGTTGTTTCCATAGCCACAGCCACAACCTCAGTTGCAACCTCAACCTCAATTACCAGGGAAACAATGGGGTTCATTCCCGATCAACATGATCCTTTTTCTTTTCATTTTCTTTTTCCTACATCCAAGATTGTGAGTAAGTTTGTCTTGGAAACCTATAATCTTCAGGATTTCACAATGGGAGATCCTGTGTTGTACCTTGAACCACCTGCCCTACCTATAAGGCCCCAAGATGTGTTGACTCATGTCCTTCCAATTGATATGATGTCGCACCTACCTCCAGGTCCATCAAAGACTCCTCTTGTCTCCAGGCCTTCCCCTCTTCCTCCAACAGAGATTGGGGGCAAGGCCACAAAAGCCACAACCAATACCATTTACATGGTCTCTAGCACCATTTTCCCTTCTGTCTCGTCAGCTATGGAAGATCCACTTGATCTATCCCAGCACCACTTACATGATGACGAGGAGATCTGTAAGACCGCCTCCGGTCTTACCCCATTCCCTTTAAACCATAGTGTGGAACTGGTTCTTCTCATAAAAGACTAGATTTCATCACCCCACCTTACCAATGACCTTTGTCTCGGCAAGGGGGCATACCTCTTCGTTGACTCAGATGGTCGAATCTTGAAGAAGCCGCGCAATGGCCTCCACCTCAAGAGATCCTATGCCTAATAGCACCACTATGAGTCCCTTATAGTATAGTTTTTTCCCTTTCTTATTTTTCAATTTTTTTTAGCACAAGTCAGGGGTAGCACCATCAACTGCTAATTCAAAGCCACCCAGAACTAGTTCGAGACACCTCTAGGCTCAAATTTTCATTTCCTAATGAGACCATTGTCTCATGTTTAATAAATCAATTTCGGGACCATTTCCCACAAGTCACCTCAATTCATGAGCCATGACATGACGATGTGAGTGTCTACGGACCGATACTTGTATCACACTTCCTGACCGCTACTCATACAAGCTATCGGGCCGCCGCTCGTTAAGGATTGTACCATATTTTACTTTTTATAGTTGTAATTGTATTTTTCACAGTACTTTACGTGGACGTCTGGACCATCGTCCACAAAACCTTTTGTTTTTCTTCCATATATTTGACATAGAAGTGTCCTCAAGCCACTGCCCATTTAGGAATGTAATTTTATCTTTTATTTTGTATTTTTAGCACATAATTGTCTTTTCTGTTTACTGCACCTTACACAAACCTCTGGACCACTGTCCACAAAACGATTTCTTTTCTTGCACTTATTTGGCATATAAATGCCTCTGGAATTGTACTTACATCACATGTGGTCAAGTCCGTCCACATTAACACACACACACACACTCTCCTGACCTTTGTCCGAGAGCCACCGCGGTTTGCATGCCTCTGCTGCACTGTCTCACAGGCCGCTGCCGCGATCTATCCCACGCATGTATTGGTATGTTTGAGAGCCTTCTGCTCCGTCCATATTGCATGGATGGCCTTTGGACCTCTGTCCACCATCCCGATAGGGGGCATTGCTCGTGCCACTGCAGTTGGTTAACCACATTGGAGTTTTTCTTAAGCTCTTTTTTGACTCCTTAAAACAATGAAAAGATTTCCAAGTGCAACTGCTTCCTTTCTTGCTCACTAAAGTATAGGAAAGGGCGTCTACATCGTCTCGTTTACCTCCTTTTTTGGACCATGTAGACCATTACATGAAAAGGACCTCCTTGGCACACTCAAGCCAACACCATTCCCCTCTGCATACTTTTGTGATTTCTCAGGCAGAGGGGATGCACTTTACAAAAAAGCTCACCACCGATTGTCATTAAGCTCTTTTCCAGCCGTTTCAACAAGAAAAGATCACTAAGCAAACTTGGTTTCGTTCATGCTCATAAAAATATTTGAATGACCGTCCAGTCAGTATAGGTTTAACCTTTTCTGGCCTGATTGGACTACCAACAGTAAAGAAGTCTCTCATCCCCTCCAGGATGGGTGAGCTCTCCTATGTATACTTTTATCCTTTTTTTGGGCACAGGAGACTACCAACGAAAAAGAGCCCCCACTAGAGTCTTCTTCGTGCTTTCAGACTCTCTAAAATTGAAAGCACCATTGAGCACTTACCTTCTCGGGATCGCCAAAAATACATGAGATTGTACCACAATGGTGTCCCTAGACACCACCCCATAGAAAAAAGTTTGGCATCATTCCCACATTGGGTTGCTTTTGTTCAGAGTACTCTGCAATGTGTCTTCCTTAGATCCGATCCGTATCAAAAGTTTCCTCCACCTCCAAGTATTTCCCATCTGCAGCGACATTCCTGGTATTACAGCTATGATCCCATTCCCTTGAGTCAGTTTCATTCACTTCCTGGTCCGCCCTGCCATCATACTCTGAACAAAGGAAGTTTGAGTCTCCCATTCCCCCCCTGCCCCTATTCAGTTATTCCCTTCCCTCCCCTCCCCCCCCCCAAATTCAGTGAGTCTGTCCGTAGATTGCTTCACATACTTTGGTTATCCCTCATGCCCCTAGCCAAGGAAACATCATTGCCTTTCCTAGGGGCAGGTCTCCCTCTGTCGACACCAACACACATATTCCAGAGGATAGACCTAGAGGTCCTTGTACCTTGGTTTCATTAACATCATTGATGAGTTCCTTGGACCACTTGAGAGGAGTCCTTAGTGCCTCTCGGGATGGTTGTGTCTCATGTGCTCAAATTCAACTCCATCATCGCATCGTTGAGATTCATATAGGGTTTGTTCCACACAGTACTTAGTCGAAGACCCTGGATGTCGCCCAACTCTAGCACATTGGTGAGTCCACTCGAGGGACCTAAACAAGTCATGTCCCTTGTGATTTTCGGGTTGCGTTGGAGACAGTGATCAGAAGCCCCAGCAGTGCTTCGGTATACCTTTATGATTGATGCAACATACTTGTACCGTAGAGACTCGGATTCTCAATCAGTGAGTCCATATAGCTATGTACTGTTCCAGATCCAGCAGACCATCAGTCATGAAGATGTAGCATTCCATGAGAATTCCATGGGTCCAATGTACCAGATCAGTATTATATTCAGCTTCACATAGAGGCAATCAACATTGTAACATTAGTTGTATATGATCGGCTCTTGTATTTTAGAGCATAGAACAAATGATTCTTTTGACATTGTCATGAGCATGGGAATGCCTGCCTCGTCCATATACATGTCACACATTTATTGTATCTCACCCATTGATGGGAACCAAATTAATAAAAAACCAAAAGCCACCATGCCCCAGCCCTGGAAGCACCACCTCTTGACAGCAAATCCTATGATTTCCATCAGCCATACGTTGAGCTCCTACCCTCACACATTAGGGGGCAATCTGTTAACCCAAAAATCCCCCACACAGCTCTTAATGGCCTACACCACCCAAGGACACCACCTCACAACACTCATTTCACTCCATAAGACATTCCATGACCTTCCACTTGGTCCCCACACCTCCAAAAGATCCCAAGGATGAAGAAAAGGGCTAAAAACCCCCCAAAAGAGCCCAAAATAGACCCCCAGGAGCTAAAGCCCTCAAAAAGGGGCTAAAACCCTGAAAGGGGCTAAAGTTAGGGCGAAAGGGGCTAAAGGCCCAAAAAAGGGGCTAAAGCCTTGACCAAGGGATTAAAACCCTAAAACCCCTTGGAAAAACTATATAAGGAGGGTGGGGGGTCACTTTCAAAACACTCCTCATTTGCATATTGTTATGCTTCCCGTGGATGCTTTGAGACCTCTTGCTCTCAAGCCACCCACTCTCCCTCTCCTCCATCTCCATTTCTCCAAGCCATTGCTCCCCAACCAAGAGAGAGGTGCTCCCATGAGCCAAGGCATGGTGGCCCATTTCCACCCAAGTGAGGTATAGCTTCTTTTCATGCATGTTTATTTCCTTGTTTTGTTTTCTAACCAATATTTCTAGTTGCAGGTTTGCCATTAACATCATTTGCAGGTTGTTTCATAGTAGTATAGGTTTATTTTGCAGGTTTTGGAGGTGGAACCATAACCCACTGTGTGTAGAGGGGTTCAGAAGGGCTGCAACTCCATGTTTCTTTCTGATTTACTCTTAGATGTAATCTGTAATAGCTGCCATTTATTTGTTCTAATGTAGCTTAGCTTAGTTTCAATTTGCAGCTCTATTTTTACCATTTTTACATTCTCTAGTGAGGAGAAATTCTCACTACAAAAAGGACCTTCACCTAATTTGCAAATCGTAACTAGATAAGAGACCAGTCTAGACGTGGCTTTCCCTTATTTTGCCAAGTTTGTCGCATCAAAATATTGACATCTGATCCTAGGTCTAAAATGATGTAATCCATGTCATAATCCCCTATCTGTGCAGTCATTCTTAACTCGTGCCCAATTTTTAATTTCTTTTTGACCTGGTTAACTCTCTTTTTAGGTTGTGGCTCGACTGGTGTTTCTTCTATCAGTGTGTGTAGTTCTGCAACAACATCTTTATCTTAGATTAACGCTAAGCAACTTGATAAAAAGGACTTGACCTTACTAACCTTTTGTGGGACCTTCTTCTGGAATATGTGCTGAAATTGTTTAGGCATCTCTCTGACTTCTTTTGATGTTGACGGTTCTTCTGGATCAACAAAATATGGTCACACATCCATGAATACTTGATTTTGTTTTTGGACATTGAATGACACCTTCTTCTGCATCGCGGGTCGTACCTGCGGCTACAGTTGTTCTTGTGGTGTCTCCAAATCAGCTCCGGTCGTAGCACCTCCTTGTGTTACGGCAACAATGCTGAACTCTCTTGGTTCAACAAAAATCATCTGGACATTCAAGTTAGGATTTGGATTTAGATTCATATTCTGCGTAGGGGTAGGAATTGTCATGGTCTGTGCTTGCCACTTTGCAATAAACTAAGGACATTGCTCCACATTATGGTCTTGTCCCTTACAGTAGGAACATGTCCTCACAGGCTCTAGGAAATATCTGATGTAGTGACCTAGTTTTCCACAGTTATAGCATGTAACCTGACCTTTTCCTCTACCAAATCCTCCTCCTCCACCTATGAAGTTTCTGCCACCCCTTCCCTAAGGGTGTGGCTGCTGTGGGGGTGTTGCCGTAGCAACAATTTCCAAAAATATTTTTCGAAGATATTTTTTGGCCCCCTTTGAAGATCATAGTTTTTCTCCTTAGATTCCTTGATTTTGATTTTTAGCTTGTGTTTTTTCTATCCATCATAAACGTTCCAAAGATTCATTTTTTACTAAGGCAGAAATTACTCTTTTGATTCATTGTTGCAGAGGTTTTTCAATCTTGGAGCAGCTACGGCGGGCCTTTCTTTGTTTCCAAGCCTCTACAGTGGGCCTTTCTTTCTCTTCGAGCTGAAATAGGGAGTTGTTTTCCAATTGTGAGCCGCTATGGTAGGCATAATTTTGTTTCACTGCCACCGTAGCAGAGGCATTTTCACGATCGGGCCTCTACAATGGGCGTTATCCTTTTTTGTGCGTCGATGTCCGTTTACCCCCGCTACAGCAGAAAAATTTGCAAGTCATGCCCACTATGGTGGTAGATTCCGCGGTTTGTCTTTTGATTTGGTCTTTGAGAGCCACTAAGGTGGACGCTTCGTCCAATTTGACCCGCTACGATGGAGGCATTTTTTCATTCGCATCCGATTCTAGTAGGACCCACCGTTGTGGAGGGTTTTCAAGCTTGGAGCCGCTATTGTGGATGCATCTATGTTTTCTCTCCAATATTATTTTACGGTCAAGCCATAGAGCGATAGTGGATGAAAGGTGAACTTTAGGTCGGTAGTAGTGGGTGGATGAGTAAGTTTGAGCCATCGTATCGGGGTTGTTCCCTTGATGACTTATGTGTTCCGACCCACAGGTGGTTGATGCCAACGGTGTTAGGGGGATCATACGTGCAAGTATTAATGACGAATTAAAGCCCCAAGAAGTCTTTTTATTTTCCAAACCGAAGTCTTTTTACCATTTTATATTACGGAGTTAGTGAGGAGGGAAAAAAGTCTATTGAGCATTTTTTCATTTAGCTCCACATACGGTTAGTGGCGATACCCCATAGAGCTCGCGTAGCATAACGTTTCGAGGTGTCTTCGACCATGTGTAGCCTTCACCCTGCCAGGTAAGGTTTTTCATTCTCCTTTTCTTTAAGTTGGATTGGTGGTTGGGTTGCAAAGCTGTCCACCAATTTGCGGGGTGGGTTAGGCGAAGTCTTGGCTCGGTATATAATGAGGTTTTTTTAATAAAAAGCTTGTATATCTTTAGGCATTAGCCGTTTCATTTTATTTTTTCCCCAGTAGAGACTAGGCTATAAATCTTGTCTGCTTGTCCAGAGGCGTTTTCACCCAGTCGGCTAGGTTGAAGATGTTCTTTTAGGAGGTTGAGAGTTGCACTGTAACGTTCCCGACCCCTTGACCGACGAAGAGGACACTACTATACATCATATCATCCAGGGATCTAGCCCCATGAACATGAACATACATATATGTAATGCTGAAGCATGATACTTAAAACAACAAACATATTATGAGGCATAATCATTCATATACACAATGGAAGCAAAACATATCAATCAATACTCATGCATGTATAGATCAGCATTTAACATGTATATCGTCATTCATTCATTAATGGTAATTATAATTGCAGAGACAAGTTAGGCAAGAATACTTATCTTAGAGAGAACTTGTTCCACAACTAGCTATGTTGCTGCAATGTTCCACCCAACCGTAGGCCTGCGTGCTCTTTAATCTCTCAGCAACACTGCCACCCTTGAGCCGGGCATGATTCCCCAAGGAATAAGGAACTAACAGGCTTACACATAGCCCAGGATAACACCACCACAATGGTACATAGTTCAGCCAAGCCAACACAGTTGGGTTTATCAGGTGAATAGCAGATCAACCAAGCCAACAAAGTTGGGTTTATCAGTCCATCTAGTTGGGAAAGGCTAAATGATAAGCTAGTGAGCTCATTGAAGAGCTAAGGGAACCTACACCAAAACTAGTCTAACTTCTAGGACACCCACTCACACCCAACACAAGGAAATTAGTCATTTCTCTACAACACAGTCCCTCAGACCATGATTCCCCTTCCAGTGCTATTCAGGGGTTGTGGAGAAGAAAGGAAGCCCACTAGCTCTGTCTGTGTGGTTCCCAAACACACCAGGTTTGTCAAACACATCAGGCCTTCATCACCACTCCCATGCAGTCTAAAGACCAACCACTATGTTCATGCAGCAACCAGCTATTCGAGCTTTAACAGGGGAATACCATGCCTGAGTCGTTCTTGGCCCTATCATGGCCAAAACGACTCAATGGTAACCTACAGCTGCTCCCAAAACGTGAGAGGGAACACAGCCAATAAAATGCAGGTGAACTCACAACAATCGAACAACATGGGGAAAACCATGGCCTCGGCCCAACAATGAAATGAAAGCCAAAGTTACTCAGCCTAAAACTGGAAGAGTAAACAGACTCTCAGCCTGGGCAGAAGGAAAACATGCAACCTATAGCAGCTAATTCACAAGGGATATCACAGCCAACAAAATATGGAAAACAACAGCCCACAAACAACAACAGAAAACCACAACAATCCTTCACAGTTTGGAAATGGTGGAGGAAAAAACACTGACTCTATGTGTGATCTGGAGGAAAGAAAACAACCACAGAGGGTAAATGGTGCGAGAGAGAGAGAAAGGTGAACCCCCAAACAAGAAATCGCACCCCCCTTAGCTCAGCTCTACGTGAGGAAGATGAACCGGCCCCCTGCGCATCCCTGCGTGAGAGTGAACCCAACGACCAAGACAGTGGCGTAGTGATGGTTCCCTTACCCATGTGAAGGTGGAGAGACACCTGGTGGAGTGAGCGTGTGGCAAAGACTGACAATCCTACCACCCTCCACTTCCAACAATAACTGCCTCAACAACTCAGTAGAACATTAAAGTGGTGGTTGGATGAGACAAGGGAAGGTGAGAAAAACAAACAAGGTGATGACACATGGCTTTGCCCCCCATGGGCACCTCAAGGTTTAGTATTCCCCCCTCTTTATCCCTAGGAATCATGCCCCTTCTCAGTTTAGTTGCAGTGAACATAGCTGGTTGGGTTATTTAATTAAAAATGCATAGTTACATGATGCCACAATTTAATATATGCTATATGTCCTGATATACCATTGGTGACCATTCCAATCCGAATCATAACATAACTAAATCGATGGTGGGGCTTTTTCCCTTAGCTCCTCACCATGATTATTTACAACACATGTATCATGTATATTAATGCAAACGGGGTCAAAATAGGGGATGTTACATGCATCGTTAATAAGCCAATCAAAATTTTCCTCATGAGTTTAGGTATTGGTATGGGCTGTGGATTCCTCGTTCTACGCAGAGCCCATAGGTGGAAACTCCTTAGGTATTGGTTGTGGGATTTTTGGCCTAGGTTTTATCCTAGGGCATCGCCGCCTTTTTTGTTTCTTTGAAGCTCTGTTGTGCATGTGAGAGAGAATGTCTGGGGTTGAGTGGGGATTTTGCTGATAAAAAAAGAAGAGCACAGGGGTTTTCAATAATGGTTTCCTGTATCCCGCCTTTGTTTTCTAGCCGTAACTATGACCCATGCCTTTTATTGTTGGTTTTAATGGATGAAACTGACAGGGTTAGGAAAATTTTAGGTTTTTGTGCTGCGGTTATGTATACATATGTATTTGTTCTTTCTTACATTGATAATCATTGTTTGAAATATGAATGCTAAGGCAAATCTGTTTTGCAGGTATTGTTTACTACAGAAACCATGACAAAGAAGGGAAGGAATAAGCTTAAAATTGTTGAAAGCAATTCTGACACAGATGTTGTTGAAGTCCCACCGGCAATGAAGACTAAGATAGTGTATGAAGACACTAAGGTGATTACAGGAGCAAAGCATGAGCTAAAATGGGGCTAGATCTATCCTATGCTGGTTGAAAGAAAAGTGCCAGAAACTGGTTTGGGAAATCTAACTTTGTATGCGAATATTTTGAGGTATGGTTTAACTAAAATAGCAACTAGATCTGAGATCTTTCCCTGTACAGAGGTCATTAGATGGATGTTACCCAAAATAGACACCATGGGAATGATAATAATTGATGAGGAAGGAAAGCCTATTGTATAGTTTGCAGCTGCATTCATTTCAAAACCTTACATTCTACCAAAAACATAAATAAGTTTAACTATAGAGTGGGGCAAAAGTATGAAGTTTGACTATACAACCAAGGCAAAGATGATGGTGGATGAAGGAAAAACCTTCAGACACAAACAATCAGGAGAATATGAGACTGCACATCTTAGAACCCCTTTCATGATAATAGTATTGATGATAAGCAAGTTGTATGGTCGGGCTGATGGTAAGACGTATAGTTTTGGTAGGATTCCCCTCATGTACTATGTATCCATGGAGGGAAAGATATTTAAATTGGATGATATAGCTGCTAGGAATGTGGCCAAAGGTGTAGAGGTAGCCCAGGAAGGTCTGAAACAGACCAAATCAGAATTTTTTGTCATCTTTCTTGATAGGTTGTATACTCTATAGACACATGTTTGATAAGCTTAATTGTGTGTGGAAAGAGGAGAGGGCCCCTATATACGTTGCATATCAGATTTTGGGAGCCCATATATATCACAACCATTACCAGTTGATTTGTGAGGAGTTCATAAGGCCTCTGTATAAGTAGATCTTTCTAGAAGACTGCCCATGTTTATCTGAGGGAGTTGTGGGATTCATAAAAGAATATGGAGATTATTCTTTCACAGAAAAGGGAACATATCTGAGAATGTATGGGGGCACCAAGGCACCCTTACTACTGCTCAAGTATGCAATATACTATGTTAGCGACCAAATTGAAATGGTATTTTTAAGAGTGTCCTCATCACTCTTTATTGGATTTTGTTGCTTTCTTCAATCTTTTGGCCATTGTCTTAACCCTCAAGTTTTTCATCCTTTGGTTTTCCCACCATCCTTTGGTTTTCCCTCTTGACCTACAATAAATGGTTAGCATATGTAAAGACCGCCACCAAATATTCAACAAATTGACAACATTGTTTTCGTTAGAGTTTCCAAATGACAGAAGAATGGTTTTGTTCACGTTAAGAAATAGGTTGAAGGAACTGAATCACAAAATCATTTCCACTGAGCACTAAATTCAGTTCTGTATTGATGCACCACCAGATTTAACTCTCTTGCGGGTGCTACCAAAGCTTACCATAGCAGATTATTCAACTATGCCATAGTACCCAAGTGCTAGGTTAATATAGAGAAGATGCTCGCAGGATGGATCTTCCTTGCCATAACTCCTCAAAGAGCACCGATACCACAGTGTATGGAGATTTTCTGCAAGTGAACTATGCCAGCCATAAATTACAATGCCAATTGATCTACTCTATTTATTCATCTCAGTGCAATTTTCTTCAGAAGTGCATCTTGGAATTTGTTGCTGTTGATAAGAGAACATTTGGAAATAAAGAGAAGAACTCGTATTAGGGCTCTTCTATCTAATTTTCCTTATGCAAAAGTATATAAGCAACAAAACCCCTCTCTCAAACCCAGAAGATCAAGTTAACATATTGATGCAGTAGGTGACTGATGATTATGGGTTTAATATATCAGTTGGCATACCTCAGGATGTTGGACATGCATTTCCTACTAATGCAGAGAAAGTTTAAGAGGATGATCTAAGTTGATGTTCTACTGAGGTCATTTTTATAGTTTTGAAAGCCTAACTTTCTGCAATTTAGAAGGGTTCCAAAAGGCATTGTTAGTTGTTGAAAGCCCTGATTTTGGCCGCTAATCTTACTCTATTTCAGGCCTATAAGCTACCGAAAGTGCAGAACTAGGCAGAGTGCTAATATTTTTTCTCAGCTTGAATATTTTTAGACATAATTTGTCGAGAAGAGTTCCAAATGATTATCAACATTAAAATGGGTAAATATTACTCTTTTCTTCAAAGTTTTGAGGCACATTTAAGGAAGAAAAAATCTCAAATATCATCCTATTTTTTAATTGAAAGATTAACAGATTAGCTTCTAGATGTCAACTGAAGATTCTAGAAGGCTTAGTCATCGTCCAAAACACAAGAGGAGTAGTCAAAGACTTAGTATTAGGATATGGTTGGACTCCTTTTACATAGGATCTGATTCCTATCATTTTGTAAATTAGTTTTATACTATCCTAATTTTAGTATTCTCGATCCTTGTTTATAGGATCACAGTTTTTGATGTAAAGGATATAAAGCCAAGATAGATAACATTGTTTGGAGGAGGAAGCAATCCCGAGAAATGTGATCCGATTTTGAGAATTTTCCCAACTCTTTGTAAACAGACGTTTTGAGTATATATCAGGATACGAGATTCTTTCATTTTGTTTTGCAGATCTTCATTCTTATGTCTTTTCTGTGCTTGTGAGTGATTTTATATACATTTATCTATGTTTATCTAATGACAGATAACTGTCATCTTGGCTCTTCATTGATATACTAGAATCATAAGTGTTTTGTCTCCTTGTTATAGCTAGACATTCGCATATGCTCTGTGTATGTGTATATGCTAGTATGATAAGTCTTCTCCATGTTTCCATACATTTGATTTAAATCATCTGAAAATTTGTAATAGAAATCCTTGTTTGTCTGAGTATATTCATGTGTGTTTGAGTGAGTGAGTTTATGAGAAAGTTACTTGACTCGACTCATCCTTTATATTATTGATCATTTAAGTTACCAGGCTCATTCCCTTTAGTGTCAGGGAAAGACTCCTAGAGTGATAACAATTGGCGCCATTACCGGGGACGAAAGTGGAAGCAAAATTTCCCTCGGAAAATGACATAGATTTGTTTCTTGATGGAAGATAAGAGATAGACATAAATTTTGACTGTAATACTTTGCTTGGCAACTCCACATTAAAGAATCCACTGGGGAGATCCAGTTGATAGAATATGAAAAGGGTGAATTCAATATCCGGGTACAAGATCATCAATTTACTTTATGAACTGTTGTTATTCCTTATTAGCTCCTTTATATTTTTCCCTTCACATATTAAAAGAATTATCCTCTGTTTTGTATATTCTAAAGATTATCATCCATCGTTTATAAATCCATCTTTAGAAGAAGATTTGCAGCCTGCTTGTATTGTAGAAGCTGAATTAGTCTTTGTGCCTCAGCTCATTTATAAAAATGACATCTGTATCCAAATTCCTTCTAAATATGATCAGCCATGTAACCTTAAAGAAATCAAAACTGATTCAAAACCTATGCAGAGCTCAACACTTGTTTCCATAGCCTTGGAACCTTGTCAGCAAATTTCTATCCCTCATGATCATCCCATATCCTTTCAAATAGAAATCAGGATGAAGATGTTTAAGCCATTAAAACTACCCTCTCATCTTCATCCTTATCCTCTTGATTGTTATGAATATCTCCCTTGGTTTTCTAGAGAGAATCAATTTTCAGCTGAAAGTCACTTGAAATCTTTTGAGGGTTTTATTAACCGTTTTCAGATTGTTCATGAGGATGTAATCATGGGATTTTTCTCTAATTCATTGATTAGAGATGCTGCTATATGGTTCAAGATTTTAAGAGATGACTCCATTGGCTCTTGGATATAATTAACTAATGTTTTTAGGAAACATTAGGGAAAACATAAATCACTAGATTCTTACCTTGCTGATTTCTATGCTTTGAAGAAAGAACAAAATCAAACTTGTTATACTTTCAATCGGAGATTTGGTAGCATCTATCAT
This sequence comes from Pseudotsuga menziesii, assembly GCA_001517045.1. NCBI lineage: Eukaryota > Viridiplantae > Streptophyta > Pinopsida > Pinales > Pinaceae > Pseudotsuga > Pseudotsuga menziesii. The sequence continues at coordinate 220,213 of LPNX011011154.1, forward strand.
GGCATGCCATCGTAGATCAGGCCCCAAAGAGATAGCTGCCATGATATATTATGCTATGGGTTTGCATTCAGAACTTTCCCTTCTTCTATTAGAAAGGAAGTCATCATCCTTAAGACAGTTGTTTGAAGATGAAGAGGAAGTGGAGAAGAACATCCGTGCTTCCAGGAGGATCCGTGATCAAGATTTTTTTGAAAATATTCTTGCACAGGAGTAGGAAGACTGTCAGTATGTTTCATATTTTGAGTAGGAAAGTAATGAGCTTGAAGCAGATTTGGGACAACAACAAGCATGTGAGTTCACTTCAGATTCAGGTAAGAATTATTCAATATTTGCAGAGTAATCCAGAGACAGGTATGAGTTTGAATTTTATGATCAGTTTGTAAACCAAAATAAATCTAAGGTAATTGATGATTGCATAGGAAACTACACGTTCTTATATGATCATAGTACTTGTCATTTAAACATTTCTCTATCATCATCTTCCAAGCACTATTTTGATGAGGAAATTGTAATTTTTGATGATCACAAGTTGATCTCAAGATAACTAGAAAGTGATTAGTTTTCTAGCAGAGGAATAGTCATGGATGAGCACCTATTTCCTGAATACCAGCATGTTTCTGATCTTCTTTTCAAGGATCTGGTGGTAGCATTCATGGACTTATACTTTTTAGAGAATCTGAAGATTTCAGATTTCCTCAGCTTTCCATTGTTTATGGGTAATTATGGTTTCCTGGATGAGTTCTTATCACTGGTGTTACATTTCAGACATAAGCTGCTAATCGGTGATAATGATGAGATTTCTTCAGTTTTAAAGTTGTTTGGATGGTTGTTATGGAAGTCAACATTTACTAATCTGATTGCATATCTGGTAGAGTAGGAGTAGATAAGAAAATAAGCTCACTCTATGAGCAATTAGACTTTTTCAGTTATTGTTTTTTGAATAAGCAGAGAAAGATACAAGCAGGCTACTTGTTTGTAGAGAATTATTTGTAAAGGCCAGCTGACTCCATAGCCCAACAGATAAGGCATCTAGAACTACTAGGTTCTTGGAACCTCACATGGAGGATTCCATCCCTAAGTTGGAGCCATGTTAGCGACCAAAAAGCAATGGTATTTTTAAGAGTGTCCTCATCACTCTCTATTTTCCATTTGTTGTTTTCTTTAGTCTTTTGGCCAGTGTCTTAACCCTCAGGTTTTTCATCAAGTTCTTGTTGATCACTTTTTCCCAGCATCCTTTGGATTTTCCCTCTTGACTTGCAATAAATGGTTAGCATATGTAAAGACTGCCACTAAATATTCAGCAAATTGAAAACATTATTTTCATCAGAGTTTCCAGACGACAAAAGAATGGTTTTGTTCACGTTAAGAAACAGGTTGAAGGCACCTACTCACAAAATCATTTCCACTGAGCACTAAATTTAGTTTTGTATTGATGTACTTCCATAGTTAACTCTCTTGCAGGTGCTACCAAATATTACCATAGCATATGATTCAACTATGCCAAAGTACCCAAGCCCTAGGTTAATATAGGTAAGATTCTCGCATGATGGCTCTTTCTTGCCATAACTCCTCAAAGAGCACCGATACCACAATGTATGGAGAGTTTCTGCAAGAGAACTATGCTGGCCATAAATTACAATGCCAGTTGATTTAATCTGTTTATTTGTCTCAGTGCAATTTTCTTCACAAGTGCATCTTGGCATCTACTACCATTGATAAGAGAACATTTAGAAATAAAGAGAAGAACTTGTATTAGGGCTCTTCTAACTAATTTTCCTTATGCAGAAGTATATAGCCAACATCACCTCTCTCTCAAACCCAGAAGATCAAGTTAACATATTGATGCAGCAGGTGACTGATGATTATGGGCTTAAGATATCAGTTGGCCTACCTCAGGATGTTGGACATGCGTTTCCTACTAAGGCAGAGAAAGTTGAAGAGGAAGATCTAAGATGATGTTCTACAAAGTTCATTTTTACATTTTTGAAAGCCTAACTTTCTGTAGTTTAGGCGGGTTCCAAAAGGCGTTGTTAGATGTTGAAAGCCCTACTTTCGGTAGTTAATCCTACTCTATTTTAGGCCTATAAGCCACTGAAAGTGCAGAACTAGGAAGAGTGCTAATATTGTTGCTCAGATTGAATCTTTTTAGACTTAATTTGTCGAGAAGAGTTCCAAATGATTCAACATTAAAATGGGTAAATATTACTCTTTTCTTCAAATTTTTGAGGCACATTTAAGGAAGAAAAAACCTCAAAGATCATCTTATTTTTTAATTGAAAGATTAACAGATTAGATTATAGATGTAAATTGAAGATTCTAGAAGGTTTAGTCATCGCCCAACACACAAGAGGAGCTACCAGAGACTTAATATTAGGATATGGTTGGACTACTTTTACACAGGATTTGATTCCTATCATTTTGTAAATTAGTTTTATACTATGTTACTTTTAGTATTCTCGATCCTTCTTTATAGGATCAGAGTTTTTGATCTAAAGGATATAAAGCCAAGATTGATAACATTGTTTAGAGGAGGAAGGAGTCCCAAGGACTATGATTCGATTTTGAGAATTCGCCCAACTCTTTGTAAACAAAAGTTTTGAGTATATATTAGGATACAAGATTCTTTCATTATGTTTTGCAGATCATCATTCTTCTATCTTTTTTGTGCTTGTGAGTGATGTTATATACATTTATCTATGTTTATCTAATGACAAATAACTGTCATCTTATCTCTTCATTGATAGACTAGACTCATAAGTGTTTTGTCTCCTTGTTATAGCCGACCATTCACATATGCTCTGTGTATGTGTATCTGCTAGTATGATATGTCTTCTCCATGTTTCCATATATTTGATTTAAATCATATGAACAATGTAGTAGAAAGTCTTGTTTGTCTGAGTATATTCATATGTGTTTGAGTGAGTGAGTTTATGAGAAAGTTGCTTGAATTAATTCATCCTTTATATTATTGAGCATTTAAGTTACCAAGATCATTCCCTTTACAGTCAGGGAAAGACTCCTGGAGTGATAACAGACTACATAGTGCATAAGGAGGTAGTAAGACAAGTATTTCTGGATGGTTTTGGAATTCATCTGTTTGATATAAAGAAAGTTTTTTTCCCACCAGTACCCTTTTATGTAGGGAGCTACAAGTTCAACAGGGTCAAAAGTGCTCCAAATTTTGGCAAAGAGCAGGAGATTTTCCATTTTGGAGAGAAACGTTTTCACCAAAATGATTCAAGAGGAAAGGTGGCAACTCACAAGGTGAATTTTGAATATACAGATCATATTGATAAAGAGGAGTAGGTATTCAGAAATGTCTACAATATGGTAGCTTTGAGCAAGCGGTTAAAGGGAAAGGCATTTGGAGCTAAAGGAGGTAGTAGTAGCAACCCAAAATCAAGTAAAGGAAAAGAAGAAGCTGAAAAGAAGGCCCAAGAAGAAAGTGCTTGTAGGCTTGTAGTTGGAGCAAATAAGTTGTTGGAAGAGGAGGCACAGAAGGACAAAGAAGAAGTTTCCAAGCAAAAGAATACAAAAGCTATTTTGGATAAAATTTTAGAGTTAGAAAAAACTATTGCTCAAGAAGTTGCAAACCCTAACCTAGGAATACAAGATACAGAAGGTCCGATAGAGGGGAAAAATTAAGAAAATGAATAAATTGTAGGTGGTGGAGGTCAGGAGAAAAGCCCTATTCATGATCATCTAGAAAACCCTCCATCCACACCCAACAACATCCTTACAGGGGGTCATGTACCCATAGTTGAAATGATGTGGCCTACTTAGAAGATATTTTTTTATATCCTAAAACGAAATCCATTACATGGAGGACAGAAAAAACCTTGAATATAGGGACTCAGAAACCAGTGACCATGGTAACAGAGAGGACAATTATGAAAAATGTAGAAGAGCACCCAAAGGAATTGGCTTCTATGGGCATTGCAAATTCCTACGCCAATGCTCACAATGTAGACAGGATTCTAGAAAACATTGAGCAGTATAAGGGAAGGATGGACGAAATGAAGGAAATTTTGAAAAAAGAAGAAAAGGTAACCAAAAGAAAATATGAAGCTATCTTATTAGATTTTGAGAGGCTTCAACAAGGACACCAAATTTGAGAAGAGGAATGGGATAGTTTGAAATCAGCAAATGAAGAGTTAAGTAAGGAGAAAGGAAATTTGGAGAACAAGGTTGCAGAAATATAACTGCAGAAGACTAATGCTGAGCAGAAAGCAAAGTAGTATGAAACCCAGGTAGCAGCATTGGAGGCACAAAAAGATTCGTTGGAGGTTTTGTTAAAAGTGGAAAATGAGCAAAGAATGGATATAGAGCTATTGACAAAGCATGCCCTTATGATCAGAAATAAAATTTACCAGATGCAGCTCCAGATAGTAGATGAGATGTTGAAGGTTCGACAAGTGGAAGCCAGGATGGAAGAGATTTTAGGTATAGCTTCCTGTAGAAGGAGCAAGTCGATAAGTCGAATTGAATAAAGACCGACTTAGTCGATGAGCTGACTAAGTCGGTGAGCCGACTTAGTCGATCAGATAATTAAGTCGATGGGCCGACTAAACTAAGAGATTAGGTCAGCCATCTAAAGTCACGTCGGTTCACTAAACCGACAGGTACTTATTTTGTAACCGTCTGTAAATCATATATATTAGGCTGTTGAGCCGGACGAGAACTCAGTTCAGTTCTCTGCATTGTATGGACTCATTGTAATAATATAATCTGTTTTAATTCTATCTGTTCTTATCTCTTGTCTCTGTTTAGATTTATATATGTTTTAATGTGTATTATTGGTAACCTTATGTGATCTGTGAGATTACAACATTGGTTCCGTTGCCGGTAGTACATGACTGGAATGTATGCCAATAAATGATACCAGAGCAAGAGATTAAGGACTGGTGGAATCGTAAAATTGCAAACTACTTGCAGAATTATGCACGAAGGTACAAATTAACAGTCGCACAAGCAAAAGATTTTTTTTTTTTACAGAAACGCATGAAAAGTTTGTCGAATTAGTGCCCCAACTTTTGAATAAATTCCTGGATGAGAAAACTGGACGAGATTAAAGAACAACAGTTGCTGGAAAGACTGATCCACAGAGGTAGAACAAACTTTTTCGAGTGGTTTGAGAAAATCACTGACAACTTCTGTGAGGAACAAGTAGTCGAAGATAGAACTTCGATCGAAACAGTGAAGGAGAAATTTTACACAGACCTCGTCGAACAATTTCTGTGTTCCCTACTGTTATAGAAGATTTCACCACTCCAAGTGAATCACACTTTGTATGGCCTTCCCCTGTCCCGCTACAGACTCATTAGACCCTATGGACCCCTTTTTGTCCTTTGATGTTTCCCTGATCATCCCTAAAAACATATGAAAAATGATACACGTGACTTTTTAACCTATAAGCGCGTATATATGTGGGTTTTCCCACTAAAACTATGTACATCGGGATGTGTGCATAATCCAAATCCTTTTGGAGTTTTCCTTGATAGGGATCTAACTCATTTGAATCCTGGCCTTCCCTATGCCTTGAGATCACTCGGATTCAACCTTTCATTACCCCTTTGAAAAGCTATATAAGGAACCCCTTGGTACATTGAAGGCATAAGAGAGAATTGAGAGCAAAGAAACTATAGTCCATTGTTACCGAAACTTATGCTTGAGTCTGGATCCCTTTGTCCCTTGGAGCACTTTTGTGTTCTTCCCAAGCTTTCCTTTTGCTTGTGAGCTTGCTATCGAGAGATGGAGAATTGAAGTGGTGGAGGCCCAAGTGGGGGATTCCGTTTCTCCGGTTCATAGACGTGCCGTCAGAGGTTGTATCTTGTAATCTCTAATTTATATTAATAGAAATATATTTTCCTATCCAATAATGTGTGTTTGAATGAATATTTTATCCATGGGATTATGTCAAATGATTTTACATTATTGATTATATATTCTAGAATAGATCTAACACCATGATATATAGAATGCTTGTATTGTTTACTTGTTGTTGAGGAAGTAATCTATCAATTCAAGCTGAAGATTGGAAAGCTCAACAGGGATCTACTTCAACTGTCCGGAATAAGGTACGAGGTCTTATCCTTTAGTGTTAGACATTTAATTTCTATTGCATATTGGAAAGGATTGATTTCTAGAGTCAAGCTGTCTATTGTGGTACCCCAAGCCATAGGAATTTCTCTCCGTAACAAAATTAGTGACTTTGCTGGGGACGTTCCTTGCTTTTATTTGGGGGTTTGCGGGCACAATGGGCTTGATATTATTGACTTGCTCTTTGTTTCTCCTTATTTCTGTGTTGCATTTTATAGTATGTTCATCCATTGACACTCCCCTTCATTTGTTTGACCCTTGGCCTGCTTTTTACCACTTCCTTCTCTGTATACGCAGGTTTTTGGCCAAAATTCACGTACATACGTGGAGTTTTGGCCAAAATTCACGTATACACGTAGGTTTTTGACCAAAAGTCACGTATATACGCAACTGTTCTTTAAATAGTCATGTACACCCTCCCTTTTGGTGAGTTTGATGTTGTGAGAAGTTGCTGGGTGGGTTGTGAGTGTGATTGGGTGTTCCTTGGGTCTGATGTTGTTTGTTGGATGCTCCTTTTGTGACCAGAGACCACTTTTTCATTGATTTTTTTTTGAAAGTAGTTTTAGTCATTTATCCTTTTTGTTTTGTCATTAGTGCATTATTCTTTTTTGTCTCGATGTCTTGCTGGGCTTGTGTTTTATACTTGCTGTGGAGACTGAGAGTTTTAGATGAATTTTATTGCATTTTTCATTCTTTTATATTGAAAAATACAAGGTAGTTGCACTCTTAGTTGCATCTTAGATATGGATTTGAGGAGGTACTTGCATTGGATTGCTTGGATGAGAGTTGTGTTTAGGCTTTCATATAGGAAGGATTGCATTGGCATTCGGAAAGGAGTATATATTTATGCATATCATGTAGTGGCATACCCTATTTTTCATTTGACAAAGATTGCACTTAGCATTGTTTGTTATGGTGTGCATATTTATTTCACTGTTGATTCATAATGTCATTAGTTACACGACCATTTCCCTTTGAGTAATTATAGCCAATTAAAATCAACGCTAAATTAAAATGAACTACACTCTTTTCTTTTATAGGGTGCACCAACAAGCTTAGGTTTTAGGATCTTGGAATAGTTCATTGAAAGTCAATTCTCCAAGATCACTAAACAACAACATGTATGTGTCTGTCCAGGTGAGTGTGTGAAATCCTTGGTATAAATAGTGTTTCTCAGGATCCCCCTCTCAAAAGGGAGTTAAGCATGAGGCAGTGTGAGCGGTTATTGATTGGGATGACCCCTAGTCATAACTGAGTAGCACTGGAGATATTTCTAGGATTGTATTCATATCTGGGGGCTCTTTCGAGAGTTTCGGGCTTTGCTACCCTGCCCATACGATCAATCCTGCCTACGACTACTCACCTGAGCATTGATTATATTGAGGTGACGTTAGCGACCTTACATAGGATATCAAGGGGGTACTTTGTAGGGGTTATTCTGTGGGTGTCCTAGCCAGGTTGGGGTCGAACAGCACAGTCGCTTTATGCGTTGAAGCTGAGGGCCACAATAATTGGTTACGTACCTCCACTTATAGTGTATGGGAGTTTCGAGCCTCTCCTAGGCGAGACATACCTGCTGCATTCAGGAGCTCACATATCCTCCCCTTGGTTTGCCATTATTTTGGCTGTAGATTTTCTTAGGAGTGTGCTCTTTGTGCGCTTGTTGGCCTTTGGGATCATGGTTACTTGAGTATATTTATGCTCTCTTGAGTTTGGGTCCTTTTATTTTCGCCATGCCTGGTATCCTATCACCCATCCTTGGTCCTAGTATGGACCCTGGTGTTAGACTTGGGGGCATCACAACCCCTTATTGTGCTCATAGATTTGGGAATGGTCATATTCCATCCTCTACTCCAGTTGTGGAGGATTTTTATTCCTTTCGCTCGGTCTTTACACTGGTGGTCACCCTCATGGGGGTGGTAGTGGATACCTGAACGTTGGGTCTACACCTTAATTTCCTTTTTATGTCCCATCATTCACCGCATTGTTTACTTTGGGTGTAGTTGTCATTCCTCCCTATATCCTTCAGTTTGGATTCTTTATTGACTATTTTGAGTTGTTTTGGACTAATATGGTTGTCATGTAGGGTCCAGTTTTTGTACACTCTCTCCAAGGTTTCAACCCGTTCATTCCTATCACAGGTATCATGTCTAAACTGGCATATAGGTTAGGAATTCACATCCGCTTGCATTTTGCATGACCTTATGACCATATCACCATGTGCTTAGGTATGAACCCACTCTATTATGTCACAGAACCTTCTTACTGCTTTAGAAGTGGCATGATGTGAGTGGTAGAGCTTCACCTTATATGGGTACCCTAGTTAGCGCCTTATTTGCATTTGGTGCCCATGTCGATGTTTTCTCCTTTAGGGTGTGGGAGTCCGTTGTATAGTACCACCATGACATTTTGCAAGAGCTTCATACTCCTCTTGATCTTATGCTAGCCTATTTCCCTCAGGACTTCCTTATGTCAAGCTGTGAATGCATTATCATGAGCTTTGCCTGCCTTATGGAGTTTTATGCCGGCTCCCCTAACATTCTGTTTCAGCCATATAGCCCGAGCTTGTCTCATGTCTAGCCATGCAGAGCCATTTTTTATATCCTTTGCAGCTTGATTCCCTTTTTACTAGGAGGGAATTTTCCCCTGAGTGTCGATATCCTACACATGTATCATTGCATTGAGCATAGGTATGTTCCACTGCTTGGAACTAGTTTGTTTGCCCTTATGGTGACTCGTCTCCTCCTAGTTTGTAACTATAAAGCTAGTTTATTCTTTTTTCAAGATTTTCAAATAATTGAAAAAGTCCTGTTGCTGCCACAACTATTCTCCCCGAATTTAATTTTAACTTAAACTCCGAGCCCCTCGTCATCATTTTGCTAGGTTTGCTCATTAATTGCTTGAACCTCTCGGGCATATCTTCTTTCGTTTTACTTTGAAGATGGATGTCAGCTGGTTTATTTATGCCTCGTTTAGTTTTAGTTTGGGTCATGGATGTCTGGTTTACTGGTCAGAGAAAAGGAAAAGTTTGTTCTTTTGAGTTGCCTTTCGAAGAAAGAGTGAACCTAGCTGTTCCTGATCCTTAAAACGGTTTGAATCCTTGAGTTTTTCTATGAATCGGGCCTCTTTTGTTGTTAGATCGAAAGCTGCGAAGTTCCAGCTCATCCGCCATTGCAGCTCCTAGATCAAATTTTCCGCCCGAAGTCTAATTCATCCGACGCCCGATTCGTTTGGTTTAAATCGCTTACCCATAAGCTTCTACTCACTTGCCGTTGTGGCCGGGAGGAAATAGTCAGCTTCCGATCCGGGTGTCGTCCGACGTCTGAACTATTTTTCTCCCGCCCTCGTCGCATCCTTCAACTTTTGCCCCGTTCGCCGTTACGGATGAACCACCCGTCCTGGCTCCCAAAGCGTTCTTTCACCCGACGTCCGATTCACCCCTTTTTGCCTGTGTTTTCACTCACCCAGTCCTTGTACTCCGCCGCCTTTGTGGCTCCTGAAGTCTTGTCCCATCTGATGCAGAAGCTTGTCGACTGCCGATTTATAATTTTTCCACCCCAAGCCTAAATGAGTCCTTGTCTGGATGAACCAGGCTAGCTTCTTGTGGTTTATCATTCATGGCGAAAAAATGTTAATGTTTTAAAATCCCATTTGCGACGAATAACGCACCGAAATTGTTTGCAGGAGGAATTCGATGCTGCTGCAAAGACCCTGGGTTAGGACTGAGTTTGATCAAACTAGAAATAACGAATAACAAGCATGGGAAGACGAAGCATATAAAAGGACAAAACAAGCAAATGAAGGAGGCACGGACAAGGAGAACCCATCCGTTATCTGCCAGAAGCTAAACGCTCATAGAAAATGATTGAAAAAACAGCCAGAGAAGTAGCTGAATCGTTGAAGATGCTGAAAAGTCACACGCTGAGAGGCAGCCCAAGGGGTAGCAGTTGTAGTTTAAATATTTGGAAGTAGGACTGAGAAGGGGCTTTTTCCCTGGAAAATTTGTAAATGTTTGCTTGTAAGAGGAACTACTTCGTTTTTCAAAGGAGACTGCAATTTTACCTGTTGGAGAGAATAAAAATGGAATGTATTAATGCAACTCAATGAAAATGTTGAAAAGGAACTATTCCGTTTTCAGCTGTGTTTCATTTACTGTGAGAATATTTGATCCCCTGAACCTATGTTCTTGTTAAATATTCTTCGGTATCTTTTAGAATCTTTTTCCATTGTGAGTAATAAATGTCTTCCATAAAGCAATTGGCTATTTGGTTGTTTAAATATTTGTAATCGCTTTTGTGCTCTGAAAGAAGTATTAGCTAACTGTAACTCTTCAAAGTATATGTGCAAAAGGTATTACTCACCTGAATCAATAATCTTTCTCCCTAGGGATAGATTATATAGCTTGTTTGTTTTCTTCTTGTATGTGATTTGGTTGCTTGTGAGCCTAAGACAAGAGGTAAGAACCTGCGCATCACATTGTGAAAACCCCATGCAGTCTGATCACTCTGCATTTAGCTAGGCACTTGCATCTCATACTTTAAGTCAAAAATACAAAAAAATCGGTGGACCGGGTTGCAACCGGTAAAGCCTTTGTTTTGTTTCTTGACCCACGGTGGTCGGACCGCAAACCGGACGGATTCCCTATTCCAAACAGTCAACGGGCTAATTGGAAACGTTGATTGGGGAGAATCCCTTGCTGTTGTCGCCTACGGTTTTGCAGGCATCAACAGAATTGGCACTAGAAGGAGGGCCGCTAGTGTATGGATGGCCGAGGAAATCCATTTTCCGTAGATTATTCTGCTGGTTACAGTTCTGAAAGTAGCTTTCATAATCCTATTCCGGAAGAAGGAAAAAGAGAATATCTATTTCCTGTTCGCAACGAGATTGTTAACGATCTGAGAAGACACACCAGGGCATATGTAAAGAAGATTGGAGGATTTCCAATTATCCACGAATTGCCTAGAAGAGAATACAAGAAGAAAGACCGTCCTGTAGTAGAAGATTCAGTGTTGGTTGGAGACTGGGAAGAACTTGTAGAGACTGCCTTACAAGAAGTTGAGCTACCTTTGAATCAAGAAGGCCTAGAGACCCCTTACATTTCTCCTGTTCACACCCCTGTTGGTTCACTTCCACACTCTCCACCTTTACTTATGGTAGGAGTTAACGCCAATCAACCCCCACCTAATCCTCCAAACCCACCCCCTACATGGAAAGACAAATCACCTCTAAATCTGACCCCGCCTTTGCATGACCTACCTCAAGCCTTTGAAAATTTATTGCCTAAGTTTGATCCCAATGAGAAGATATTAGTAGATGACCATCTGCAGAGTTTCTATTTGGATATAGAAGGATTGAGGGCAGGGGAGCATGAAGATGTGGTTTGTATACTTTTCCCACATACCCTCAAAGGAGCTACGGCCTCTTGGTATTTTGGATTACCCGCCAACTCTATCCCAGACTAGGATACCTTCGAAAGAATGTTCAGAAGTAAGTATGCAGTCCAAAAGACTCACGCCGCCCTTATGAAGGGACTATGTGCTTTGAAGAAAGAAAAGAAGGAGAAAGTGCACAGTTTCACACAAAGGTTTACAGCATATCTTAAAAATTTCTCTGACACAGAAAAGCCTTCAGACAAGGTCCTAATTGAGTATTATACATTAGCTTTGGGTCCTGACTTGGCCATGTTCGCAAAAGGTAGGGCCAAGCCTACTTTGACCGAGACTTACGAAGAGGCAGAGGTGGTGGAGGCTGAAAGGGAGAGCATTGAAGATTATCCTAAACAGTCAAGGGAGAAAAGGAAAACTTTACTATTTACTAAGCCCAAAGAGGAGAAAGCACCAGATTATGAAGGTATGGCAAAAATGATGCAAAAGCTGTCCAATAAGATCATAGACCTGGAGAAAGACAAAGAAGCACAAAAGTACTACATGCCATATTATAAAAAAAAAGGAGGACAACAATCATCCCCAGCCTCCTCCTCAAAAGATTGCATCCATGAATTTGACAGATATAGGGATGGAGAACTTCTGTACCTTTCATCAACAACCTCATTCCGAAAGGAATTGTCCACAATGGATAAATTCAATGACATTGGTCATGAATCAAATGTTGGATTCAAGACTAACGGAAGAGGACGATGATGAGAAAATGGAAAGTGCTGCTTCCACTCCTACAAAAGGACAAGAAGAAGATACTATGGCATTATGGAGCTCCATTTCCTTACTCAACGCTGAGGAGGAGAAGACTCAGGGATGCAAGGATATCAGGGAGGCCAACGTAACAACTAGAAGTAAAGGGACGGTTAACGATGATAGTCTTTTACTCCCAAAGATTAGAAGGCTGCAAAGAAATATCAGGAAGAAGTTTCAAGATAAATCCTTGGCTGATCAGACTCCGGAATTCACCATTACCAGCCAAGATCCTAAACAGACTAGGACGTTGCCTAATCCAAATGAAGAAAGAGTGAGTGCTAATAAATCTCAGTATACTAGAAAACAAATTGAATATGACATTGTTGAAGATTTAAAGAAGATAAAGGCAAACATCCCATTGTTTGAAATGTGCAAAGTACCTCAATAGAAAGATAGTTTGATGAAAGCACTCAAAACATCAGAAGAAAAGCTGCCCGCTGACAATCAACCTTGGGATGAAGAAGAAATTGGAGAAGCTAGCACGGGAGGTAAGTCTAAAACTAAAGATCCACCTTTCCTCCTGACATTTGAAATTTTTTAATCATAACGTGCACAATTGTCTAGTGGAATCAGGGGCATTGATCAATGTCATGCCCATATCAGTATGTAAGAAAATAAATGGGCAGCCTAAGCCAACCACATGGAGGGTGGTGCAATTGGATAGGACAGACGTTAAGGTAATTGGTGAGATGGAGGATGTCCTAATCCATCTGGCATCAAATGAAAAAGTATGCCAAGTTATTAACATCGTAGTGGCTGATATACCGGATGCTTAAGGCCTGGTCTTGAGCAGAGATTGGTCAGCTAAATTAAATGGGTACTTCACCTCAGATTGGTCACATCTTTGGTTGCCACACAAAGGGAGTCCCAATCAGATCAAGGTTATGAGAGAACCTCACATGAAATACAATGTCACTCAATTGGATGAGAAGAATGTACCAGTTGAATCTGTATTATGAAACTACTTTCTTGAACTAGAACCAGGGAATTATCAAGCGGAAAAGGCTAGCGATACATCTGACACCCAGCCTGATCTCCTTCATTTTTCTCAGGATGATGAAATTGACTGTAAAATAGTAGATTTAGCAGTAGGTGTAGATGCTTTTTCAGTAGATAAGGGTTTGTGGACTTTATACTTTGATGGCTCAAAAACATTAGAAGGGTCAGGGGCCAGCTGCGTCCTTATTGATCCACAAAAAAATAAACACTTCCTGTCTTGTAGATTAGAGTTTGAATGTACTAACAATATGGTCGAGTATGAAGCACTGCTGCAGGGACTCAAAAAGGTGATTGAGCTAAAGGTGAGTAATTTAAAAGTTTTTGGGGACTCAGAAATTATCGTGAAACAAATAAGAAATCAAATAAATTGTGTTTCCCCCCACTTGAAAGCTTACCAAAATGAGGTATGGGATTTGCTTAAATGTTTTCATGCATTCAACATTATTTCAATCCCGAGAATAAAAAATGCTGCTGCTGATCTGTTAGCCACATCAGCCACCAGGATGGTACCCACTAATAATAGATGTTCTGTTGAACTTATTTTCAGGCCATCAGTACCCGACATGATCACCAAATTGCGAGTATTTGATGATGATCAGCAAATAATCGAATGTTTTACAAACGATGAGGTTTTTAAAGGAGCCATTATCGATGATGAGGAACATCAGGCTGAAATGAAATATGACAATTTCATTCCCAAAGGGGTCAGAACGTTAGAGAAGATGTTCGACTTAAACGAAAAGTTTAGAAGACCCGCTAATGTGAAGACGCACAGTTCAACTCTACAATTCGAGCTAATAAACTTAGGGACTGAAACGGATCCCAAGTTCGTGAACCTCGGCAAATGCTGTTCACCAATAGAAAGAGACAAGTTCCTCAATTTGTTTAAACAATACAAAGATGTCTTTGCATGGACGTACGTAGATTTGAAGACCTACGACACTGGCATTATCAAGCATTTCATCCCTATTAAAGCAAGCGTCAAGCCTTATCAGCAGCCGTTAAGGAAGATGCACCCCAAGTTGGAGCCACTGATTCAAAGCGAGGTGAAAAAATTGCTAGACGCTAGGATTATTTTTAAAGTCAGGCATTCAGAATGGGTGTCAAATTTGGTGCCGGTCTAGAAAAAAGTCGGGAGAAATCATACTGTGCGTGGACTTCAGAAACTTAAACCACGCCTCAGACAAAGACAACTATCCGGTACCTCCCATGGAGCAATTGCTACAGATGGTTTCTGGTTCTGAATTGTTTTCATTATTAGACGGATTCTCTGGCTACAACCAAGTGTTGGTAGCTGAGGAATATAGATTGAAGACAACGTTCAGAACTAAATGGGGAACGTTTGCCTATAGAAGGATGCCCTTTGGGCTAATTAATGCTGGAGCGACATTTCAGAGAGCTATGGACATAGCTTTCCACAGGCTGATTGGACGAAGTGTTGTGGTATATCTAGATGACATCACGATATTCTCAAAGGAAAGAGGGGAGCATGCATTCCACCTGAAGCAAATTTTTGAACGCTGCCAGAAATATGGCATTTCCCTCAATCCTAAGAAGTGCGTATTCGCGATCATGGAAGGCAAGTTACTGGGGCATATAGTTTCAAAAAAAGGTATATCCATAGACCCAGAAAGAATTAAGGCCATTGAGAAAATCCCTATGCCCCATAATAAAAAGGGAATGCAATCGTTTATGGGAACCATAAATTTCCTAAGAAGGTTTGTACCTGATTTTGCCCAGACGGTTAAACTGCTACAGCAAATGGTCAAGCAAAATGCACAATTCAAGTGGACTGAAACTGAAAAGAATGCTTTCAGTAAAATCAAGACTGCTGTTGCGCACGCGCCCTCTCTGAAAATTCCAGACTTTGCTAAGGACTTTATTATGTATACATTTGCATCTAATGATTCATTGGCAGCCGTACTTACGCAAAAAGAAGATGGGGGTGATGAATTCCCAATTGATTTTATGAGTACTGGGCTATAAGGTGCTGAATTAAACTACTCAGCCATTGATAAGCAAGCATACGCAGTGTTCAAGGCAGTGAAACAATTCAGGCCTTATATATTAAAAAACCGGACCAAGGTAATAGTCCCTTACCCAGCTGTAAGATCCCTTCTCATTCAGAAAGAGTTAGGAGAAAGAAGGGGAAACTGGGTAATAGCCCTTCAAGAATATGACCTTGAATTTAAGCCAACTACTATAGTGAAAGGTCAAAGTTTATGTAAACTATTGGCTGGGAGCAGAAATAACGAAGAACAAGCATGGGAAGATGAAGCCGAGTTGCATATAATGGATGTTTGTCCTTTATTCATCGCTCTTGAGTCTTGGTACAGAGACCTTGTGCATTACTTGCAGTCAGGGCTACTACCAGAACATTGGAATTCCAAACAAAGAAGAGCTTTGCGTCTAAAATCACCTTCCTACCAAATCATAGAAGGTGTATTATTCAGGAAAAGCTACGATGGAGTCCTCCTGAGATGTTTGGAGAAGGAAGACGCTGAGAAAGTAATGGCAGAATTACATGACGGTCCGGCTGGAGGACATTATTCAGGTGACAACACAGCCCACAAAATCCTTAGAGCTGGTTACTATTGGCCTACACTCTTTAAGGATGCACATTCTCATGTTAGGAAGTGTGATGTTTGTCAAAGGTGCGGTGGAAGGAAGCCTAAAGCAGCAGCACCCCTAAAGCTTGTGATGGTCATGGAACCATTCGAACAATGGGGGCTGGACATTATTGGAGAAATAAAACCAAATTCTTCCCTATTGCACAAGTACATTCTTACTACTACTGATTATTTCAATCGCTGGGTCGAAGCTGTTCCACTGCGCAAGATAAACGAAGACGAAGTCATCAGCTTCCTACAAGATCATATCATGACCAGGTTTGGAGTTCCAATTTCGTTAGTTTTTGATAATGCTAAATACTTTTCATCTATTAAATTGACCGCATTCGCCCATGATAAAGGGATTAAATTACATTATTCTGCTAACTACTATCCGCAAGGGAATGGCCTGGCTGAATCCTCCAATAAAAACCTTATTAGAATCTTGAAGAAGACTGTCATAGAAAACCAGAGAAGTTGGCACTCCGCCTTACCCAACGCCCTGTGGGCTGATAGAGTCACCCCCAAGTCTGCATTAGGAGTGTCACCCTTTACCCTTGTGTACGGTAAAGAAGCCATCCTGCCCCCCAATATCATGCTTCCATCTTCCATACTAGCTAAGGAGTCTAGGGGGTCAGATGATGAGGTTCTCCAAATAAGAATATACAATCTTCTGAAAGCAGAGGAGGCTAGATCCAAGGCTAGAGAACGCTTTAGACAGCAGCAGGAGGTAGTAAAAAGGTGGTTTGACAAACATAAAGCCAGGAAAAGGGAGTTGGAAGTAGGGGACCTAGTTCTCAAGTGGGATCATCCCCATGATGAGAAGGGAAAGCATACTAAGTTCCAACAGTTGTGGGTAGGCCCATTTCAGATCAAAGCCAAAATTGGCCTTGCTACCTATAAGCTGCAGGATTTACAGGGATGGGAGGAGAATTTTCCAGTTAATGGTTTGGTTCTCAAGCCTTATTTTTCTTGAGGTTGTTTTTGATTTCTTTGTTTTGTATGTAAATAAGCTGTTTGTTTGTTTTTGAGTCATGTTTTCATTTGGTTTAAGTTTAAGTCTGTTGGTTTCAATAAAGGGAGTTAACGCGTGGTTATTTGAGAAATACCAAAGTTTCTGGGAATGATAAACATGTTGAGCACCTAGACTGTGTGGTGCTATATGAATTTCTTCCAGTCTAGCAGTTTCCTCGAAATCTCTGTGTGCATTGAAGTTCTATGTAATCCCTGCAAAATAAACTGGACCCAGAGAGTCTAGAATACTATGTTGAGGCTCCGTCCACTTTACACTTAAAAGTCTAAGGGGCGATAACAGAGGACCCATGGAGAAGAACAAGGTGAACAAGATGTTAAATATAAATGATCCCATGCCAGGAAACAAATGCCAAAAGGCAGATCAGAGTCAGAATTCCTATGAAAACATCATGCATCCAAGCAAAAGCTGAATCATAAGTACTAAATGGCCAAAGATCCTCTCCGTCTGTGAGCTGAAACATTAAGCACACCACTCACACAAAAGGGCACTATGGGATAGAGGATCCTGAATTCAGTAAGAAAGGCATGCATGAAGACTCATAAGAAAAAGGGACAAAATTCCAAAAGCACAAAAGCTGCTAAAATGGCATGGGAATGAGGAACAAATGAAAATTTCTGTTCATCACATTCTACAATCCTATGGTGTCCAATGTTGTCAGCTACTTGAAAGAAAAATTAATAATGAACTCATTATTTGGCCTCAACAGAGTTATCTGAACTTGAAGGTCTTAGTTTCCACCTCCCAAATTGGACTAGCATCAATGATTAAGGTACACACTTCTGTTATTGAGAAATCTGTATATCTAGAAGAGTTCGATGGATGTGTTTGTGCGGAACAGTCTGCTACTCAAAGGAAAATCACCTAGAGATCTAGGTTCACCAGGTAATCACCAGTTGTTGCTGCCGCAACTGTTCTCCCCGAATTTAATTTTAACTTAAACTCCGGGCCCCTCCTCATCATTTTGTTGGGTTTGTTCGTTAATTGCTTGAACCTCTCGGGCATATCTTCTTTCGTTTTACTTTGAAGATGGATGTCAGCTGGTTTATTTATGCCTCGTTTAGTTTTAGTTTGGGTCATGGATGTCTGGTTTACTGGTCGGAGAAAAGGAAAAGTTTGTTCTTTTGAGTTGCCTTTCAAAGAAAGAGCGAACCTAGCTGTGCTTGATCCTTAAAATGGTTTGAATCCTTGAGTTTTCTATGAATCGGGCCTCTTTTGTTGTTAGATCGAAAGCTGCGAAGTTCCAGCTCATCTGCCGTTGCGACTCCTAGATCAAATTTTCCGCCCGAAGTCTGATTCATCCGACGCCCGATGCGTTTGGTTTAAATCGCTTACCCATAAGCTTCTACTCACTCGTCATTGCAGCCGGGAGGAAATAGTCAGCTTTCGATCCGGGTGTCGTCCGACGTCCGAACTATTTTTCTCCCGCCCTCATTGCATCCTTCAACTTTTTCCCCATCCACCGTTGCGGATGAACCACCCGTCCTGGCTCCCAAAGCGTTCTTTCCCCCGACGTCCAATTCACCCCTTTTTGCCCATGTTTTTGCTCACCTGGTCCTTGTACTCCGCCGCCTTTGCGGCTCCTGAAGTCTTGTCCCGTCTGATGCAGAAGCTTGCCGACCGTCGACTTATAATTTTGCTACCCCAAGCCTAAATGAGTCCTTGTCCGGATGAACCAGGCTAGCTTCTTGTGGTTTATCATTCATGGCGAAAAAATGTTAATGTTTTAAAATCCCATTTGCGACGAATAACGCACCGAAATTGTTTACAGGAGGAATTCGATGCTGCTGCAAAGACCCTGGGTTAGGACTGAGTTTGATCAAACCAGAAATAACAAAAAACAAGCATGGGAAGACGAAGCGGATAAAAGGACAAAACAAGCAAACGAAGGAGGCACGTACAAGGAGAACCCATCCGTTATCTGCCAGAAGCTAAACGCTCACAGAAAATGATTGACAAAATGGCCAGAGAAGAAGCTGAATCGTTGAAGATGCTGAAAAGTCACACGCTGGGAGGTAGCCCAAGGGGCAGCAGTTGTAGTTTAAATATTTGGAAGTAGGACTGAGAAGGGGCTTTTTCCCTGGAAAATTTGTAAATGTTTGCTTGTAAGAGGAACTACTTCGTTTTGCAAAGGAGACTGCAATTTTACCTATTGGAGAGAGTAAAAATGGAATGTATTAATGCAACTCAATGAAAATGTTGAAGAGGAACTATTTCGTTTTCAGCTGTGTTTCATTTACTGTGAGAATATTTGATCCCCTGAACCTATGTTCTTGTTAAATATTCTTCGGTATCTTTTAGAATCTTTTTCCATTATGAGTAATAAATGTCTTCCATAAAGCAATTGGCTATCTGGTTGTTTAAATATTTGTAATTGCTTATGTGCTCTGAAAGAAGTATCAGCTAACTGTAACTCTTCATAGTATATGTGCGAAAGGTATTACTCACCTGAATCAATAATATTTCTCCCTAGGGATAGATTAGATAGTTTGTTTGTTTTCTTCTTGTATGTGATTTGGTTTCTTGCGAGCCTAAGATGAGAGGTAAGAACCTGCGCATCACATTGTGAAAACCCCATGCAGTCTGATCACTCTGCATTTAGCTAGGCACTTGCATCTCATACTTTAAGTCAAAAATACAAAAAACTCGGTGGACCGGGCTGCAATCGGTAAAGCCTTTGTTTTGTTTCTTAACCCATGGTGGCCGGACCGCAAACCGGACAGATTCCCTATTCCAAACAGTCAACGGGCTAATTGGGAACGTTGATTGGGGAGAATCCCTTGCTGTTGTTGCCTGCGATTTTCCAGGCATCAACAAGTCCAAAAAAAATCAAAAAACCAAAAAGCTGGACAAGGAAAGATGTTATCTTTAGCAACTGTCGAGTTGTGTCGCCTTCAAATAGAGCACTATATATCACATCCATTGGTTGGTTTATAGTTTGACTTTAGAAGCTGTACTCGTTTATCTAATTTTATCTCCATCGACTGGTTAAGCTTCCAGTCCCTATGGAGCCTTTGTTGATGCCTCCTATGTGACAGAGATGTGCCAATTTGCATATCAAGTCTATGCTGCCTTCATTCAGTCACCATATGCCGTTATGCTCTTGTTCGAAGGAAGTTGAAACCCGAGTCAGCCATTCCTCAGTTATCTTGACTTTGCATGTCGGCCATTCCCAGTTCAGTTACTGGTTCATGCACCTTATGATCGAGTCCTTCCACAGTATACAGCTTTGCTGAGTACCTCGTGTTGGATAATGGGGGATGCCTTAATGCCCTCCTTATAGCGGATTTCATCCCATCGACTTCAGATCATTTATTCTGGGGTTGGAATCTAGAGTCATGTTGAGTGCCTTGAGACTTGCAGTCATCAGTGGCAGGTTCTCTCGCCATTGATAGTTTCTTGGGAATACATCAATGTCCCCTGATCAATGGATCCTCTCAAGTGTTCAACCTCAACACATTTATTCACACTTGTTAGTTTTCACTCTAGTACCTTGATTCCCCTTTTCATTATCGGTGGGTGATCTCGCGTCTGTTAACGGTATACATTAATGACCGGTAATCAGACGATGGACTACTATGTTCGACCTCGACACCTCTATTCACATAGTAGGACATGTACTCGTAGCGGTGTGTCTAGAATACTTTCCAGATTGGTGGCATCTCTTATATGCTACCTCCTTGATTGTGCTAGTGTTCATGAGATTTCAGCTCTCATGACTTGATTCCAGAATATGTCAGACATTTTCAGCCACTATGGAGATCTTGATCTATTATATATATTCAACCATTTTGGAGATCATGGTATTTTGTATATCTTCATCATGGAGATTCTGATCTATGTATATTGTACGTGGCGATGACCACATATGTGATATCATGTTTCATGCCTATTCATGGCCATTGTACTCTTATGTATCCAGGACTGCTACATGTATTTGCAATTCTATGTAGAGTTGTATTATTGTACTATGCTGATTAGGTGCCTGGTCTTCCATTTGGGATCCTTTATCACTCCACTTCTGGGATGGACTTATAATGTATTTCAGCCATAATATAACCCCTCTGATCTCATACATTAGGGGGCATCTGTTATAGCGGATTTCACCACTTCAGGTGAATCACACTTTGTATGGCCTTCCCCTGTCCCGCTACAGACTCATTAGACCCTATGGACCACTTTTTGTCCTTTGATGTTTCCCTGATCATCCCTAAAAACATATGAAAAATGATACACGTGACTTTTTAACCTATAAGCACGTATATACCCGGGTTTTCCCACTAAAACCATGTACATCGGGATGTGTGCATAATCCAAATCCTTTTGTAGTTTTCCTTGACATGGATCCGACTCATTTGACTCCTGGCCTTCCCTAGGCCTTGAGATCGCTCGAATTCGACCTTTCATTACCCCTTTGAAAAGCTATATAAGGAACCCCTTGGTACATTGAAGGCATAAGAGAGAATTGAGAGCAAAGAAACTATAGTCCATTGTTGCTGAAACTTATGCTTGAGTCTGCATCCCTTTGTCCCTTGGAGCACTTTTGTGTTCTTCCCAAGCTTGCCTTTTTCTTGTGAGCTTGCTATCGAGAGATGGAGGATTGAAGTGGTGGAGGCCTAAGTGGGGGATTCAGTTTCTCCAGTTCGTAGACGTGTCGTCAGAGGTTGTATCTTGTAATCTTTGATTTATATTAATAGAAATATCTTTTCCTATCCAATAATGTGTGTTTGAATGAATATTTTATCCATTTACATTATTGATTATATATGCTAGAATAGATCTAACACCATGATATATAGAATGCTTGTATTGTTTACTTGTTGTTGATGAAGTAATCTATCAATTCAAGCTGAATATTGGAAAGCTCAACGGGGATCTACTTCAACTATCCGAAATAAGGTACGAGGTCTGATCCTTTAGTGTTAGACATTTAATTTCTATTACATATTGGAAAGGATTGATTTCTGGAGTCAAGCTGTCTGTTGTGGTACCCCAAGCCATAGTAATTTCTCTCTATAACACCTACCGACCTTTCTGTTCAAATTTTTTATCGAGAAGGGAGTAGCACATATCGTCGAACCTCGACCATCACTTCACGAACTGCCAACAAACTCTAACTAAGAGGAGAAGCAGAGGAAGTGGGAAAAATTTATTACCGAAAGGGAGTGGGAATACTTCTTAAGCAAATAGACCGAACTACCCGGGCTTTCTAAAAGCGTCGGGTAGGCTATGGGGGGGTATCTGGTCATGTGTCAAAGATAGAGTATAGTGGATCCTAGTCGACTAGAATCCGATATCAGTCACCAGTAATGAGAAGTCGACTAAGAAGGACCTTCAGAGAATAGTATACTACGAAAGTATGTCGGACATTCAGAAAATAGAAAGGGAAGAGAGACACCAGAGAAGGGAAGCAAGACAAGAAAGGGCCTTAGAGCTGCATATAGGACAAAACCCTAGGGAGAACAACCAGGAAGAGAATCCACCAGAGTCAGGTCATGACCGACATGAAGAGGGAATGGAGCAAGAAGCATCCCCTGAGGAGGAAGAATTGTGGATAGAACAGCCAGAAGCTCTCCAATTAAGAGCTCCCAATGAAGGAACAACCCTTTCCCCATTGAATCCATGTACTCAAATACATGTTATTGTTGAAGGAGACCTCCGACTACGAGATGGTGACTTCAGTATATGGAGCCAACTAGGCGACGAAACGTACCCTGGATGACACCTTATTATACATCGACCGGTGGAAGGGAACTGGGTGACGTTTCAAGCAGCAGCCTCCCTCCGAAGTATCCACTTGCTCTTACCGACACATGAAGGAGTGCCCCCCTCACCAAATACAGCTTTAGAAGAAATCAAACAATCAGACCTGTGAACAAATAGTTGCAGTGGACCATCGAAGCAAAAGTCGACATCAAACAACTACACGTCGACGAAGAATTGACAACTGACAGGAATGCCAGTTTCGTCGACCAGAATTTCATAGGCATGAATACATCAGTAACCCCACCACCCTCACCACCACCGCCAACTTTTGAGAGCAGTGACAGTGATTCAGACATGGGTCACAGATTGGCCCACATCCCCCTATATGAGGGAGATGAAGACCCCTGATGACATTGGTTCGTCTGTGAGTCGACCTGGGAAGCCAACCAGGTTACAGATGAAGATAGAAAAATGGCATAGTTCACAAAAGCCTTAAGGAAAAGGGCATTGACATGGTACATGACCTTTTCGAAGGGACAACCTAGAGTGACAAAAGCCAAGATTAAGGCGCAATTTTTGTCATTTTTTAAAACTCCAGATGCTAAGCACCTGGCCGCGAAGAAGCTTAAAACCACATCACAAAATCCAGGAGAATCCGTTCATGACTACAATAAGCATTAGAAAGACTTACTGAGCCAATTGGATTTTGTTATAGATGAACAGTTACTAATCCAGTGGTTTTGTTGCAGGACTATCGCAAAAAGTACCTCAACACATTAGTCTGGAGATGTTCAAAACGTACGAGGATGTGCTAATGAAAGCTCTTTAGGTTGAGATGGATGAGGATATAACTGCTTACCCCATGGACAACAGATTGGAACAACAGCTAAAGAATGTACAGAAGTCTCTGAAGGAGCTAAGCCTCAAGAATCAGGAGATCTGATGCACCAAATGCTCAACAAACGGTCACTCGAAATATAATTGCCGACAAGAATATAGTCGTCGGGAGGTCCAATTTGTATAGAACAAATCCTTTTGTGACATTTGCTAGGAACACAGAGATCACTGTACAACAAACTGCCCATTTAACATGAAGAATGGCAAGGATTCCTGGTGCGCCATCTGCGAAACCAAAATTCATAACACTATCGACTGTCAGTTAAACCAAAAGAACCGACAGAACTATCAGGCGGTATACCAAACAAATGTGGTGGCACAACATGATGAGCAAAACAATACACCAAATGATCAGAATGGACAAAGATATGACGGAAGACGATACGAGCACCGGTACGATAATCGAGGCCAAGGCTATGGAGGAAGAGGTCGATTCCCTGGGAATCGCGACATACACCCGCGTCGACCCATCCAATGCTTTATATGTTACAAATAAGGTCATCGGTATGCAGACTGTCCATATAAGGACAGGAATGATCTCAAATTCTGTACCCACTGCGGAGTAGGCGATCACTCGCTTAAGGATTGCCCTACTATGTTAGAAAAAATTAATACCAAGAAAAATGTTAATGTCTTGTCTTGTGTACAAAAACATGATGTAATAAATACTAAAAATTTACATATTATAACTTGACAAGGAACAAAAACATGACCTAATAACCCTCAAATTAGTAAGATTAAAGAAACAAACGTCTATCCTAACCCACGGCATGAAAAACAAACATATAAAGAAGCAACCCATGTCTTTCAAGACATTGCATGACAAGAAGACCTCGATACCAGTCGACCCAACATAATAAATCAATTAATCCAACTTGTTCAAACAGACAAATCAGTATCTCATTTCATTGACTTATTGCATGAAATAAAAGGTACCAACCCTGAAAAAAAACAAAAAACATCTGCAGCTTGAACCAAAAGGACAAAAGTGATGCCGACCCACTTGTCGACCTGGAAATCGAAGGTTACCACATCCGACAAGTAGTGCTTGACTTCGGGTCACAAGTAAATATCATGACTCATGACACTTGGGAATAGATGGGTCGACCTCGTCTATATGAGTCAGGCATATACCTGAAACTAGCCGACCAAGGCCTAATCGAACCCATTGGAGTCTGGAAAAATGTTAATATGACTATCAAAGGAATCTTGACCAAGGTTGACTTCAAAATCATTGACCCAAAAGAAGGAGCCAACTCCTTCCCAGCACTAGTCGGTCGACCTTGTGGTAGAAAGATGAAAGCATCCATATCCTTGGACAAGGAACGAATCAAATTAAAAAGAAACGGTCAAAAGGTCATTGTACCCATTCATCCATCCCAAGGGGAACCTTGGACTGAACCTATTGATGAATAATTCAATGTTAGACAACTTTACCAAATCCACAACGATGCAGACTACACAGAACCAAACATCCATGGATAACTTAACTTAGGTAACCAAGACTCAATTGGTTATAACTCAGACACTGAATTATACGACCGGGAGATTGAGAATTACGAAACACAAGCAAGAGGGTGTTGGACTATACAAAAAGTATAGAAAAAACCCACCCAATAGTGCTTCATAGTATCCATTGTCCCAAAAATCTTCGAAAAGAAAATAAGGGAATGCCCTAACTTACAACCAACCAACTTAAACACTACACAACTACCAAGGTATAAGGAGAGGGAATCACCAGTCATGCATATTGAGCAAGTATCTAAAAATATTGGTGAACATGGCTGACTTCAAAGCTTAGCTGAAACGTTTACAGGTCAAGCAGCTAGATGGTGGGATACCCATCAGACAAAACTATAGACCTGGACAACTGCTTCGACTTACTTTTTCGAGAGGTTTAGAGGAAAGAAGTTAACCCAGCAAGTTCAGATACCTGTATTTACTCAAGTTCAAAACCCAGAAGAACATATCAAAACTTGTGAAAAGGAGTGGAGAAGACTTGGATACAAAGATGAGCGAGCCTGGCCACATTTGTTCCCCTCAACCCTAGCCGAATTACCAAACAAATGGTATAAGATGGAAGAAGCTAGAGGTGAAACCTTCTTATGGCACGAACTTAGGGAAAATTTTATTAAAGACTTCAACTTCATACCTTAAAATGAAAATCTGGTTGAGACAGCAAAGCAAATTAAACAATTTATCCAACCGACCGAAAACCAACCCTTACGAGACAATCGACAGATAAAAGACTGTAACAATCTACAAACATGGTCAAGACCACAGTTGACCCGTTTACAATTAGAGAATGAAAACACAGAAGGAAAGAGCTTCAGATGGAAATCCAACCACATCGAAACAACAAAACCTATCCACTCGATCTTGAAAATCGCAACAACTAACAAACAAGATACTAACAGAATGACTATAGCCAAATTCCCTGCCACATTCTCATAGTTCAAAGAAGGAAGTTGACCAGTTAATGAAGCTAAAGCACCAGAGTGGCTAAATGCCAAAGTACAAACTAAAGAATTCGACATCTCAAATGATGACCGACCAAAACTAGCAAAAATTGGTGACTACTAGAACGAACAACATACCACAGAGATAGTGAACTTACTAAGAGAATTCCAAGATGTCTTTGCTAGGGACTATAAAGACCTGAAAGGCTTAGTCCAAGAAATGGGAGAAATGAAAATTGATACTAAACTTGATGTTCGACCTGTTAAGAAAATACCTTATAAACTAGCTCACAAGTATAAGGAAATAGTCAAAAAGGAAATTGATAACATGTTAGCAATAGGAATCATCTACCCTATCGACCAATCAGAATGGGCAAGTCCAATGGTTGTACAGCCCAAGAAACATGACCCAACCAGGTTAAGAATTTGTGTCGACTTTAGGGAACTCAACAAAGTAACACTAACAGACCCATTCCCAACCCCTTATGCCGATGAAATATTGAATGAAGTTGTAGGACATGAATGCTACTCATTTACAGATGGATTCTCAGGATATAACCAAGTACCAATAGCTAAAGAAGATCAAAATAAGACAACATTTGTGTGTGAATTTGGTTCCTTTGCTTACAAAGTTATGCCTTTTGGAGTAAAGAATGCACCTGTAATGTTTTCTCGAATTGTTGTCAAAACATTCCAAGAATACATATATAATACCATGGCAGTATACTTCGATGACTGGACAATATAATCCACCTTAAAAGATCATTCCAAATGGCTCAGACTTATGCTAGAGAGATGTCGACAGTTTCAACTCTCCTTGAACATTAAGAAATTTATATTTATGAATCCCATATGGATACTCTTAGGGAATATTGTCTCTAAAGAAGGTATCAAGGTTGACTTTTCAAAGATTAAAATTATCCTCGACCTGAAACCTCCAGTAAACCCCAAACAATTCAGGGTGTTACTTGGCCATACAGGATATTACAGGAAATTTATAAGATGTTATTTAGATATGACCTATCCTCTCGAAGAACTATTAAAGGAAGACCAAGAGTTTAACTGGACAGAGGAATGTCACATCTCATTCGAAAAATTGAAAAGAAAACTAGTCGAAGCCCCTATCCTAAAGTTTCCAAACTGGTCAATCAAATTCCATGTGCATATCGATGCATCAGGAATAGAAATAGGAGCAATACCAACTCAACCAGGGGATGATGGAATGGATTATCCCATAGTTTACAGTAGTCGCAAATTAAATAAGGCTGAAAGAAACTATTCGACTACAGAAAGAGAAGCCCTAGGTATGGTCTTTTCCCTCCAAAAGTATCGACATTACCTTTTAGCCAACCCCTTCACATTCTATACCGACCATCAAGCCCTGAAGTACCTTGTCAATAAACCACTCCATCATGGAAGGATTTGTCGTTGGCTACTTCTTTTCCAAGAATTTGAGTTCGAAGTCGTTGTCCAACCATGAAAGCTAAATGTCGGGCTCGACCATCTATCCCGAATAGACACAGGAGAGGAACCGATCGGAGTCGACGATGACTTACCTGATGCACATTTATTTCACATAGAAGCAGTGCCAGCAGAACTAGAGGAAATAGCCCAGTTCTTAGAAAACAAACAAGCACCTAAAGGTATGAATACCAAGAAAAAACAAATTTTAGCTATGAAGGTTGCGCCATACAATCTCATTAATGGATTTTTATATAAAATGGGAATAGACAACATCCTCAGAAGGTGTGTACTCGAACATGAATGAGACCAAATCATGCATGAAGCACACTATGGACCTACAGGAGGACATTTCCAAGCATACACAACTACAAAGAAAATCCAACAGTCAGGATTATGGTGGCCGATAGTTCACAGAGATTGCAAAAGTTTTGTTAGCCGATGTGGCAGATGTCAACGACTTGGTTGACCCCTGCCTAGTACAGAAATTCCCTTGATATCAGTAAACCCTAGTCTCACATTCAAAATCTAGGCCATAGACTTCATAGGACCATTTCATATCCCAGCAAAAGGATCAGGTGCAAGGTATATTATTACTGCAGTAGAATACATCACTAAGTGGGCAGAAGCTAAACCCATCGATACATGTTCAAGTGAGATAGCCGCTAAGTTTATCTATGAAAAAATCATCACTAGATTCGGATGCCCAATAACCTTGATTAGCGACCAAGGGACCCACTTTATCAACAAAACCATCAAAAACCTAACCGACTAGTTCCAAATCGACCACCGACGGAGTACAGCATATCATCCTCAGTCGAATGGGGCGATTGAAGCTTTCAATAAAACATTAATGAAAGGGTTAACAAAACATGTAATGCTGACAAGGACGACTGGGATGAGAAAATACCTACAGTCTTATGGGCATACAGAACAACCTATAAATGGTCAACCGACCAAACCCCTTTTCGACTAGTCTACGGTCAAGAAGCAACAGTGCCTCTACACTTTTGACAACAGATGCCTACTATCACAAAAATCCTACATGTCGATGTCGAACAGGGAAGGAAGGACCGACTACTTCAGCTTAGCAAGATGGAAGAGCACTGACTCATTGCCATGCAACACCAAGAAATTCAGAAGCAACAACAGAAAGCATGGCACAACCGGAACATCAAGAACAAAAACCTAGTGGTCAGTGACTTTGCTTTACTCTACAATAGTTGGATCAAAGGAAAACCTAAGAAACTCCACACGTAGTGGATGGGACCTTACATTGTCGAAGAGATACACCCCAATGGATCAGTCTGACTAAGGATGATACAGGGCCTAGTATTTTGGAAGCTCGTTAATGGAGCACGACTAAAACGTTACAGGAACTAAAAATAAAAAATAAAAATAAAAATCATATAATGATCATAACCGGCAACCGAAATACATACAAAACAAAAAAATTTCAAAAAAATAAAAAAATACCGCACAGACAGGAAATCATGATAGGACATCACCATTTCGACAACCGACATCATGACCCCCAACCATTTTCATCGACCATTCCTGTTGACCACAACAAAAGAGATACAGGCTGTGGATACACCTTTGGTCCGCAGACTGAAGAACATAAAAAATGACAAAGTACAGGAAGGTCCATGGTAGAGACTATGGGACGAGATCCAAGAGTGGGCCTTTGTCGAAAAAAAGGCGACTCAGGTAGCACATAAAATACAACGCAACACTCTCTTTAGCTATGCCAATGCCCCACTGATTGCTAGCTTTGGTGTCCTGAAGGAAGCTGCTATGAAATTCATCATCAGTCGCTATCACAACGGTCAGTTCTACTTTGATGATCCGATCGACATTTTTGGGGATGTCATCTCCAAACTAACTGGCCTTTCTAATAAAGGAGACCCTGTACCAGTCAGAATCAAAGAAGGACTGGTTGAAGAGCTTACGGGATCATCTTTCGGGAAAAACTCAAAAGGGTTGATGATCGGCCAAATCACAACTAGAATGCCACAGATTGTGGCCAAAATAATCGCAATCACACTCACATTAGCAGGTCGAGGTAGTGACCTCAAGTTAGAAATGATGGAAGCCATCGACACTATTGCCACTGACGGACAACTCTACAGATGGGGGGATTATGTCACCGACATGATAAAAACCGTCTGTGAGCGATGCCAAGAGACGGGGGGAATCATCAAGTTTTCCTCCCTCATCTTATGGATCATTATGTACCACATCTACCTCGAAGGGAGCCCCGTCTTTCAGGAACCATCAAGGTTTGACATGTGGAGTTTTAAACCCTTCTACCAAAAAGGAACCCCGAACGAACTAGAGCGAGGGATAGTATTCCTGGAGAATTGGTTCCAACAACTAAAAGTTCGCACAACTAGATGGAGGGTGCCTCAGAACATCTGATGAAATCTACCCGTGAACTCCCACATCCAGCTGGAGCTCGACCATACTTCGATGTGGTACATGTAGGGCGAGGCTTCCAACGCCAAAGCCTTCGACTAGTATCCATTTGTCGACCAAATCTTCTGAGAATTCTCTCGACAGGCTAAGACGAAGATACCAGTACCAGTAGTAGCAAAACAGATCGACTTCTTAATCAAGAAGCCACTCACCTACCAAGAGAAGGAGGAAGACTACAATCTCAACCTTTACATTAGCACATTTGTGTCGGAGGACATACCGGTCGAAACCACTGGTCGAGTACAAATAACTATCAAACCTCCATCCGCAAAGAAAGCAGTACCATAGCCTACAAAACCAAAGCCACAACCACATCAGCAAACAACTCCTCAGGCTCCAGCAAGTGTCCTCCCGACTCAGGCACTGACAGGCGAAGTCGAACCAGACAATCCTGAGTATGCTGTTACAAAAGGCATCATTCGAAAACTTGCCAATGAAATAGCAGCAGCCAAGAAGAAAATAAAAGGGCAAGAACAACAATAAGGAAAAGGTAAGTGCAAACTTATCATTTTCGAATCATCAGATGATGAAGATGAACTGGTAGCTATTGCCCTCGACATTATAGAGGATGCTGCCGCAAATAAAGTGCCGGTTAAAACCTAGTTCCAGCATTTTGTCGAAACAAGAGCCCCAGCAGGTCGACCAAAGAAAGCAAAAACTACAACGACGCCTGAAAATGTCGTCGATCTTGTGTCGACACCTCCACCTCCATCACCAACAAAAATAATTGAGGAGCAAGCACCGGCACAACAGTTAGCCAGCCCCCTCGACTTATACAAAAGCGCAATGCCGGAGACGGTAAAAGCAAAATTTGACAAAGATACCGAATTAAAAGATTTCTTCGAGACATTGCCTACGCTATTTTAGTCGGCCCAGAAAATTTCCACCCAGGCTCCCATGTATATAGATAGCCGAACACAACCCTCAGTATTTGCAACCATCACGTCAACCTTCACACGACAATCTGACAAAGAGGGCGAGGTGATTGGACTTATGACCTCTACTATTGAACCGACCGACCCCGTACCCCAAGCCGACCTACCAGCCACTATACCATCAGGAGCAGACATGCCTTTCGATGTAAATCCACACCATACTTCCCCCAAACCTATCACCCCCGACCATTTCCCCACCCCATCACCACCGCCACCACCATCTCCACCATCACCACCACCCCCTGAGTCAGAGACAGGCCCACCACAACCGAGTACATCGACACAACCAGAGGTAGCTACCGTCCCACCTCCCCAATCAGAAAAACCATCAACTTTTGACCCACAAACCCAAGTTCCTGGATCAACTGTTGCAGGTACACAAGAGACAGAAGATGGAAAGCACAAGAAAAGGAAGGAGCATCATGGGAAGTCTCCCAAAATCCAAATTAGCTTGAGGGACACAAGTTCCTTAACCGACTTAGAGATGGCACAGCTCCTCAAAACCCTAGCAAGTGAAGCAAAGTCGAGGAATTCAAGGAAAAATAAAGAACTTCGGGCCAAACACACAGACCAGATTGAGTTTCTCGTCAGACGTAGTAATTTGGCCCAGTCTGTCCTGCTAGGACCTATTGAGACCGACACAGATAGGCCTCTTGAAAGAGCATATTAGCTATTCGAGAGCATGGTGTCGACCCTCCAAGTGGACATTCAAGAAACTAACGAGGAACAGAAAGAGGAAACTGCCAGACTCTTACTAGCACAACACACTACATTTTTGGAAGCATACAAAGTATTGCAGGACCATATGGAGGAGTTTGTCGTAACTGAAGAAGTGCTGAGATACTGTCCTACTCACTATGGGCAAGTCTATCAATAGACACGATAGACTCGGCAAGGGATTCAGGCATTGGAGAATAGAAAACCCACGGAGGCAGCACTTAGACCAACAATAGAAGATCAGATAGTGCTGGAAACCACCAAACTGCAAAAATTGGAGCGGGAAGCACATCAGTGGGTGCAACAAGCTCTCCCCAACTTAGAGAAAGTCAACATCATCTGCCCATAGATGAAACGACTTATCGAGACTGCAAAAGAGCAGAAAGTTCATGGGGCCCAACATGGAAAGGATAGCTAAAGTCCCCATCTTGGAGAAGATGTTGGTCCTATCAAACTTAACCACATTGACCATCGACATCTAGAAAGCTTTGCAGATTTGGATGGATTCCCAACATCACCTCGCCATCACAGCTCCAAGAATTGTTGAATTCTATGTATAGAAATGACCAACCATCCATCTTCACAGTCTGCCACAGTAAATTTTTGGAAGACCCAACAAACAAATTTTGTGTACCTCCCTGTTTCTTCGGGACGAAGAAACATTTTGTTCATGGGGGAGATGTAGAAGGAGCAAGTTGATAAGTCGACTTGAACAAAGACCGACTTAGTCAATCAGCCGACTAAGTCGATGAGCCGACTAAGTCGATGGGTCGACTTAGTCGATCAGCCGACTAAGTCGGTCGGCCGACTAAACTAAGAGATTAGGTCAACCATCTAAAGTCACGTTGGTTCACCAAACCGATAGGTAGTTATTTTGTAACCATCTGTAAATCATATATATTAGGCTATTGAGCCAGAAGAGAACTCAGTTCAGTTCTCTGCATTGTATGGACTCATTTTAATAATATAATCTATTTTAATTCTATATGTTCTTATCTCTTGTCTCTGTTTAGATTTATATATGTTTTAGTGTGTATTATTGGTAACCTTATGTGATTTGTGAGATTACAACACTTCCCAGTTTAAAGACAAGACCTAGGATGTCCTGGAAATCCTTCAAGGGCGTTTGAATTGGTCTGAAACAACCAAGGAACCTCCAAAAAATGCACCGATCAAAGACTCTGAGAGAGTGAAGCTGGAATATAAGCTAATAGAATTTGGGAATAAAACTGATGAATAATTGATAAGGGCGGTCCAGAGAACTAAAGGCATTTGCACAGAGTTCTATAGAAAGGTTCTTACAACTTACAACAATTGCCAAAAATCTACCAAGAAGAGGTTATATGAATTACCAGGGCATTAATAATACGTGAAGCAACTACAGGCCAGATGGTAGGAGGATGATTTGGGCATTCAGTTGATCAAAAGTTTAGATGAGAGAGTGCTTAAGAATGTAATAGCTTAGGCAACAGTAAGTAACCACCTATTAGAAGACCAACTTCGACTGATTCCAGCCAGGATGGCTAATATAAAATCTCAGGTGGCTAAGCATGAGGTCACTATTATATTTTTAGAGCCATCATAATTTGAGACAATAGTGACGAATGCCAATACGTGGAAGAATTTCACTAATGGGGTTGCTGGGACCACTTAGGATGTTTTGTTTTATTGCCACATATTTTGTAATAGCTATATTTTTCCTAAATTAGTGAACTCACTAGGAGGACAAGTCATTTTTGTAACTGATGTGTAAAGGTATCCCAAAGGATAGGAAAGCCAAAAGACATTTCAAATTGTATAAGTAGAGATCAAATCGATGGAGAGAGGGACTTTTCCATTCTATCTTTTTGTGAAGTTTATTGTAAGAAGAACTACTTCCTTTTATAATAAAGAGGCTGTCACATACCCCAATTTTGTAAAATAATGTTAAATGTTTTAATTAGATTTCCTAAGACATTATGTTAAATTTAATGCTAAGTAGGAACTGATGACTCAGCAGAGTCAAAAGAAGTGGAATGTAATTCTAAATATTTTATTTTTAATAAATAAAAAAGTGGAGACAACAGCATGGGAGAGCTATTAATAAGAGTGTTACTGGTCAAACTGGTGGAGGAACTAGGTGGAGAGCAAAAGACAAGTGGCAGCATCCTCAAACACTTCCTATGTTGCAGGTGGAAACTTCCCTACATTTGGGGTCATGATCCCCCAAGAAAGTGGGATTAGAGCAGGTGGCTCAATAAATGACAACTAACCCAAAAAGACCTAGGCAATCTTTTAAAAGTACCCAATGAATAGAGCTGAGGTTGCTCAGATATTTTCCAGGAGAAGAATCATTCAGGAGGAATGCACTTCAAGGAATTCATTGGGGAAAAGGGAAAAACAGTAAGGAAGGTGTTTTGAGAGAGAATCTGCAGTAACTTCGTCTATTATAGCTTGCTAGCTGAGAGAACTTATTGATAAGTTCAGGGTTTGTATTGAGTCTGAGGACTAGTATTGATTATTGTTGCACCTAGTTCCAGCCAGGGAGACCAGAGCAAGCTTGGGGGTCCTGAGGATTCATTGTTTGAGCACTCTCCAGGAGTTGGTAGGGAGGAATGGCCTCCCATTGCTGTTGTCGTCCAAGCTCAATAACAGGTTCTGCTATTTAATAATCTTGTTTTAATATCTGTGTATGATTGAATGTTATGTTGTAGTTTATGATGTAAATAATTAGAGGGTTTAGTCATGAAAGTGTTCTTAGTTTGTTTAGTAATTAGAATCATTTTGATGAAAAATAAAACCCCACCTATGTTTTTCCTCATCTGGATTGATCTAGACCATACTCCAACACAGGTGGTGAGATTATAAATAAAGATAGTAGGATGCAATTATAGAATAAATTGTTAGTTTGTTTAAAAGAATGCATACTTTTATTTAACTGTCAGAGCAATAGCATTCTGTACATGAAGTAGAGTTAGGGTTAGATTTAAGTCATTTATGTTAGATTGTAGAACAAGGAAAGAAGTTGTTCCTTTTACTAACAGAACTAGATTCAGTTGGGTAAACAGGTTTTCTATACAGTTTCTATTCCAGAAACTTTACTATATTATTTGAAACCGAGAAAAGAATTTACTAGCTAAAGTATGTAGTAATAGAATGAATAGAAATGTTTTTCTTTCTACAGTTATTTCTTCCCAGATTTTATATTATTGAATGTATAGAAACCAATATGTAAATAGCAATAGCAAAACTATGATTTTATTCTATAAGAAGCTAGTTAGTTCATAATCTGCTTACAGCTGTTAATTTATCTAGTTCCTGCATTAATTTTTATCTAGCTGAGCTCAAACGAGATCTATAGTTATTAGTCTATCTTTTATAAAAGTTTAAATAAATATTACAATATATATATACGAGATAGATCATAGATAGTTTGTTAATCATTTTATTTTATTTTACTAACATCATAACATATAAGATAAAATAAATACCAAGAGAACATTTATAAAGTATTTAGTACAGATGGCAAAAGAAATAAATAACAGAGTACTATTTCTCTATACGTTTACAAAATAAACTAAGTATGAATAACTTTGGAAGCAATAGTACTCACAGGTAAGACACCATCCTTGTTATAATAAATAACAACATGTTTACTATTATATACTTTATAGGGACTAAGTATGGAGGTAATATACAATTATAGGAACATTATTATTTTTTAATTAAAGAAATGTTCTTATCTTATTATTGTAAACCTGAATTAAAATGTAAATTCTGTACTCAAAGATTAACTGATAGTTACATAAAGAATTCCATTAAAAACATAAAGACCTTATATTTCAAAGAGTATAAACAATATAACAACATTTACAATTCCTTGAATAATAAAGTAAATCAATATATTAACAATGTACAGAAAACCCTAGCTGTTAATAATTTAAATAATTTACAGAGAGTAAATTAAATATATATATTAAATTACGAAAATCTAAGTAACAGAACTTAGATATGCTCATTATGCCAAGCTTAAACAATATATTTTTATAACACAAGTAAAACAAATTGATTTCAAAACTGTACTATAAACAAAAGATATTTTCAAGAAGACTGTATAGACAGCTTTACATCATCGAGTTCAGGGTAAAACCCTACCAAAATTAAAGTATACAATGGAGTTAATTAAAAGGAAAGAGTTTAATCTCCTTTATGCCTCTCGGCTTTAAACAAGATCTACAAGGTAAGGCTTTTACAGCCTATACAAACATTGATATATATATATATTACACAGTAATCAAATAAAAACCAAAATCACAGTCCCAGCCTTAGCCAAAGATCCCATACTAAAACGAAGGGTTTAACCTCTTAAACAACAACGAACTATTCCATTTAATTGAACCAAGGAAACTGTGAGGGTTACAGGTCATGAAGACCAACCCACGACTGTCCCTAAAGGACCAACAAGGAGGAAGATGCCATGGTTAGACCAGGCTTACTGTAAGCAGCCAATCGTCACGGTCTCACACCTTTCACACCAAGGAGAGAAGGTTGACCCTGTTAAGAAGGAAGAGCAATAATGTTAAAAACTTTGTAACATTATAAACCACTGTTTAAGTAAAACCGTTCTAGAAAGAAGACGAAGGGTAAACTATGTATCTTACCTCAAAAATTAATGAAAATATGACCACTAAAGAGCAGCAAAACAACCACCAACATGAGGAAAAGGAAACCCTTCATCTACAGGAAAGGAGAAAGAGTTTGCTACCACTATAAGCAACCAACCACGACTGAGAATGAGAATATCAAATGTAGCAGCTATTTAGGCTAGGGTTGTCACTTCATAGTCTGATAAAGACATTACACGGCAATGAAACCCTATGCCCAATAGCCTGGAATCAAAGGGCCATGACTCTTATGCCAAGCCAAAGAAGCAGGAACTCTCTATAGTTCAAGAGTTCGAGACTGAGCGTGCAAATGGTGAAACCCTGAAGAAATAATCACTGACCCATGCTCAAGCAAACAAACTTTTGGTTACAGCACTTCTTTGCAGTGCTTAGGATGAGCCCATGAGGAGTATAACCAGTAGAAGGACTACTAGCAGACAGTGCAAATGACGGAGCAGACAGGAAGGTTTTTGCAGAGCGGTCGAAGGCGACGAAGGAATGTCAAACTAGGGTTCAAGACTACCCTTTAAACCTCCAACACTTGGCTACAATGAGGCCACGTTAACATTTAAATAATTGGCATGCAGTGGGTAGAAACATTAGAGTTTACGGCGACCAAGCATCCCAATGATTTGTAATCCAAATCATACGTTGGAAAGTTCTACAAGGTTCATTGCATTGAAGGTCAACCAACTTGCATATTGTAAAGTGCAACCATAAAAACCTTAGAATAATGATTAGGATGTATCATAGCATGAATCTCTACCTTTGCATGACTTAGAACTCAAACTTGTAAAGGAGGCACATATTAAGAGTTGGTAAATCCTAGATCAAGGATAAACAATAGTTTATTTTGTTGGTGCGTTCTATACCTTATAACCCTTTTGTTTGTGTTTGCATAATAGCCTTACCATAGATTGTATTGATTATAATAAAGTTTAGGCCTCTTATTCTTTTAATAAATGATTCATCAACTTAGAAATTAAGCCTTAAAACTATTATGTTTGGCATTCTATCAGTGGTTATAATCTATGAAGAATTTTCCCTTTTTCATCTATGGAAGGAATCTTGGTACAAAACCTGTTTATAATAAGATATAAATCTTACTTTAAGTTATGCTTTGGAGCAATTGTTGAGTAAAACCTTAAATGGATAAACGAAGGAGATAAGTATTTTAGTAATGATTAGATTCTGGTAATAAATAACCTTTGGATGATTAATAACATTAACTAAAACTTATTCTCTGAATAAGCTATGGGAAAATAAAACTCTATGCATCAACACTATTATATTTCCTTTCAAAGGGCAGTTTCAAATGAAGATGTAATCTCGTTAACTTCAAAGCTTGAAAAGGGAACAATAATACGTAAACCCTTATCTTTTTACATTACGTTCTTATCATTCTCAGTAACCCAATCCATCATGAGGTAAATGTATTTGTGCACAATGTAAACTAGATCTTTAACATAGAACTGTGTCAATTCTTAAAATTGCTTGTAGAGAAAGAATTAAAGCATTTTTTTCACAGTTGACAACCATGATAGACATCAAATAGTTCAGTAAGCTTTGAAGAACTATAATATTACGTCTACTAGAAAGAAGACGGTTACAACCATTACTGATAGAACTAAATCACATCCCTTAAGAGTCTTAAAAAGGAAGACAGTGTAATGATTATACCTTGAGCACCTTGGAAATTGATTAGCATTTATTTCTTTATTGAGTTATCTTTTATGCGACGATCTTAGATCAAAATGCTTTAGAAATTACGACAAGCAGCACCCAAATTTCTTACCTGTAAGTCTGTAAGCACAGGAAAACTTTCTTTATTCGCTCGAAAGCTAAGTAAGCCTAGATTTTCATGACAGTCCCACCTTGTGGTCGCAAAGAGAAAACAAGTCAGTAAACTGAAAAGAAACTGTTCTGTAAAGATAAACATGACCAAGCAATTAATTCAGATAACGAAGTTCAGTAACATATAACTAATTAAATATAACTAATTAAATAATTAGTTTACTGCATTTATGAAAATTATATGCATTTTAAAAAATTTAAATTTTTCAGAAAATTTGGGGTTTTGATAGAGGCCATATTGTTTTTGCTGGAGAAGGGCTGTGAAGTTTCAAATGCATGGTGTAGATTGGTTGAATGTCGAATTATTTCTGTTTTAGCTTATTCTACAAACTATGAGATCGTTCTGACTTATGAATTAATTCCATGTTATGAATGATTTCTTGTTATTTTATGAAACTTATGTAGTAGTTTGAGTAATGAATGTTTTAACCAACAATGAGCTATCTCTATGTTTATCTTTTTATATGTATTCATGTATTCTAAATTATGAACCACTATATGTAATATTCTTTATGGATGATTTACAGTACATTTCTCACCATTAATATAGTCTTTCTCCCTAGGGATAGGTCAGTTAGAATTAGCTAGGGTATCATAGTTGTTATTTGTTTAAGACTTAGAAGCAAAAGGGGTAATAAGACGAGAGGTAAGAATATGCACATCACATTGTGAATTCTTTATTGTCTGTATCGTTTTCACTTAGATTAGGCACTTGCATATCATATATAAAATGAAACAAAAAAATACACTTAAATGGTGGACCAAGCCGCAACTGGTAAATCAAGCTAAATCCATTACTTAACTTATGGTAGCCGGACCGCAAACTAGACGGATTCTCCATATCAACAATAACGAGCTAATTGGGAACATTTACTGGGGAGAATCCCTACTGTCGTTACTTGGGATTTTCTAGGCACCAACAGGGGGTACTGATTTTGTTGATACTACGGCTGATAGTGATTTTGTTGCGCAAATGGATGTTGTGGTGCATATTGAGGCTGATATTGGTTCTTATAATGATTAGGTGGAAAATGTGTAGGCTGATACGATTTTTGCATGAGTTCATATTGGGCCTTCCCATCATTCTTTATCAATTATGTGTCTACCATTTTTTCCTTCAAGAGTTGGTATGCTCTACAATCCTTCTCTTCATGTCCTATTGACTTACAAAATTTACAAAACAGGTTTGCAGGAGTACTTACAATATTTTGTAAATGTAGACAATCCTCGTGATCGCGATGTACTCTAGTATGGCAAATGCGGCACCAGGGTAGTCCATGGCAATTCAAAGGGTTTGGCACATCGGATGAGACATAATTCATGAAGGTCAGACAATTATCCTTGGCGTGTCCATTCATTCTACATTTTGTGCACCATAAGTCTTGATGGGATTCCTTACCCTTCTTAATGTCCTATAGTTGGGTCATAAGATTAACCAACTGTGACTAAATCTACACCATTCCTGCAGCACCATCATCGATTGGCAAGGTTTCCAAATTCATTGGAAATTCTAGCGCTTCTATCTGTGACTCGATATTTTGTTGCATCAATGGGACTTGGATGTGTAGCAACACTGGAACAGTAAACCACTCTTTATGTTGTACATCTGACATTTGGAAACTTACTTTGGCCATCAAAGTTTTAAACTGCTGGTCAAAATCCCATACAGTCTCTTCCAATGCTTGTTTGATTTCCTTGATCTCGGTGATACACTGCGATTCAGATTTGGGTTTTCTGAACTCAGAGATCATCGTGCTCTTATTTATTCAAGTTTTTTTGTGGTGCTCCTTGTGGTACCACACAATATTTCATAAACCAGTCCTGTGCAAGACCCCTTAGAGTCATGATCATCTGTGCTTTCTTTAAGTCCACATTTTGAACTAAGTGAACCATCGAAACAGCCTCACAAATGAGCCAATACTACTCTAGATCTTCTACTCCATTTCCATTGAATGTGGGTAACTGAATATCATTCCCAACCATTGAGTTGGCATTGAGGTTATTTGATGAAGGATTTAATGGGAGTGTTCCTTCTTGCACACTAGTCGCAGTACTAGCACTATCAGTATTAACATTTCTTTCAGGAGATGAGGCTCTAGAACTTACCTATGGTGATTGTCCTAGTGTTATGTAGTTGTGTCCTGACCTTGGTGTCTCGACAGACTCTTCAGAGTATTCTTGTCCCTCTGAAATCAAGCTAGAGTCGTCCTCTTCATCACAAGATCCTTCGTCTACCTGCGATTGAATTTTGTGCTCACTTTCTTCAAACAGGCTAGGGGCTCATCTACCTTCCTTTGTTTTTCTTCTCTTTCGAGATCTGAATCTTCGTCCACTCCTTAGGAATCTATCCTCTAGTTCAGGTTCTGTACTTCCTGGGAACATCTCAACTCACCATTTCCCATTTTCTTGATAGGTCATCTATGACATAGCCTTCCTCCTGAGTATGTGACTCAACTACTCAACTGCAAGATACCCTTCTCATAAACGAGCATATTGATCCATGTACTGATA
This sequence comes from Pseudotsuga menziesii, assembly GCA_001517045.1. Classification (NCBI taxonomy): domain Eukaryota; kingdom Viridiplantae; phylum Streptophyta; class Pinopsida; order Pinales; family Pinaceae; genus Pseudotsuga; species Pseudotsuga menziesii. The sequence continues at coordinate 260,805 of LPNX011011154.1, forward strand.
GATAACAAATTTCTTCTTTTAGGTCCTTGGAAAATTTCTTTCAGCCTCACTATATGAGGTTATAGTCTCTACTACAAACTCAGTAATATATCCTTGCAAAATACTGCCAACCCAAAAATTAACAGCTGTCGAGATTGTTTTACTTACACTGGTTATCTCGCAAACCAAGTGATCACTCCACTCGACTGCTTCTCTTCTTTGGAAATTTGTCTTCCTTCTTTCCAATCTTGAAAACCACTCCTGCATCACAAAGGAAAACTCTGTAAAGAATATCTCATGAATATCAGTGTATATGTACTGGTCTACCCAGTTTGTTGTGCTCAACTGAGATCTCATGCTCTCTTCTTGTGTGAATGGTAGCAGTTTAGACTCCAACCAATCCTCTATCTAATTCTTTATCGGATGCCACAACATTTCCCTTGACTCAAATGATTACGGTCCCAGAAATGGAACCATTTGTTGGATTCTTTCTACTTCTTGTCTCGACTTGCTATTCAACAACAACACAATACCAACAAGACACCAAAGACATCAACCCGATAGAGCTAGCTTAGTCAGCAACACCTGTGAGGTAGGTGTAGTCTCACCCGAGATATCTCAATGTGTAAATTCCATAACCAAGTTTCTGCTATTGGTGAGGGATTATAGTCCCTTGGTGCATAGCCACGGTGCTCGACAAAGATGATGGGATGGATTCTTCCAGTCTGCGACAACGACACAACTATGTACCATAACCTACCTATGTGACACGACCTTGTCCTTATACTTCAACAACTGGTGTGATAGCATGACACAGTCAATTCCTTATACTTCACAGATAGTGCGCGCCATATATTTTAACTTAACAGCTCGACCATGAGCTCATACATAATAATTCAATAATTATTTAATCATTCATTCATTCAGTGTCCTACTGTGACATACACTCAACAACAACTGTAACTTTAATAATTCAAGGTAAACAAACATTCACATAAACATTAATCCATGTAACACAGTAAATAACATGGAAACACATCTAGGAAAAACCACCAAGGTGATCTTCATCTGGCATGAGGAATGATTACAGCACCTTGCAGCCTGCGACATGCAGACTGTTCTTAAGATATATCTATTTATCTCAATCTCTTCTTGTTCTCATGCTCTCTAGATTACACTTCTACTTTACTGTCTATGTACTTAGTTGCAGATTACTTTACTACTAGCAGTATGCACACACAGCTGCAAGATCCACGGCTCAACAGCCTTCTACTTCTACTAGACTCCTCTCTGAGTCTTCCTATTCTAACTATGTCTACTTAACAAACAACCAACGAAACGAACTATATTTAACTCTCTAAACAACCAACTGAACCAATCAAACCTAATAGAATCTAACCCTTATACAGAGTAGGTTTCTCTTATTTATAGTATTTACAAGAACAAGCAGGGTCGACTGAGTACAACTCAATTATTACAAACTTGAATGAATTACAAAATATATCTTTTGCATAAATTCCAGCCCATACCTATCCGTGAAAGTCCTGCAAGACATTAACCACAACTTTAACTAACTGTGGAAATGTCTTTCATTTCATCTGTACCGGTCATAACTAGCCACAAACCTCTTTCTACTTCTTGTCTCAACCTATGGTTCAACAACAACACAATACCAACAAGACATCAAAGACATCGTCCTGACAGAGCAAGCTCAGTCGGCAATACCCGCAAGGAAGGTGTAGTCTCACCCAAGATATCTTAATGTGTAACTGCTAGAACCATGTTTCCACAATTGGCGAGGGATTATAGTCCCTTGGCGCATGGACAAGGCGCTCGGCAAAGATGATGAGATGGATTCTTCCACTCCACAACAATGGTGCAACTATGTAGCACAACCCACCTGCATGACACGACCTTGTCCTTATACCTCAACAAATAGTGTGGCAACATGACATAGTCGATTCCTTATACTTGAAAGATGGTGCATGACATGTATTTTAACTTAACAAGTCGACCATAGACTCATACATAATAATTCAACAATGCTTTAATCATTCATTCATTCAATGTCCTACTGCAACATACATTCAACAACAACTGTAACCGTAATAATGCAAGGTAAATAAACATTCACCAGTCAACACATTCATCTATGTAACATAGGAAATAACATGGAAACCCATCTCGGAAAAACCACCAAGGTGCTCTTCATCTGGCATGAGAAATGGTTATAGCACCTTGCAGCTTGTAGCATGCAGAATGTTCTTAAGATATGTTTATTTGAATCAATATCTTCTTGTTCTCATGCTCTCTGGATTATTCTTCTATCTACTCTTATTGATCTGCACACATCCTGGATAGACTCTTCTACTTTATTGTTTGCACACTCAGCTACAGATTACTCTACTACTAGCAGTCCACACACACAGCTGCAAGATCCACGGCTCAACAGTCTTCTACTTCTACCAGAATCCTCTATGATTATTCCTCTTCTAACTCTGTCTACTTAACAAACAACCAACGGAACGAACTAACTTTAACTCTCTAACCAACCAACTAAACCTAATAGAATCTAACGCTTATACAGAGTAGGTTTCTCCTATTTATAGTATTTACAAGACCACACAGTGTTGACTGAGTACAACTCAGTTATTATAGACTTAAATGAATTACAAAATATCTATGTTACATAAATTCCATCCCATACCTAGCCGTGAAAGTCCTAGAAGAAATTAACCACATCTTTAACTAGTTGTGGAAACGTCTTTCAGTTCATCTGTACCGGTCATAACTAGATGCAAAATTGTCCTTCTGTCTTCTGTTGGTTTTTCCTTCTACAGTATTCCTTGACTTCTGTCTTTCCAACTTTAACTCTTCTACCTACCTCTTCCACTGACTTCGGATGTGCTTTCCTCATCGCAGCTATCCTCATCACAACTTTCCTCTGCTTTTCCTCCACCGCGTGCATGTTTAATATTCCTGCATTGGTTCCTTAGTTTCCTTCTTTACCTATTTTTACCCTGTCACACGCACACTTTTCCTCCTTTTCCCATGCGTTAGATTTATCCTTGTACAATTTTCTTTCTTTTCTTGGTCCTTTTCTTGGCCCAACATCTATCAAGTGCAGGTACATTTTAATATTTTTTCTTGAATTCATTGTATAGATAATTTCATAAATATGAAAGCATATTAAAATATCCACAATGCCTTGGGTGGCATTAAATAGCTAAGGGAAGCTAACAGGTGGGGTTTGATTGATACCAACCATGAGAATGCAGGGGAGCAAGTGTGGGAAACAATCAGAGATAAATTTAAGAGTGGATTTCAAAATGAGTACATTCAAGAAAATCAAAGTGGAATTCAATATCCTATGATAGGAAAATGTGAAAATAGTGCAATGCAATAGTTGCAATTGTTTCCCCAAATAAATCCAAGAATTCCAAGACACATAAGTGCATTATACATCAAGGGTCACAAGCTTGAGGATTTGAGTAGGGAAATAATATTTGAAATATTTCTTATGAGATGGGAAGTTGGAACAAAATATTTGTTCAAGAAGGAACACATGAGGGATGGAACAAAAGCTAGATGGAAACCAAATAAAATTGGAGTGAGCTTGTGGGAGTGCGAATGGTAAGTGTAGATGAGAGAGGGTTGGTCAAATCAGTGATGTTAGGATCATGAGTGGGAAGTGGATTGGCAAAGTACCAGTTCCCAAAATACTGCAGGATTAAAGTGTCCTAGGAGGTTTTTTATTTTTTCAATGGAATTGTTTTGGCATTGGGTTCGTCCCAGGAAATACAATTTGTCCCACTCTCTATTTTGTAAACAAGAATGATATTTTCAGTACCTTTCCATCCCCACACTAATATCCACAAACAACAACTTGCTACTATGTACATACCCTACTCCCATCTGGAATTAAACATGTGACCTGCATGGAGAAAAATCATATTCTTTATCGTTAACCCACTCAAGTTGTATAAGAGAAATTTTTATTTAATGCATATATATTCCCAAAAAACATGTAAAATGCTTAATTAGCTGCATAAAACCTGAAAACCTAGATTTTGTGTTACTTGTAGATGAATACTACATTTTTTAGAAGCACAAATGTGATCCATCATAGATTAATAATTCAGGCATCAACCATTTAGTACATAGATAATATCAACCATCCATCTAGCATTTATACATCATAACATCACCCCTATACTATGTTGCATGAGTTTTCAAAATGGGGTTGTCAACACCTCTATTTTGAAGAGTATTGAAAAAAACATGGTGGAGAAAAAATAAGGTTGCATGAACTTTGGTTAAGAGTAATAATGTGAATATATCATAAAATGGCGCATAGAGGATAAAATTGTCTTATAATCTGATGGTGTAGAACAAAAGAAGTGAAAACCAATGGTTTAGAATAGATCTGCTCTATGGAGATGCATGGAAGATAAGGAGAGGCGGAGGTAATTAACAAAGCACGAAGATTGACGGTTGTGGCACCAAGTCGATAAAATCTACGGTTGATAAGGAGTCCGCTCTATAAAGATGCACATTGTTAAAAATAAAAAGGCCCAGCGGAATGTGTACATGTAGTTTAATCTAACGGCTTAAATAAAAAGTGATTATTCATCAATGGTTGTCAGCAGCTCTGGAAGATAAAGTTGAGCGGTAGTTGAAGTCGAAAGGCAGTAGCGAAATAAAAACCACGATACACGTGGAGGTTCACACTACATTCCGCGAAGAAAAGTGGTTTAAGGAAAACCACTAAAGGGAGCCTCCGGAATAGACCTTTATATAAAGGTGAGGTTGACTTATTTTTAAAAATCATTTTTTATTTTTCATGCTAGGACGAGTGAAGGAGATAGCTCGCCATCCTTTCATAGTCAACCTCACTTACATACAGTTACAGTCATAGGTAAGCTTCGAATACTTGAGCTCTATTTAGAGAATTATCGTCATTTTTCTGTTATGGAGAAAGATAAGTTTTGTCTAGTATTCTTAATGAAGGTCAGTCATTAGAGGGTCTCTTTTTGCCATACAATATTCACATTTTCAAAGAAGAGGTCCAATTGGTTGTATCTTTGGTCTGCCATATTTTAGGTCTAGATAATGGCATTCATGTCAACGAGGTTGTCTTAGGTTTTTTTATTGAAAATGAGTTTAGTCAGTCTTGAGTCTGAGTCCCATCCAGTCCATTACTTCAGTTTGGGTGAGTATTTAGTAGAGGCCATTCATATCCAGTTAGTTGAGTTCCCAAAGATCAGATTTTTCAAATACCAATCATATCTGTTGAACATGTTATTATGTTCAAACGTGACAGAATTACAATTCTTGACTACTATGTTCTCTTCGGATCTTCCAAAGAAAATCAATATGTTCGAGTTCGTGAATTCCATTATGTCAGAGATGTACAAGTTGCTATTTGATGAGGAATTTCCCAAAGTACTTGAATAAATGAAGGTTATGATGCAATCATCACCAGAAGACAGGATTGGGAATTGGTTTTTATATAAAGACTTTACTGTTTTAAGAGTGTATGGTTTCACTGGAGAGCCATACAGGCTACCTATTTTTCTTACCCCTAGAATCTTTGCACTATTCATGAGACAAATATTATATGCAGAAGAGGAGCATTTTAGAGCTTTCAAGAAGTCCTCTAATATCAAATTTCCCCTTAAAGTTGGTCCATTCATCTTTAAAAACAAAGGTGCCTTAATGATTGTGGAAAAATTATTGAAGAATATGGATTTTTAGAAAGAACAGAAGGTCAATTATGATCCATATCATATAATTTCCCAAAGGAAACAAGCAAATAAGAATAAACCATTTGATCATCAAGTTGTTGAGGGATTGGGGAAATAGCCAATTTGTCTCATTTTGTGGAAAATCCAGGAAGCAATGAAGGTACAAGCAGTGGGTTGATTACAGTGTCTCAAGTGCCAGAAAATTATAATTTTTTAATTAAAAGAAGTTTTTCTAAAGTTGAGAATATGGAGATAGATGAAAACAGTTCGCGTAAAAAGACCAAAACATTTTCTCAAGATGATCAAGTTTCAAGTGAAATAGTTTCAGAGGAGTTGAATAAAGTAGTTTTGATTCCTAAGAAGTCAATGCAAATGAACCAGTTTTCTTTTGAAAGAGAAAATAATGCAGAGTCCAGTTCAGTTTTTAAATCGAAAGTAGAGTTCATGACAAGGTATGTTGAAAAGAAGATGGAGTCCTTGGAAGAGACTAAAAATATACTTCCGCGAGTAAGAAGTCTAGGCAACCCAAATGCGTCACTGATTTCCACTTGGGATGTAGAGAGGAACACCTTAAAATTAGCTATGGTAAGTGACAAAAAAGTGGCTGAGATGGAGGTAAGATTGGATAAAATCAGTGTACCTGACAAGATATAGCTTCACAAATAAACAGGGGATATAATTTATTCATATTTGTCACATGTCATGATGAAAATTAACAAATTGCAAATTCTAGTGGATAAGTTGGAGGTCCAGTTGAAACATGAAAAAATTGAGAATAAAGTGAATTCAATCCAAATAAAGAAGATGCAGGAAGATGTTATAAGCTCAAGGGATGAACCAGGAAACACACAAGCCATCAAGAGAATTTTGGAGGAAAAAGGTAATTCCATTCAGGTATTAAAAAAGAAGTTGAAAATCCCAAGTTTTGAACATGCTCAGTCCTCAGAGTTGTTGGCATTGCAAGAAGAGAAAGATAAAATTCATCAAGAAATGATGGAATATAAAGGCAAAGCGGTGAAGCTGCAAGAGGAAAAGAATAAATGGGAAACAGAGAGAACTGAGTTAATGACACAAATTTCACAGTTAAAGAAAGATCAAAATGATGAGAAAGAAATTATGGAAGAATTAATGAGCCAGACCCCTACTGATGCAGATTTGTCCATTGTAAATATTGAAAAGCCTAGAGTGATTTTTCTGCTGATGATTTATTAGTGCCAATGTCACAAGTAAGCTTGAAGGATGTAGAAATCAAGGAATTAAAAGAATAAAATGAGAGGATCAAATCTGAACTGACTAAAATGGTTGAAAACAAGAATAGAATATTACATGACAAAAGTCAGTTGTAGAAGAAGTTTAATGAATTAAAAGAAAGGAATACAAGAAAGGGGCCTCTACAAGGAGCTAAGCATATAATTGGGGATACATTGTTTGTAGAGGTTACTAAGTTCAGACATTATCTGAATTTCAATGATGACCAGAGTGCATTGGTTAATTTAGCCAATCAGAGATTAAAATTAGTAAATGAGACCATGGAAAGGAAGCCCCCAAGTACAACTCAGAATGTACTGAATTTCTTGAATTCATTAACTTATCAAAAATTGTAGGATATAGGGATTAAAGACAGAGTGGCTATTGTACTATGGTTGAAAAGATTCATTAACAAACATCAGCTTATGAAAGTAGTACAAGATAAGGCGTATGAGATGTCTTTGTAGATTAATGATTTCAGGATGCCTTTAGAGAATTGTTTGAAGATGGCCTTCCCTCTTTCTGGGATGAAGAAGGAAGACTTTTTTTCTCAAGAACATTATCATAGCCTATTAGTACAAAGCCATATGGACCATTCCAAGTTTGATGAGTTGGTAAAAGGACTGACTGGGAAAGTCATCATGGACAAGTTGACAGAAGACTTCAAAATATTGCAAAAATTTCTGATCATCAGAGGAGGACTGCCCTCTGGATATTATGAGGCTTACATGGATATGGAGGTGTCTATTAGAGAAATGACCGAGTATGACACACCAAGCGCAGAACAATGGAGGACTATGGAGAGATTCGGGAAGACAAGGTATATTCTTCATCCTTAAAAATAGGTGTTGCGCGCTATGGAGCTATTTATTCGGGCCTTGCTGTCACCAAGTCGATTTTAATTAAATGATCTGTTATCAAGATCAAAGAATGTAGTTTATTCCTAGTTGTTAGGGATATGGTTATAAAGACTTTGATTAAATAGATTATTCAGTTATTAAATCTTCTTGGGAAGAAATCATTTATGTATATGTTTGCATTTACTTGATGTATCGAGGGTTGGAACCTGTATGTTGGATCAATGTTTTTTGAGGACAGATAATTTTTGAAATAACAAAGTTGAAAGCGTGTGGATTATCAGAGATTTTTGTGCCATCTACATTACAGTCTGTGCTTTCCTTTCCTATGTGATTGTTTTTTCTCCAGTGCTTACATTCCATTTTGTTTTCCTCATATCTGAAACGTAGTGTTGAATAGTTAGAATTAATACTTGTTGTGCTCTGACTATTGTTTCAGATATTTCATAAATGTTTTCGCTAAATTTAATATGGAATTCATCTTATGATGCTCTATATTGATGGATTGTTCATACTTCTTCCTTTTCCACCTGAAATCAATGAATGATTGTAACTAAGTGGTTATCTTGCCTTTGATGAAATCTCATGCATGCGACCTTGTGCTATCTTTATGTATTTTGACTCCATTGCCCAATGATTATGTGTATCATTTCAACCATCTACATAATGTTTAAGTGTTGATTCTTATATCTGGACTTGTTAAATTTATATTTGAGAGATCCCTCTCTGGAAAGGAAATCCAGTTTCTTTCTGAAGTGGTTTTTGCTGTTACCTTTGGGATTTACCTTTTGCAACTTGGGTACATTCTGAGTGATAACAAGGGTAACATGCGTGATTGGAGGACAAGAGCCCAAAAAGGTTCACATTTAAATTCTTGGTTATGGTTCATTGGTCACACCTAGCCAATACACACGTTGAACTCCTCCCCATCAAATCATTCAAGAAAAATTTCAGTTGATATTTGAATCAATAAAGATAGCTAAAATAGTGAAGCAAAATGTACACATCTATTGGACTAGGTGAGCCTCATGGGATATAATATGAATTCTCTAACTCAATGTCATAGTAATGCCATTATTATAGTGCATAAATAGTTAAATGGATGTAACTAACATCAAGTAGTGTTGTCTAAGACTCTAAAGAGGTTCCATCCACTCAACCATTATTTAATCCAATGGGAAAGCTACAACATGTGTCCCCAAAATATCAAGGGACATGGGGGGAATCATCTAAAATCCCAATTCCCCAAGCATTTTTTAATCTTTTCAAGGAGTTCCAAATGCGGATTTTAAAAATATGGGGACATGTCCTTGCACAACATAGTCCATAACATGAAATGTATCAAGAAATAATTTTTAACATTTGTCATTGATATCTAATGAATTGAAATAGGTCATCTAACATCATGACCAATGAATTATAATATAAATTGAATTTTCATAAAATGCTTACAAAATAGGTCATGTGCCCAATTTATATAATTTGGAAACAAGAAACTTCTACTCCAAGTTCACGTGATCTAGTACTTGGTATTTCTTGATGAACATTAAGATGGCCTCCATGAGAAAGTTACCCGCCCCTCATGACACTGGGATGTAAATATGATGGAATTGATTTTTCTTTTTAATTGTTGACATTTGTAACTCACTCACTACGTTTCACCTCTTTAGTTCATTTTTTTCAAAGGTATATTGTTCTATTTTGGGCCATATGAGGTACATTGTTCAATGTTGAGTAGCCAACATAGACAATGCAGTACCATCCAACCCAAAATCATTGGAGATTCACCTAGGCCCTGAGAATCTTATAGATGATGCAACAAAATATATTATTTCAGGAAGAAAAAAAAATTCAATTCATGTGTACTTAAGATTTTGTGTACAGCTTAATATCACACTTTTCTCCTCTACAAATTGGATCACTTGATTGTTCATCTAGAATGGAAAATTTATGAATGAGTTACTTAGAATTTAGAACTTTGAAACAAGGGAAATATTAGACATCAAACACCACCCACACTATAAACAAAACCAATACTAGTAAACTTCATCCTTAAATTGTGCCAATGCCAAAGAAGCATGTCAGAAAAGAGGAAATAATCTCAATGGTGGATCTAAAGAGTTCAAAATCATTGGGGTATAGTGTAACACAATACCTTCCAAATGGAACATCTAAATCTAGAGTACAGTGTAAACACATTACCTTCTCTCTTTTCCAATTTTTGAAATAGATATTAAACTCAATGATATGATCCCAATTAAAGAAATACAAATACTCATCATTGATAATAATGAGATGCAATAAGACAATTAAACCGAGTTGAATATCACAGGACTTTCCTCCTATAGTGCGCAACTTCCAAAATTTACAAAGGTAGTAAAACATGGGGCAAGTGATTTATTAGAGTTTACACATCTTGCAGAAGAGACCCTTCTGAGAATTATGTCAAATAAAAAATCAAAACATTTGGATGTTGATACATGCCATCCTAAGAATTCTTGAGGTTTGAAAAAAACATTAGAGTGGTTTGCAGAAGTGATTCCAAGTGATACAAACCACTTGGAGTTCATGCTAAGGATTAATGAAAAATTGATGATCCATTTGTATCTCACGATACTGTTTCCAATAAGGTTGAAAAAATCCTTTATGAAGATTCAATACAAGAAAACATTGTCTAGTCATTCTAAGTGGATAGTCACAGTCACAATAATGCAAATACTCACCAAAAACAAGATGATGAAAGTACTCAAAGGGATATTGCTGAAATGTACGTTGTAGTATGTACACTCTATATTGTAGTAGCTATTTATCAAACTACAAAATTGGTGGAGTGTGGTCATATTTGGCCAAGTCTGTTAGAGATACAAATATAAAATGTAAAGTTATTTAATCAATAAAAAATGGCCAGGGCATTTTTTTTTTCAAAGAAAAAGGTTGTTGGGAAACTCCTTTGGAATTGATGTTTCCTCTTAAAGAGGAAATCTTTTTCATTTGTTTTTCACTGAAGCTTTTAGGTAGTGTTACCCCTTATTTTCCATTAGGCTTCAATTATGATTTTCAAAGCAAATGGATAGGTTTTTAGTGCTCTTGCATAGTCTTGGATTTATTGATGACATGGTGATCCTTCACATTGACATTTCTCTCTCCTAGATGATGTGGCATGGTCTAAGATGCTTATAGATTTCCATCATGGTGGATGAATTCATGTTCCTAGAATTTTGAGTAGATTCCATGGGTTCCAACCCCTTTTTATTTTTATGAGGCTTGTGTACCCAGTTTGGAAAAATGCATAATAGTGCCTCAACTGGATATGATATGCACATGCAATAGTGCATCCTCCCTGAGAATATTTCCTGAACTACTAGGTCGCATGTGCATCACTAAATTGAGCTAGGTTGCATGTTCCTTTCCCAACTGATGCATACAAACTTAAATTAGAAACTTAATGCATAAATTCTAACTAAAGAAAAATAAAAAATAGAACCAAACTTCTAAATATAAGATTGCATCTAAATTGGAACAAAACTAAGGATGGCGCATGCATGCACCCTCTATCTCTATATCCTCCATAAATGTTTCTATCCCCTCATTATTCTTGTATGGAATTGTTGAACAGGGTTATACGAAACTATTATATTGTCGTCCAAAACTCTACTAGGGGGTTTCTTTTCACACACACTTTCTCAATGTGAACTCAAGTCTCCTATGATTTTTTCTAACATTAATGGCATTCTACTATACACTTACTTAGGTACTAAAAACCCATCACATCTCTATATGTATCATACTTAGCAGCAGAACTAACGCCTTTCTACACAACAAGCAAGGAGTTTTCTCAATGCTTATGCTAACCCAAATTCCCATCGTCAAATGCTCGGTCTATAGAGACATTAGAAGATGCAGATGATGGAGCATTCCATGTGGTTTGGGTTATTTTTTTCAAGTTGTGGGTGTGGGTATATAGTCCCCTCATCTCAGAAAAGACAAGAACATCTATAAATGCATTCTATAATAATAATGAGACCATGCCTAATTTATGTTTTACATGTGATTATATCCACGTGAGTGCATGTTGTTAGATCCATGCAAGTGCTTCTCCTTTCTCTATTTTCTATATTAAAGGATGTGCTAGGTATTCCTTATAATTTGTTGTATGTACCAGTAACCAAAAATACTAGAGTACAATTTACCTCTCCTTGGTAATTTTTGGACATTTATATTATTATTTCACTTCATTTCTATCTGATATTTTTCATGTTATTCATGATTGAAGAGTACCAAACCCTAATTTGAAGAAGAAAATCTATCTCTTAGTATTTCTATTTCAGAAAATATGCAAAGAAAGTAAATGAGTGCATAATTTCCATGGGAGAATTTTCCTTTGGGATTTAGCACCAAGGTCAAGTCAATATTCAAATCTTATTTTTTTCTATTCTCTTTATTGGAATTCATATTTATACAGAGGTAATAATGTATTCTCTTCGATTCAGAGTATTCCCACCCACATGTTAACTAGCATTTTAGATATCTGCCAATATTTTGACAAAAAAATTAATGGTTCCAAACTATAGCTAGAGTGGAATAGATCTGCTTTTGATGTTCTAGAAGGAATATTCACAACCAATGCAATTAGGTCAATCATTAATATTATGAAACAAAAATTATTTGTAACTTCCTTGGCATAAATAATGACCCTTAACTCCAAGTGCTAACTAGTTCTAAATATCTTAACTAATAAACAAATAAATGCCAGCCAAAAGTAACACCGAAAAGAAAATACAATTTCATCTTATGTAATATAAAATGACTACATCCATCCAAAGGGGTTGGCTCAACTGGTTGCCACTAATGTTGTTGGGAATTTCACTAGTTATGTGCCAGCAATTGCATAGTTTAAAACCCTTTAGGTTAGGCACACTAGTCTATGCCTAGAAGTTTTACTAGGGATGCCATCCACAAATATGGGGAATGATCCCTTTGGTTTTAGAAAAATATTTTCATTGAAAAAATAAAAGCAAATAAAATGACTATAGCTTCCAACACAGGAATATAACTGTAGGAAAACATTCCAGTAAATTATAATATAAAAGAACAGTTCATAGACAATAACATGAAATAATAAAGCATTAGATAACCATGTTTGGAAGTGGTCATTGATAAGGACATCAATAAATCCTAAATTATTTCTCAAATGTGAACTCCACCACAATGTAGATGTACAAAATTGAACTTTGACAGCCAATGTTGTTGGGAATTTTACTAGATATTTGCCAGCAAGTGCCTAGTTCAAAATTCCATGGGTTAGGGCACTAGCCTACACTAGCAGTTTTACTAGGGATACGATCCACAAATTTGGGGAATGATGTCTTTAGTTTCAACAAGATATTTTCCTTGAAAAGATGAAAGTAAGTAAAATGACTATATCTTGCAACATAGGTGAACTGCAAAAATGAATTCCAGTAAATTATAGTGTATAAGAACAACTCATAAATGAGAACACATGATAAGAAAACATTAGATAACTATGGGTATTGGTCACTAATAAGGACAACGATAAGTCCTAAAAAAATTATCAGAAGTCAACTCCATAGCATAGATAAATAAAATTTAACTTTGACATTGCATCTAAAGGAAACCTAGTACTAGCTAGGATATGAAATGTTTTAGAAATAATCACGGGCATATTATAAATATGTATTAATAGGTAAAGGAAGAAATAATAAGCCTGAATTTATGGTCATTTCCCTAGGAAATAGGTAAGCACTCATTGGTTTAAGAATTATTATTTTCAAAGAAGGCTCAAAGCCAATAATTGATATACCAAACAGTACTCCACGAGGTCCTCGTGGTATATGAAGAGCTACTTTGAATAATGTAAAAGAGCTACCAACTTGCTAGAAGAGTATAAATTTTCCCATGTTAGGAGAAGGGAATACCAGGTCACAAACTGGTTTGCAAACCAAATTGTCACCTTCTCCAAAAGTAACAAAGTGTGGATTAAGGTGAACTCCACTTTTGTATAAAAACAAAACTGGAAAGAGGAATTGACCAGACACTTGGACATTTCATCCCTATCCTACCTCAAATGATAATGATGGGACAACCTCAAATGATGGTACATGATTATGGATATATTTTGTGCATACATTTTTCTCTAAAAATATTTATGGATAGGCATCGCTACCTGGAATCCTTATGGATAGGAAACACTACTTGGACATCGTCTAGACAATTTATATTAAGGAATTCACTTTACCACCCCAGATCAACATCTTTTCTAAGAAACAAAAAAAAATGACCACATAGATTTGAATTATGATCGATCACTCTATTGGAAAAGTTGGTTTACCTATAACCTATACCCCATTTTTTAAAATATAAACAAGAATGAAATCTCTTCATGCAAGCAATCTATCACAGTTGATACCTAGAAGATTTCCTATGAAGTAGCAGCCACCAGTTTACATAGAGGAGGAACAATCTATTATAAAATTTTGAAATGTGTCTCTTGCTGGATCTGGGTCTCTATTTAATATGGTTTGTTGTTCTTGTTAGGAGCATAATTTTCGTCAAGTATGAAGAGAGATCGATTTATCTGCTAGAGAAGTGTGTTTCCCTAAACCCCATTTCTGAAGAAGAGAAACAAAATGAGAAAATATTCAATAAATTGATCTATCACATCTTGGAGTACCCAACAGACTTCACTATGAAGTAGGAGCCACTAGTTTACATACAGGAGGATAGACCCAACGAGCTCAAAAATTCACCACCATGGTGTATCGTTTTATTACAACTCTCTTCTCTTTTAAATTTATGAAACGTGACTCTTGCTTGTTCTAGGTTTTAGTTTACTTTGATTATGTATCCTTGTTAAGGGGATGTTGTTTCAAATTTTGGTTTATAATGTTGTGATATTAGGGGAATACTAGTTCAAATTTTGTTTTGTGTTATTGTGATTGTGATGGAAAAGGGGGATTGTATGTGACATGTCTTCATAAAATATTACACTATGAACAATTGTACTAGTATATGTATGAATAAAAAAACTTGCACAAGTCATGTTTTTGTTTGAAGATGTAACGCATGTAAACAGTCTATGATGTACCTATAACTCTTGAAATGAAAGGTTTTGCTACATTAAAAAATATCGATTTTATACCAACAAAAACAAAACGTAGGTTCTAGAGGTGGCATAACAAGGTTTTGTTGTTAGTTGGGAAGTAAAAAAGTACCTTGATTTACTCTATAAAGAGCCCTAAAATGTGGTCTAGAGACCATGGTCTGAATATTTCTTCCATAGGATGTTATCTTTTTTAATCCACTTTGTGTCTTGCACACTCTTAAATTATTGTGTATTTTTTTACTGAGGGTTTCAAAATAATAATAACAAGCATACTTCAAATGAGGATCAAAGTGACAAACAATGCAACTTACAACACATGAGGAGAGTATGTATAATGAGCTAAAATAAAGGTAGGAAAAAGGAGAAAACTTACAGTGCATCTTTAGGGGCATTCCAAGAATTGAACTTGGGAACTATTCCCTCTCGTAGAATCTTGCCACTTTGTGAAGCAACCCTTAAATAGATTTTGAAGCCATTAAACAAGTAGGAATGGACTTGCTTTAACTTTTTATTAGGTTGTAACAGACTGTATTATATTAAAACTAAAACCAATACTGTCAGAAGTGGAATTTGGATCCACGGCCTTAATAGAGGGACAGAACTTGAGTTTGTCACCATAGACCACTCGACCATCATGACCGGAGAAGAACATTGACAAGGATTTGAATCCATGCCCTTCCATAATTTTCATTGATGCCCTAAGTTTGATATTGTGTTGCAAGCATGAATTCTTTATATTTCCTTTCCTAAAATGAAGAGATTTTTGCTTGCTCAGCCAAAGACAACGCAACAATATTAAATCCTCCATCAATCATTTAGGTGTTTCCTCAAATGATTTTCCTACTTCCTCAACCCTTAGGGTTCCATTTTGGGCATAGACAACACAAGAGGAATGAGAAATGAAATAAATACTTTGCACAATATGAAATATGATTTATCATTAGCTCTGATCTGTGCTTCTATCATTAGCTTTGATCTATGCTTAGGTATCAAAACCCCATCACTTGAATTTTGAAATGAATTTTTTATTCTATAAATAAATCAAAACCCTATCGCATGACTTAAAAAAAACAACAACATCAACAATATGTTTCAAACTCTGATTCGGAGATTGAATCTTTGTGAACAGGTTTACATCCAAAGACTGAAGTTTTTCTAACAAGTTTAAATCCATCCAATGATCTCCATAAAATCTCAAAAAGGGATTACTCTTTCCATTCCTTCTGGGATTGCTCTAATGCCAAAAATAATTCACGGGATTCTCGAGAAGAAGATGAATAGGGGTTTTGAAGCACATTCAATTTGGCCCTTTACACAATATTTCTGATTCCCCAAAAAGCACTATTATTTTCTATATGTTCTTTATAAATATATTGTTGTAATTGTTGTAATTATTATAATTATTTTATGATAAAACTAAAATAATATAAGGAATAACCACTATTAAGGAAAATGGTCATTAATTTTGTAAAAAAAAATTGAAGCATGAATATTTGGTTTAAATTTTTTATTTATACAAGAAGCTTTGGTATTTCATTTGAGCTAGGGACTTCCTTCCATTTAATATTTTTCATTAGTAATTGTCATAAGTGAATATAATTAAAAAAATCCATTTAGCTAGATTTTGCAACTATATTCCACCTTTCAAAATTTTATTTGATGTGTTTTTATGTTTAAAAAATTATAATTATTACCTAAGTATCGAGGTTAGTGGGTGAATGGTACAGAGAATGTTAATTTTGAAACCGGGGTACATGGGGATGCACTCATAGCAAATTCAAAAATGTGGTCACATTTTTATTTGGAATCGTGGCCAAGTAGTATTGGCCGACCAAATGAGGATTTCCATTTCTTTTGTTTGGAAAATTGTTGTTACTTGGAAATATCTCTTCCCCAACAAATTCTGAATGGATTCGGCCTTAGATTCAGGAGGAATTCTAAGGATAGGGAGCTAGGGACATGTGACCTTGAAAAAGATAAGATAGTTGGAGGAGTAGTTTCTAATTGAAAATAAGTGGATATGAAGAAGTAGTAGTTAATTCTATTTGAAAACAAGTGGATGGGCAGGAGAAATAGTTTCTAATTGAAAATAAGTGGATGGTGGGAGGAATAGTTTCTAATTGAATGGTTTTTAATTTTTTATTCCTTGATAGAATGTTGGGGTACCATTTTCTCTTTTAGATTTTTATTTTACACCATTAACAATTTATTTATTCAATGTCGACACGAGAAAAATATATTAGAATCATGGTAACTTTTTTTTAAAGAATTTTACAAAAAGGGAGGAATTTTTTTCTTTTTCATAATGGAGGATATTGTCAATTTTTTGAAAGGGAGAGACCCAAGGGGAGCTTTAGAAATTTCCAAACTCATGCACGAGGAGAACCATGATGAATGGATGCATATGGATCACAATTAATGGAGGTTGTGAAATTGTTAATTTTTAGCTAGCATGATGATGCAAAATACATGAACTTGTTGAAACTTTAACAGACTATTGAGAGGGTCAAACGATGATGGTTTTTTTTCATACAAAATATTAACATGACTAGTATGATGAGCCAAACATGATGACACCAACTTTATGACATGACACAGCTAAGAGGGAATTGGAAGACACCAAATATCCAGGACTTATCTCAACCACACTATGAGGATGCACATGATGCAACTTGGAAGATATGTCTAAGGGATAATACAAAAGAAAAATGGTGAGATAAGATATGTGCATGATAAGCACATTGAACTGGATGTGATAGTACATATGAAATGATCTTGCAAAAAAGTTTAGTAGGCTCTCCTATGGCTTCATGTTTAGACACTAGCTCTTGTCTCTAAATCCATCTATAATTTACAATTTACTAAATTTTAACACTATAGATGGATTCAGAGACCCCTTTCTAGGGGTCTCTAAATCCATCTTCCTTAAATTTTAACACTGCAGATGGATTTAGAGACCCCTTTAGAAAGGTGTATCTGAATCCATATTTAGTGTTAAAATTTAGTAAATTGTACAAATTCATTGTCAAAATTGTAATTTCCCATTGTTAGAGAGACACAACTAAAAATGACCAAATAAATGACCAATTGTTATGTGGTCATTTTAGTTTAATTCTTATCTCGTGACCAAATTGGTCATTTATCTTAGTCATTTTTAGTTTAGTTCTTATCTCGTGACCAAATTGGTCATTGCTAGTTATCTCACTTAAAATTTCTCAATTTTGGTCATTTATCCTTTGAAAAAAATGTGGTGACCACATTTTTTGGTCACCTGGTCACTTATCTCTCATTTTGTACTAGTGGTTTTACCCTTTCTTATGGAGAAATATTAATATTGTTTATAGTTTTATGATGTGTTGAAGAAAGTTTTTTTCTCTTCCAAGGTGTGATTATGAGTCAACTTCTTTGGTAGAGTTGTTAAATGGTTTATTCTTATTAGTACCATGATTACTAGGTAATAGATCCCACAATGTCATTTATTAGCAATGCAAATGGTGGAAAATAACTCAGGAAAAATAAATTGTATTTATTAGTAAAATTGTGCCACTCTTTCAAGGAATCCCAGAATCTAAACAATTATAATTAAAAAAAAATATGGCCATATTAATGCGACATATTTTAAGAAAGATAGCCTATTGGAAAATTTTGGTAGGATTTACTTAGCAAATTCTTTGCAATTAGTTTGGTGAAATTGACTGAAATGGAACAACGGACAAAAAGCATCATGCCAAAGAGAAAATCCACATAATTTTTCTTTGAGCCTAAAACAACAGTATGAGAAGTAATTGTTGTACTTGTTAGTGGAAAATTGCAGTGACAGTTGTTGAAATGCTTAGAGTGGTGTGAATCGATATTTGCACAATTATAAATTTTTAACCAAAAGCAAGTTGTTGATCACCAATCAAAACATATGATCAATGTGCATGAAAATAACAAGCTGCATAGTACACATATGATCAATGTGTATGAAAATAACAAGCTTCACAGTACATAATAATTTTTGACGTGGAAACCCAAGTACTGGGGGTAAAAACATGGAATCCTTTTTAATAATAGTTTTCTAGAAATAACTAGAAGGAGGAAACAACCCCCTTATTACAATGACTTCAATTTTACAACTATAACTGGTGTTGATGTATTTGTAACTTCAGAATGTATACACTTGTATATCTTATGTCTTGTACCCTGATGTTTATTTCAGGAAGTGTCTGTAATGTATTTGAGTCATGTCATGCCCCGATGTTCCTATCGGGAGATTCAATAATGTAAACAAGTCATGTCAAGTCATTGTGGGTAACCCTACTATTGTTCAAGGGTTAAAGTCCCCACAGTTGTGGGGCCCAAGGGTTATTAGACTCTCCTAGAGAAGTCGGCCCTAATGAGTTATTGTCAAGTCGAGAATTAGTATAAATAGAGAGCGAGCCTCTCTATTTATCGCACACTCACTCACACTCAGTTGTAGTGCATAGATGAGGAAGAATAAGTTGCTAGGGATAGAAAGAAAGAGGCTACTGCTATCGGGATATCATGTTACTGCTTTGGGGTTTTACTTTTGGTGCTGATTCTCTCTCTGAGGAAGTTGCAGGGTTTTCTCCATTTATGGTTTCCCCAAGGAAAAACAATGTGTTCATTGTCTCTTGTGTTTGTTTGATGTGCTTTTTATTCTCTCAGTTAAAGATCCTAATATAATTCTAGCTTGAATGATAAAAATCTAACATGGTATCAGAGCTAACCTAACAGGAAGACACTATGCAGTTGCAAAAACTAGGGATTCCTACTTTTTGGATCTCTCTCCACATATTTTCAGCAAAAGAAAGTTGGGCTGACTCTCCTCTCCAGGGCGCATCTTTCTGTCGAATCAAAATCTGATTCTGAGCATTTTCAGTTTTTGACCCGACACTACTGCCAGAAATTAGGGCTTTCCACAAAAGTGTAATTTTTGAGTGAGCCCAGGCTTGGATTAATCTCCTCCTTAAAATCAAAGTTTAGAGATCAAGATCAAATTTTTTGGTTGGACAGAACTCCAGGAAATTCAAACCCTAATCTACTCCTAAACCAGCTCTACAGTAATTCAGCTCCAAATCCAAATCCGACAACATAACCTGGTAAGATCTAGATCTTTGTATTTCCATTTGAGGTTCTTAGTTAAGATGTCTCATCATACTAAGCTTGATGAAAATATTGAGGGAGTTGATAAATTCTGAGCTTGGAAGTATAAGGATCTCCTTGGTCCTAGAAGAAAATGAGCTGGACTCCTATATTAATGAGGAGGTTCCAGTTCCAGAGGGAGATGAGTCTAAGGCCTTACACAAGAATAAATTGGTCATGGCTAAGAGGATTATTGCTGATTCAATCAAGGATCACCTCATACCATAGGTGTCCTCCCTAAAGACACCTAAATCTATGTTTGATGCCTTGACCAAACTATTTGAAGGGAAGCACATAAACCGGAAGATGACTTTAAGAAACCAACTAAAGAATGTATTGATCCAGAATGTAGAGACCATCTAGTCTTACTTTACAAGGGTCTCTCAGATCAAGGAACAACTAGAAGCAGTAGATGAAGAATTGGAGAATGTAGAGATTGTGATGACCACCTTGAATGGTCTTACTAGGGCATGGGACTCTTTCATTCAATGGACCTGTGCTAGAAAGAAGCTAGTCAAATTCAGCAGACTATGGGAAGAATTCTCTAAAAAAGAAGCTCGGATAGTAGCTCGAGAAGAAAAGATGGGAAGTGAAGATCAAGCTCTCATAGTCCACACCAAGAAAACTAGAAGGGACCATCATCACTCCAAAGGTAAGAATTCACACTCTAGAAGAGATCTGTCTACTATTAGATGTTACACATGTGATGAGGAAGGACACATATCCAAATACTGTCCTAACAAAGGGAGCTCTCACAAGAAAAAGGGAAACAAAAGAAGACATCATGCTCATGCTGTAGAGGATGATGAACCTTCCACAAAGAGAATCATACAAGAAAGTGATGATTCTTCAAGTGATGAAGAATATGTGCTGATCTCCGCTCTCACGAGAACTATCTTACATGGAAACAATGATTGGCTTATAGACAGTGGTGCTTCCAAACATATGATAGGATTCAAAGAATCATTTATGAAAGTATCTGAACATGAGTCACATCACAAGGTGAAACTTGGGGATGACTACCAGTATCCAATAAAAGGTAGTGGTGAATCCTCCTATAAGCTAGACTCTAGAAAGACTATGAAGATGAAAAATGTATTGTTTGTACCAGGACTAAATAAGAACCTCCTCTCCATATCTACATTGGATGCAAAAGGAATGAGGGTTACTTTTGTAGATGTCCAAGTTCTCATGTGGCCAAAGGGAAATACTTTTGATGATGCAATAGTGATTGGGGAACAAGAAGGAGGTCTATACAAATTGAAGAGCCAACCAAAACAAGATTTGGTTCATGACTCAATAGAACCAAATGAACTTTGACGTAGAAGGCTTGCACATGTGCATTACAGGGCACTACCACTTGTAAGCAAAGCTGTTGAAGGTATTCCAGAAATGCAGACAAAACATGATGGTGTTTGCAAAGGATGTGCAAATGGAAAGAACACAAAGAAGACATTTCCAAGGAGTGAGAGCAAGGAAAAAGGAATATTGGAAATCATCCACTCCGATGTATGTGATCCAATGTCATCCAATTCATTAAGCGGGTATGTATACTATGTTTCTTTCATTGATTATTTTTCTAGGAAGACATGGATATACTTTATGAAGAACAAAGATGAAGTATTCAGCAAGTTCAAGGAACTCAAATCCTTGATCGAGAACCACACAGAAAAGAAGATCAATATTTTTTGATCAGATAATGGCAGAAAATTCACATCGAATGAATTCAAAGAATTATGAAAATATTTAGGGATTAAGAGGGAGTTAACCAGTCCATATAATCCACAACAAAATGGGGTTGCAGAAAGGAAGAATAGAATGATCATGGAAGCTGCAAGGGCCATGCTTCATGATCAAGATATTCCCATGCATATATGGGCAGAAGATACCATAACAACGGTGTATGTATAGAACTATACTCCACACAGAGTACTCAAGAATAAGACACCTGAAGAAGTATTTTCCGACAAGAAACCAGAAGTCAGCCATCTCAGAATATTCCACTATCCAGTGTACATACACATTTTGAAAGAAAAGAGGACAAAGCTATATCCTTAAGGAAGGAAGGGTATATTTATGGGATACTCTGAAAGCTCAAAGTCTTACAGAATATACTTCCCAGGATTCAAGAATATCGACATCAGTAGGGATGTAACATTTGATGAAGACTCACCTTACAACAAATCTAGAAAGAGACCTACCTAAGAACCTGAAGAAACAGAAGCACCCAAAATTCATGACACAACCATGAACGGAGAATATCAAGAAGAAGATCGAGAAATAGAAGAACGTCAAGAACCTGTAGATCCACCTTAGGAGAAGAATCCTCATAAGAGAAAACTTGCTTGGGCACGAGAAGCTATCCAAGGTGCATAAAGATATGGGGCTCCAGAATAATCACATAGAGAAAGGAAAAGAAATAGGTCGTGTTCCAGTTATGTAGCCTTATTATGTGATTTCATTGATAAAGAACCTTCCAATTATGAAGAAACGACAGAAAATAAAGAACGGAAGGATGCTATGATCGAAGAGTACCAATCGATCATGAAGAATGATGTTTGGGATGTTTCCCCAAGACCTGAGGGGAAGTCTGTGGTGACTTCCAAATGGATCTACAAGATCAAGCATGTTGCAGATGGCGGCATGGAAAAATATAAAGCAATATTTGTGGTTTGTGGCTTCTCCTAGAAAGAAGGAATAGATTATGAAGAAAATTTTGCACATGTAGCCAGATACACTTCCATCAGATCAGTACTTGCTCTGGCTGCAGTGATGAAATGGAAGATACACCAGATGGATTTCAAGACTGCTTTCTTGAATGGTGTAGTGGAAGAGGAAGTGTATGTGGAGCAGCCACTTGGTTTTGAGACACATGATAGGGAGACTCATGTGTGTAAATTGAAGAAAGCCCTGTACGATTTGAAACAGGCACCCAGGACATGGTACGGTAGAATTGATGGATTTCTATCCACTTTGGGATTTACCAAAAGTAAAGCAGATTCCAACCTTTACTACAAGGTTGAACAAGGCAATCCAATGATACTCCTACTATATGTAGATGATCTATTTTTAATAGTTATGGATGGATTGATTACTGATACGAAGAGAAATATTACTACTGAGTTCGAAATGAAGGACTTGGGTATGATGAACTATTTTCTAGGCATGAAGGTGTGGCAGAATGCAGATGGAATCTTCCTCGAATAAAAGAAGTATGCAGTAGAGATCCTGAAGAGATTTGGGATGATGGACTGGAAGGCCATAACCACACCTATGGCATCGAAATTGAAGCTATTGAGTGATGCTTCATCTGAGTTAGTTGATGCCACGATGTATCATCAAATGATTGGGTCGTCGATGTACCTGACAAATATGAGACCAGATATTTGCTTTGCTGTGAAAACCTTGAGCCAGTTCCTGACAGATCCTAGACATGTTCACTTGATTGCTGCAAAGCATATTCTGAGGTGCCTAAAGGGTATAGTTGATTATGGGCTCAAGTATAAGGATGATCAGAACATTAACCTGGAGGGTTTTGTTGATTTAGATTGGGTAGGTAGTTCCATCAATAGGAAGAGCACTTCAGGTTGCTGATTTAGTATGGGATCATGTGTGATCTCTTGGTTTAGTAGGAACAAATCCTGTGTGGAACTGAGTACAGCTGAAGCAGAGTATGTCATAGCTTGTTCAGCTAGTTATGAGGCAGTATAGTTGAGGAAACTACTATCTGATTTATTTGATCTCCAGTTAGATGCTACTTGTATATATTGTGACAACCTGATTTGTGTGAAGTTGTCAGAGAACCTAGTGTTCCATGACAAGTCGAAGCATATCGAGATCAAATATCACTATATCAGGGATATGGTGCAGAGAGGAGCAGTGAAGCTCCAATATGTTGCAACAGATGAACAAATAGTTGATGTGTTGATGTGCTGACTAAGCCATTGGCTAGGGTGAAGTTTGAATACTCCAGGGAGAAGATTGGTGTTCTCCAGATCGAGGTTCCTTCTGTAACGAACATAAAATATACAAATATTAAAAATAATATTAATAGATAATTCTTGAAGTGAATAATTATTCGCTCATACAAATAATATTACCAAAAGACTTGGAATATTAAATAAGCCATAATAAATTATAAATTGATGATAGAATAGATATGATACATTTACAATGGTTGGACTTATATACGTCCATTCATGACTTTCCAACCTACAGTCATGACTCTTTGATAATTATTAATTATTAATTAATAATTATCTATTAATATTATTTTTAATATTTATATATTTTATGTTCGTTACATTGCCTTCCCCTTAAGGGAAGCTTTGTCCTCAAAGCTTGTTTAGTGAAGGACTTCTCAGTTATGAATAACGTCTTGCCATGTCTCTCTGAACTTATAACTTTGACACTTGATGAGACATGGTGATATAATTTCCGAATCCCTGAACTAAATTGTCGCATTTCCTTGGTACTGATCCATCCAAGATTTACTTTCATCCGAGTTGCCTGTTGGTCTCCTTGTTGGATAAAACTTATTGTTTTTTATTTAGGTTGTATATTTTGTGTTCCTTCACATGTGACATCGAAACCTCTCTGTTTATGTACATTTTGACCCTGTCATTGGTCAAAATGACTTTTATAGTTAGGGTGTCGATAAGGAGTTTTTATTGTTTGTTCATTTGTTGGATTGACTTCTTTTTTATCTGTATTGATGACTGGATTTGTATTTGCTTTGTTTTCCTCAACTTGTTTTTTTAAGCCCAAAAGTTTTGATGTCCTCTTTTGAATGTGCACCAACTTGTTTCCGACTAAATCTTTAGCATTCTTAAGATTCCTGATCGTTTATTCTTTCTTTTTCACATCGTCTTTAAGCTCTAATAGTTTCTTCTGTAGATATCGATTTTCCTCTTCTATCTTTTGATGGTCCCGTGCCCTATCTTTTGCCTTCTTGATTTGAAAGAGCAACTTTTGATTATGATCTCTTAAACGAGATATCTCTTCTTCTTTGTCCTTGATGACTTTGTCGAATTCTTTCTGCATCTTTTGTCTTGATTTTTGATCTTCTTGTGAAATCATCTTCAAAATGTCTTTGAAATCTTCAGATGACGCATCCTCGAAATCCGATTTTATTGAAACATCTTGCAGTTTGATTTGTTTCTTCTTATATGGAAATGTTAAAAACCTTTTCTTCATATTTAAGATGATTTCTCCCAATGTTTCCATCCACGATAAGACGAGAATGATGTCAACTTCATTTAGATAAATACTCGTAACATTGAATTGGGATGTGAACTTATTCTCATCAATTGTCAGTTATAAGTCCCTAATGGCATATTGCTTCCCACCATATTTATCTTTCTTTTCAATTATACTTAGTTCTGGGACGAGTACTTGATTTTCCAAGATGACGTTAATGTGATTTTCCTCGTTGGTTGGGCAAATAGCGATGCTAATAGGCTTGCTTTGAATAATCCCTTCAAGTTTTAGAATGTCAATGGATACCTTTGAGTTGGTCTTCTGGAATCTTCCTTTTTTGTCACCATGATACTCCATTTTTGTGTTCGAAGGTGAATAGTCTTCAACTTTCGGCGATAATTGATCTTCCTTTGACTTCTTCGGCAATAAATGGTCTTCAAATTTTTCGATTATAGGAGGGTATTTGACTTCAAATTCTTGAATAATAATGGTATTCTTTCTTTTTTTGTATTAAATAATAATTGTAATTATTACAATTATTAATATTAATAATATTTTTTCAAAAATATAATAATAATATTAACAAGGCACTTGGATCTCCACGTTGGTTAACCTTTTGATTTAGATTAACTTCTTGGATTGTGTGTAGATTAGGTGGTTGAGAAGAATCATTGTTAACTTCCCCACCCAGGTTCAAATCTCACTTCTTTATGCACTTCTAGCTTTTATGTTATTTAATAAACCGAATTAAGGACTAAACTCAACCTAATTAAGGTATGAGTTATCATTTAATATCCAATAACCTTCTAATAAGTAAATAACTTAATTAAGGTGTGAGTTGGTTTGTTAATAAAACCAAGGGTTTGTTTTATAAAACCATGAGCATTTGTTTTCTTCTTTCCTTTTTTTATGGGATCTTTTCCCTTCTTCTCTTTTTTTATTTTTATTTTTACTTCTTCCTTTTTTTCTTTTTATCTTTTTACGTCTCACTTTTTTTCCTTTTACTTTCTATTTTTATGGTCAAAGACCCAATTCAGGAAACCTGGAATAATGGCTAAAAGCTGATAAAATGGCCAAAGGACGGAATCTAGCCAACAAGGCTCTGATACCACTTGAAGTGAATAATTATTCACTTGCACAAATAATATTACCAAAAGACTTGGAATATTAAATAAGACATAATAAATTATAAATTGATGATAGAATAGATATGATACATTTACAATGGTCGGACTTATATACATCCATTCGTGACTTTCCAACCTACAGTCATGACTCTGTGATAATTATTAATTATTAATTATTAATTATCTATTAATATTATTTTTAATATTTATATATTTTATGTGCGTTACACCTTCCAAGAGGAAGTGATGAGTTTGTGATGTGCCTTTATAACATGGTGACAAGATTGGTTCCTTTCATGGTCAGATGTAAGTGCTGTGCCCTTCTGACATGGTGAGAGGATTGGTTCCTTCCATTGTTAGATGTATGTGATGATCCCACATCCAGCATGAAAATGGGATGGCTCTATGAAGACACATCTAGTATGAAAAAGGACTAGCTCTGTGTAGATCCCACATCCAGCATGAAAAAGGGCTGGGTCTATGAAGACACATATAGTATGAAAAAGGAATAGCTCTGTGTAGATCCCACATCTAGCATGAAAAAGGGCTGGCTCTATGAAGACACATCTAGTATGCAAAAGGAATAGCTCTATGTAGATCCCACATCTAGTATGAAAAAGGACTATCTCAGTGAAGACACATCCAGTATGAAAAAGGACTGGCTTTGTGTAGATCCCACTTCTAGTATGAAAAAGGACTAGCTATGTGATGACACATCCAGTATGAAAAAGGACTAACTCTGTGTAGATCCCACATCTAGTATGAAAAGGGAATAGCTCTTTGATGACACATCTAGTATGAAAAAGGACTGGATCTATGTAGATGCCACATCTAGTATGAAAAAAGAATAGCTATGTGATGATACATCT
This sequence comes from Pseudotsuga menziesii, assembly GCA_001517045.1. Classification (NCBI taxonomy): domain Eukaryota; kingdom Viridiplantae; phylum Streptophyta; class Pinopsida; order Pinales; family Pinaceae; genus Pseudotsuga; species Pseudotsuga menziesii. The sequence continues at coordinate 288,102 of LPNX011011154.1, forward strand.
AGTATGAAAAAGGACTAGCTCTGTAGATGTACATCCAACATGAAAAAGGGCTGGCTCTGTAGAAATTCCTATGACGAGAAGAATCAAGAGATAGCACCCGTGATGATGACCCAGTGATGATCCAGATCGAGTGATGATCCAGATCTAGTGATGATGATCCAAATCCAGTGATGATGATCCAGCAGTGATGATCCAGATCGAGTGATGATCCAGATCAATATGAAGATGACTTGAAGATGAAGATAACTTGAAGATGAAGATGAATTGAATATGAAGATGACTTGAACATGAAGATGATGAGAACTCATTAATGATCCATATGATACAGAGAAGAAGACCCGTGTTGATAAATTGTGTCAAGAGAATACCTTCCAAGTTAAGAGGGAGTGTTGATGTATTTGTAACTTTGGAATGTATTCACCTGTATATCTTATGTCTTGTACCCCAATTTTTATTCTGGGAAGTGTTTGTAATGTATTTGAGTCATGTCATGCCCTGATGTTCCTATCGGGAGATTCAATAATGTAAACAAGTCATGTCAAGTCATTGCGGGTAACCCTCCTATTGTTCAAGGGTTAAAGTCTCTGCAGTTGTGGGGACCTAGGGTTATTGGACTCTCCTAGAGAATTTGGCCCTAGTGATTTATTGTCAAGTCAAAAATTAGTATAAATAGAGAGCGAGCCTCTCTATTTATCACACACTCACTCACACTCAGTTGTAGCACATAGCTGAGGAAGAAGAAGTTGTTGGGGATAGAAAGAAAGAGGCTACTACTGTCAGAATATCATCTTACTTCTTTGGGTTTTTAATTTTGGTGCTGATTCTATCTCTGAGGAAGTTGCGGGGTTTTCTCCATTTATGGTTTCCCTGAGGAAAACCATTGTTTTCGTTGTCTCTTGTGTTTGATTGCTGTGCTTGTTATTCTCTCACTTAAAGATCCTAATATAATGCTAGCTTGAATGATAAAAATATAAAAAATGGAAGGAGGATACAACCTGAAGGAAGATACAACTCCCTAGTTCTCTAGATTCAACCAGAAGGAGGCTACAACCTCCTTTCCTTGCCCCATCCTGCCACCCAGAAAAGAAATAGATTGTCGAACCTGTGAACCTGTCAATCCAAACTATGAATCTGCTACTGATAACCTCTACGCTCTGATCACTTCCAAATCATCGTTGTATACCAAAAAGTAATTTCACTACCATACACTGCTTATGTACATCATTGTATGCCTCATCATACACAATTACTAAACAAGTAATTATTCTATTCTTTCACTGAACATAAGGCATGCATCGTAATGCATCATCATCATAGGTATGCATCATCATCACCTCAATGTGCATCATGTATGCATGATCAACATCAAGTATACATAATAGTGCATAGGATGGAATCATCACACTATGGTATGCATGTACATCATATGTTATAGGAGTGCATCAACATCATAGAGTGTAAATCATTATCACATGCATTATAATTTATCATCATAAAGTGTATCATATCATAGCAAGAAGGTATGCAACATCATCATCATAGCCTCCATAATGAATTCAAATATATATACCAATATAGAGGCTCACATACTAAGATCAAAGAATAACTCTATCCATCAGAGACATTTTCCATCATAAGAGAAACCCAGAAGCATGAACCATACCTTTTCGAAGATCATAAAATGAATAAAATAAAATAAAATAAACTCTATATAATGTCACCACATATCCCTCGTAACAATATTTCCAACGAGCCAAGAATTTTGTAATTCCAATTATGTATGAGAAAGTTAAACCAATTTTAGTGAAGATGCCCAAACATTTCTCCTCCGCACAATTTCGCACTTTTCTCCAAGAGTTGTGAAATGCCAAAGATAGACTTTATTGATGAACAAATGTAATTTTTGATATCTATTTATATAGGTCATGGAGAAAATTTAGTACCTCAAACTAGGCCGACATGCAATTCAAAATTATAAATAATTAAATTCTCTTTTGTTTGGTTGGCTGACCCAAAAAGTTGGGGTACACCAACTTCAAAAATTAATATCTCTTCAAATGTAAGGAGTTATAATATGCTCCACATATCAATGAAAATGGATTGATGAGGACTATCTCCCTATGATGGTTTTATTTGCAAATTCTTGGTATTATACCCTTAATTGTTCAATTTGTTCAAGACTTAAAAGATTCCAAATGAAAAGGTGTCAAAGAAGATGTTACCTTATGCATAAGTTCCAAGTTCAAAGGATTCAATGTACATCATCAAAGACATGAGGAATTCAATGGTATTCACATCCACACACTTAACATCAACAAGGAGGAGGTATCCGCCATATACTCAACATATCAAGGGTATCACGAACCCCAACACAACGAAGGTGTGGGGGTTCCTAGACTTATCTTGGGGTACCATGACCTCATTAAAAACACAAATGAAAATATAATGGGTCCTTGGACTCTTTTAATTTCTACGCTTCTTCAACCCACCAAGGACTCTTTCTAGGGTACTGCAACATAGGTTGTGGTACTGGGGAATCCAAAGAAACAACTGGGGAACCATAGAAACAACCTAGGGGAACTTAAATGCTCTAAAGGGTGTGCAGGACATTTGGCATTGTCCCAAGGCCTCCAAGGGCTTCAGAGTTGGGATTTGACAAGGTGAAAAGGTCTAATTTGACATTGATGGACTTCTAACTCTGAAGGGCTCCTCAAGGGGCACCAAGACACACCAGCACACACATGTTTTCATCAATGACAATTTAGTCAACAATATCCCCCTTTGTCATTGATGATGACTTCAAAGATCCCCTTTAGAAAGAACTTCCTTTGTTCATAAATATCCCCCTTTGAGTATCCTTCTTGTACCTTCCTTGTTCAAATTTTTCTCCCCCTTTGGCATCAATGGGAAAGGGAACTCCTTGTAGTATTACTACTCCCCCTATCATGTTGATGTGTTGTTGAAGATGGATCAATTCAATTAGGAGATAGTATGACTCCCAATTTTTATCGGAGGTACTCAAAACTCTCTCTTGGTAGAGGCTTCATAAATATGTATGCAATTTGTTCTTTTGACCCAATATATTCCAACTTGATATTCTTTTATGTGACTTGTTCCTAAAGAAAGTGAAACTTGATTGGAATGTGCTTGGTCTTGGAGTGCATGACTGGATTCTTGGAGATACTAATGGCACTCATATTGTCACATTGAATTGGAATTGGCTCATCACATGTCACGTGTATGTCTTCTATTGTTTGCTTCATCCAAGGAATCTGAGTACAACAAGTTTTTATTGCAATATATTCTTCTTTGACAGTTGATAAGGACACTGAAGACTGCTTTTTGCTTGACCAAGATACTAGACAATTTCCTAGAAAAAATGTTGTTCCACTAGTGCTTCTTCTGTCATCAACATATCCTGCCCAATATGCATCTAAATAAGCTAGAAATTTTAGCTCATTTCCTTTTGGATACCAAAGTCCAAATTCCATAGTCCATTTGAGATATCTCAACATCCTTTTAACTGTTATAATGAAAAAATGTTGTTCCACTAGTGCTTCTTCTGTCATCAACATATCCTGCCCAATATGCATCTAAATAAGCTAGCAATTTTAGCTCATTTCCTTTTGGATACCAAAGTCCAAATTCCATAGTCCATTTGAGATATCTCAACATCCTTTTAACTGTTATAATGTGAGTTTCCTTCGGAGGAGCTTGAAATATTGCAACTTGTCCAATGACCTGCATCACATTTGCTCTTGATGATGTTATATATAGAAAACTACCAATCATCAATCTATAGATCCTTTAATCAAATTATTTATATTCATCTTCCTTGTTGAGTTTACAACCGGTGATCATAGGAGTACTCACAGGTTTACAATCTTCCATCTGGAATTTCTTTAACATTTCCTTGATGTATATCATCCGAGCAATACAAATTCCTTATATTAGTTGAGATATATGAAGACCCAAGAAAACGTTTAATTCACCGAGCAATGACATTTCAAACTATTTATGCATGTCCTTAGCAAATTGTTGACTCGCTGAATCATCATCACTTCCAAAGATGATGTCATCAACATATACTTCAATGATGAGAATGATGTTGTCGTCCATTTTGATGTACAAATTTCTATCTACACTTCCCCTCTTAAAGTTTTGTTGTCGCAAGTACCTGTCCAATCTAGAGTACCAAGCTCTACTAGCTTTCTTTATCCCATATAAATCCCTTTTGAGTTTGCATACATATTCCTTTTTCTCTGAAAGTTGAAATCCTTCTAGTTGTTCGATGTAAACTTCTTCTTCTAATTCCCCATTTAGAAAAGATGATTTTATGTCCATCTAATACACTTTGATGTCTTTGGAGAAAGCATAAGCCAATATCATTATGATAGCTTAAATTCTGGCTACTGGAGAAAATGTTTCTTCAAAGTCTATTCCTTCGATCTGAGCATAGCCTTTACAAACCAATCGAGCCTTGTTTTTTATCACTTGTCCCTCTTCATTCATTTTGTTTCTAAAACCCCACTTTGTTCTGATCAAATTATTTTTGCTTCATCTGGGAATAAGTTCCCATGTTTCATTCTTCTCAATTTGATCTAATTCCTCTTCCATTTCTTTGACCCATTGCTCATTTGTACTGGCCTCTGCAAAAGTTCATGTTTCAGTTGTAAACAATAGAGAGAAGTGTACCTACTCATTTCTTCCAAATAGTCTTCTTCTAGTTCTATCCCAACATCCTTATCCCAAATAATTTGATCTAATAGATGATTCTTCTAACACGTGTTTTTAGATATCCGTTGATCCTTATGTTATTCTTGTTCCATAGTTGGTTAATTATGTTCTCCATCTTTCGAGAGTTGTTCTTCATCTAGTTTTTCTTCATTTCTTTCAGATCGAAAACTTCCTCTTCTTCATCATATGATTCTTTTGAGTCTTCTCTGGATGATGTTACTCTTCTCTCATGTATTTTCACGTTGATTCTTTCGATCACCTTGTATAATATCAAATTGTATAATTTGCAAGCTTCCTCTTGGATGAATATCCAATGAATATGCCCTCGTCTACTCGAGAGTCAAATTTTCCAATCTTCTTATCTTCTCTTTTTATGCAACACTTGCTTCCAAAGATTCTGAAGTGTCATACATTTGTTGCTCTTCTTATCCATAGCTCGTAGGGAGTTTTATCATTTATGCTTCTAACTAATCCTATGTTCAAGATGTGTAGTGTTATATGAACTGTGTGTCCCTAAAATTTGTCATTCAACATGGATTCATTCAACATGGTTCAAGCCATATCCATTACTGATTTATTCTTTCTTTCAGCAAGTCCATTTTGCTAAGGTCTTCTGGATACTGAAAATTGTCTCTTTATTCCATGCTCTTCACATTATTTGTTGAATTCATCTAATGTGAATTCTCCACTTTGTTGGACCTTAGGCACTTGATTCGTGATCCTGTTTCATTATCGACTAGTTCCTTGAATGTTTTGAAACATCCAAAAGATTATGACTTCCTGTTGAGAAGACATACCCATGTTATCCTGGTATAGTAATCAATAATTAGCATGAAATATTTTTAACCATTTAGTCCTTTTATCTTGTTTGGTTCACATAGGTCAGTGTGAACGAGCTCCAAAGGTTTTGTAGAAGAATGCTCTTTTGTCTTGAAATGTACTCTTGTTTATTTTCCATGTTGACACTGTTCACATACAGAGTTAACAGGATTTGTAACTTCCGGCATATTGCAAACTGCTTGGTTTTTGTATATCTTGACCAAATTGTTAAAATGTGTATGCCCCATTCTTCTGTGCCAAAGCCAAATTTCATCTTCTTTTCCAAGGTGACATTTCTCAGACTCGAAATTATCCAACTCATATATGTTGTTGGGGGTCCTAGTGGCTGTGGCTAATAACTTTCTTAATCATTTCTTCCTTATTCTACATCATTTTGAGTTGAAGAGGATTTCATGTCCTAGATCACACATCTAAAAGACTCTTAGTATATTATGCTTCATGTTGTCTACAAGAAATACATTTTCAGCCAGGAAGTTTTTTCTTCCAAGATTCACTGTTTCTTTCCCCAATACTTTTCCTAAATTTTTGTTTTCAAATGAGATAGATCCTTTGTTCTTATCAATTATAAAAATGTACTTTTATTACCTTTCATATGCTTGGAGCAACTGCCATCAACATACCATTCACTAGAGGTGTTTTCCTGAGGTTGAAGAGAAATTCCACATTCGTATTTGTCATGTCATGTAATCCATACCTTGTTGGACATTTCCTCATTTCTTACTGTATGTATATTTATTTTACAATCTTTGGATATATGTCCAAATTTGTTACACTTGTAACATTATACTTATGATCTCAAGGGACCAAACATGTTATTGTATTGTGGTCGTCTAAGGCTTGTAGGGTTATTCCTTGTTTCAAACTTTCTTCTTTGAAAACATTTTGCATCCTTTTATCCAAATCTTCCACATGTAAAGTAATTCCCATAAAAGAAGTATCTATCCCTGGGAACATATGAAGGAGGTGCTTTTCTGAGATATGGTATTTTTGTTAGCCTTCCTTTTTATAAGGGTTGTTCTTTTTTACATTCAATCTCTTCTTCATTTGTGGAGTCCTTGACAGCTTCTGCATAAATTCTTGGCTTCTCTTCATTACATGTCATCATTGAGCTTGAGGCCTAATCGATATTCTTCTTGTATCTTATACCAGTCTTGTTGAAGAATGGATTCTCATTGCTGATGATTTGTTCTAGAATCTTGGATTTGTTCTCATAACTCTTGTCGATATCTTTTTCTTGTAACTTTTTCTTTAGAGATACTATCTCAACCTCATGATTTTTTTTTCTTTCATACTTGCCATCGGTCATTCAATAAGAGAGTTTTTGATTCTTTTGGCTTCTTCTAGTTTGAACTTTAAGTCAGCAATGATTTTTTCAAACCCTTGCGCTTCTTCCTTAGGTACCATGTTCTCATTCATGACTTTATTCAACTCTTTCAAGGAACCTATAAGTTCTACTTCAAGATCTACTTCACCTTCAACTTTAGATTCTTCATCACCATTGGGGTCCTCATTTGAGTTTATTTCCATAAAGAGTACCTTATCTACTTCTCCATCATCATCAAAGTGACTACCACTATCATTGTCGGAGTCATCACTTGATGGGTTGTTATCCCTTTTTGTATACAGACTTTTCTTCTTTGCAAAGTTTTCTCTATTCTTATTCTTTTAATTATTTTACTTCTTGTAGTGTTTGAAGCTATCATCTTATTCGCTATCTGAGTTCTTTGGATATGGACATTTAGAAGAAAAATGACCTATTTTTCCACATGAAAAACATTTAAGAGGTAACTTACCTTTGTATTTTCTAGTGCCTTTCTTCAAGTTCCGAACAAAGTTATCTATTTCTTCATCATTGGATTCATCACTTGTTGGCTTGTCCTTTGTTTATTTGTTCTTCCCATCTTGTTTGGAGGAGAAATTGAATGTTGCTTCCTTTATTAACGTGTCCCAATATTCAATTCTCATTTCGTAAGACACAAGAGTCCCATACAATTGATCTACTATCATAGTCTTCAGATTTTTTCTTTCTTCCAGGTCAGAGACCTTGGGGTTGAAACTCTAGGGAATATTTATTAGAACTTTTCAAACAACTATCTCCTCCTCAACTTCTTCTCCCAAACCTATGATGGTATTCACAAGTTGATAAAATTGAAGAATATAGGTTGATATGTCTTCGTCTTCATTCATCCTTAGTTGTTAAAATTGTCCTCTGTATGTTTCAAGTTTGGATTCCTTGACTTTGCTATCTCCTTCATATGTGGTTTGGAGTTTGTCCCACATTTCCTTTACAAAGGTGTAGTGCATCACTTTGTTGAAGACATATTCATTTATAGCACCTAGAAGGTGGTTTATGGCCTTTTAGTTGTTGTTGTTGTATTGATCCAACTCAGTTGCATCTGTTGGTATGGTCTGTGGTACCTAGCATCCGTTCTCTATACTTTGTCATATTTCTATTCCTCGAGTGTTGTAGAGGAAATTGATCTTATGGCTAGGGGTTATGAGGCCACACACATACTAGGGTTTAAAGACTAATGTATACTTTTCTGCAAGAAAATGTAACCAAGATTCAGAGATAAGTAAGGTCCATCTGATTCATTGAAGGCAGGCCAAATATTTCTCTATCCCTTCCTCTTGCTCCTCAATCCAAGAGAATTGCAAAACAATTTGAACCTTCCTCAAACCAAATTGACTAAATATAAAGCAATGGTAATCAAAGCAATATGAAACCCTAATTTGATTAACATTACTATCTGATCATAAACAAAGATATGACATACATTAGACAATTATTTGGGAAAGAGAACAACATCACATGTTTATTATCAAGTGGAAAAAGTACAAAGTTCACCTTCTCCTCTTACTAGGCACCTCACAAAACCTTGATTTGGATCTCCTGCTTCTCTTCTCCAAGAATCTTAGCCTCCAAGCTTAGCAACATAGGAATATGGCACCTATGGAAAAGATAAGGGGCATGAGATTCTGAATTCCACCAGCATAACAATAAAAAGGTCAAGTCCCCTTCATGGACCTCTCTCCCTCTCTTATATACTTTTCTGAAGAGTTAGGGTCAAATAGGGACCAGTTACAACAACAAGATCAGTTCCAAAACCACCCAAACCAACCCTAATTCGATAATTTTCATATTTTTATATTATTTTTCACCACTTTAGGAGAAATGCATGGGTTCTATGAAGAAGAGTCGTGGATGCCTAAGGAAAATTTGCGGGTTTGCTTAAGCAACATCGCAAATGTGTCAAAAAGCTCATTTTTAGTTTACTTCCATGCATTTTTCAGGGCTTGGTGCTTTCTAGAAGGTTTTTCCTTACTTAGATACCTTTCCAACGATTTAGAGAATATGTCAAACATAATTACAAAACTATAGATATGGTTCTTCCAATCAAGGTGTTTTTTTAGTGACTTTCATGAAGTGTCATCATGGAAGTGTCGTCATGAGACAAAAACATGGGAAAGTGATCACAGGAAGAGATGTGTCATTTTAGGATATAACAGATGCCCCCTAATGTATGAGCTTAGAGGGGAAGATGATATCTAAAATACATTATAAAAAGGAAAAAACTGAGTAGTGAAGTCGAAGAGATGAAGAATCCAATATCATAGGCCCGAACAAAGGTACCTGAAAGAGAGATAAATGTTAAACAAAATTGATCTATGGGACATACATGTCCATATACAAATGATCACCATAAAGATAAAAGAATTTCCAACATGGGTATAACTCTTTTAACTATCATGGTCACACATTATCAAAAAATGCGCCATATAAAATCTAAAGGAGTCATGGCCACAAATGAAAAAGGTGGATCCATGCTCAATAATCGATCATAGCCAAAAGAATACACGGTGACATGTCTCAGCGAATGTCATATGAAAAGTGACAAGGTCTTTCACAACTTAGGCAATATCAAAAGAATACTATGCTACTGTCGGCCCAAGGTATTCAACCCAAACTATCCAAAGGTACGAATCCTACCCATGCGAATAAAAGAGCTGAAATCAAGCATGGAGGAAACTGTTTGATTATCGGTCATTGATGAGGACTATTAACAGACACAAGGGAAACCACCATTAATGTAAATGGTCCCCAGGGTACCTAATACATTATAACAAGTGTGAATAAATTTTCTTGAAGTCGAACACCTAAAGAATCCATTGAGTAGGAGACATTAAGAAATTCCCACTACCCAATTGCGAGGGAAATTGCCACTAATGAATGCAATCCCCAAGCTACTGTCATAAACTATAAATTTCATTCCCAGAGAAAGATGTGTTGACTTTGATAGGAAGAGATCCATTGGAATGAAGGCATTAAGACATCCTTCATCATCCAACACGAGGTAAGTCAAACACTAATTGGATATGGAATTGGTACAAAGTTTTGTACCAAGGGCCGTCGAAGACATGATGAAATGAACTGATACCAGGGAATGGATGACACAAAAAGGTCAAGGAAACTATAGAATGGACTACAAAGGTTTATCCTTGAACAATGAGCATGAAAAAATAGTGACTTAGACAACTTATAACACAAAGGGACTAGCAACATAAATCTGCAATGTAGGAGACATTGAAATATTCCCCATATAATTGGAAAAGTATCCAACTGGAGGAGTAAAACTTTGAATCAGGATAAGGTCAAAACTAGAACCTAGCTACTGATAGACTCAAAACTAATGCTTTATTCAAGGAGGAAATACTTGTTGTTGTTACACACAATTCTCTTCATGATCATGTAATGAGAGCCAAAACATCAGAAATTCCCTCAAATCCTCAAAATGTGAAGTTATACCCTGGCCAGTACTCATATTTCCATACTTGTGTCCACCACCTCCTTTTCCCTTTATTTAATGAGTGTTACCCCTTTCATTAACACCGCATGTCAATTGACAATGAGCGGTGCCATTGCTTAATCCCTTTGATCAATAAGCAGTGCATCCCTCGTAACACTCTGCCTCCATAGCAAAAGAGCAGTGCTCGAGTTTCAAAAGAAAAAATAGAAGATTCATGAAGCTTCTCGAAGATGAAATTTGTGGCATCCTCATCCCTACCTTTTTGGACCATCTAGACTCGATATCCCCCCTAGTAGGATCTCCCTTCCACCTCATCCACCATTTTCTCAACCATTCCTATCCTCCCAAGAGCTATAAGTATTGGTTCACCCCCCATGGGTAAAGGGAGGAAAGTTATGCCACAACACCAAAGTTCTAGCCAAATCTAGGGTGAGCATAAGGAAGACAAGTTGAATCTTTGAGGACAAGACTTTGCATGAGAGGAGACATATCAACACTAAGGCATATTGGTTGTAATATCTCTCTTTATTTGACTATGCAATAAAAAGTTCATTAGAGGAAATTTCAACTCAAAACGAGCCTTTTAACTTTAATTCAAATTCCATGTCATCATGTGTTAGGGAATGAAATTTCTTTAAATTTGAAATACCGTATAGGTATTAAGCACTATTTTAATATAAATTTGGGGATAGGTATCATAAAAAAACTATTTTTTTGTTTGTATTTTCGACATATCTCCCCGTGTTTTTACTCAAATTTCGATCGAGAGAGCTCATTGGATGCGGAATTAAACTCTGCATCCAACGAGTAGCCACTAGGAATTCTTTTGAATGACCTCGCTACCCCAAAAACAATAAATACCTAAAAAAACGTGGTGATGATGACATCGTCATCACACTTTTTGAGGTATTTCTTGTTTATGGGGTAGAGGGGTGTGTCAAAAGCATGCCTAGTGGGTACCCGTTGGATGCAGAGTTTAATTCCACATCCAATGAGCTCTCCAAATTGAGTAAAAACATGGGGAGTTATGTTGAAAACATAAACAAAAAATTAGTTTTTTCTTTTCTTCCTTCAAAATTAATAAATATTATTTTATTATTTTAACTATTATTTTTTTAATTTTTTTAAGGAGGCCCATTTTGAGTTGAAATTTCCTCTAATGTATTTCCCATAACTCTCATTGTGTTCCGATCACAGGTTTTATTATCAAACTCCTTAGTCTCTGATATAGGATAATAGATTGCTTTTGGTACTTCTGACCTTATGAGATTTGTGATGTGTTTTTGCAGGTAAACTATGGTGATCTAACACTCTTGAAGGCTGGAGCATTACACTATATTGTAGGTGAAAGTATCATTCCAAACATCTACTTATATTAGGGAAAATATCCTTTACTGTTGTTACTCATTTGTTCTAGTTGTGAAGGATTCAATCTAGGGAAACAACTCCTGTCCATGGGAGGTGAGTATTTCCAGCAACAAATTTGGCGATTCCACTAGGGAAAACATTTAGAACTTCTGATATTTCTTGGTTTTCAATGCTTTCCTTTATTCAAAACTTCAAATTTTTCAGTGATCAAATCTACTAGTTTTGTAGTGAGATTTGGTTTCAGTTTGACCAGATATGCTTAGATATGAAACATATATGCTTCATTTTCCTTTAATTTTTGTGATTTGATGCTAGTAGTCTGACATTTAACTTTCTCTTTTTCTGCTTGATTTTTGTTTTGAAACCTACAACATACACTGTGCTTTCAGTAAGGATAAGAAGGGGTTCCATCATGTATACCTAGTATACAATAGATGGTGTTGCCGCTCTTTTTTAGTGGACAAGAGGCGGTGCCCATGTAGTAATGCTCTGTTCATAACCTCAGAGTAGCAAAGCCAGGTAGGGTTTTATACCTCTATAATTTCAAAACTTACAATGAGTTCTTTTTCCTTTTCTGAGATTGTTTCTGGCTTCATGATTGATATTTGACTGTTGATTTGAAATCTGGAAGGTGTTAAGGGCTTGTTTCATTTTGTTTAAAATATCTGGGTTGTTTTGATTTCTTTAGTTGATTTCTATGCTTGGGCTTGCTTTTTGAAAGAGTTCTTGGAAGTCATATAGTCAGATCTCTAATTGTTGTTAGATCAGATGAAAAGAAAGTATTTTTCTTTTGGTTTCTTTATTTTTGTTCTTCATAGGTTAATAGAAGATTGCTTTTGCTTTTTATTAAGAAGAAAAATTTGGGATTGATCATATATGTGTGTTTGAGGATGATGTCGAGCACCCTAAATGCAAATAAGTTATTATCAACACACGGAGCCTACGAAATTCATTGTCAACCCGAGGAAGTCTTTTATCTCAAAGGGTAAATGCACAATATATGCTTAAACACCAGATCATTGTAATTAATACTGCTCTTAAACAACCATGTTCATCCCTCCAACTTCATGTGATCCCACCAATCTTCTAATACTACAAATTCAACCTCTTCCTTCTATGCATCAACAAGAAATGAAATCAGATTCAACAATAATTACTGACAGAAAGGAAATCCTATTCATAACCCAGAATAAATGAATTGCCTATTTGATCTAATCACACTTGGAATCCATAATCATAAATTAAATGTAATCTAGAAATTCAATTGCAACAGATCAAGCTCGGCTATTCTAATAATTGAATTGCAGAAACAAAGATCAATGATTATGACAATCAAGGAATTGCAAGGGTTCATGGGATGTCAACCTGAAACTGTGAGATGAACAGAGCTGTGTACAGCTATTGAATAAATTGCATAGAAACTATCTACTCAGTCGACTGTTACGTTGTTACAGTTATCGATCTTAGGAAAATGTAATGCCGTAAATCACACATACTACTGCTGCGCACACAAGAATATAATTAACAAAACATCACACAACCATAAATTGAAATATCCTACCTTAACTCAGCAGTCTCTGCGGAAGGCGGGCCCAGCCTTCACACAGAGACGCTGGATGAACAATGTACAGCTCCCTTAAACCAGCAGTAACTCTTTGTATTAAAAAGAAGAATGATTACAGATTGCTTCCCCTGTTGATACACAAAATGAATTAACTATTTTCCAACCCCCTGGGTCGAGACAGCTTTATGCATTTATACCTACAAACGATAACATCCAATCCTATTACAAAGGGCAGCCATGAAGATCTCTGATCTTCAGGCACCCTGAATAACACCAGTTGTTACAAGACGTGCCATGATACAATTATAGAAAATGCGAGAAGACTGTTGACTAGCCCAGAAGTGGCGATCTTCTCAAATCGCCATAATATTCGAGCAGCTACACTGAAGATCCCTCGATCATAGCACATTCTGTTACGGCTACTCTGACCGTCTCTGTCTGGAATGTCACGTGCCTCAATAGATGATGGACAGATTGAGGATCCCTTTCGAGTCACGACCACTCCTTGTCTCTAGACTTGTTCAGCTCCATCCCCCTGCATTCTGCTCATCTCACACTATCTTCATAAATCACACATATTAGCACAATTTCGAGAGGTACATAGCCTTAATTGTCACAAGAATAAGCATTAATAAGATAAAACAATAATCAGTCTTACCTTGACAATTTAGGGAATAAAGTGAGGAAAGTCAGTCTGATTGGCATGCTAAGCAGTGTAAAACAAGGGAAGAAAGGTGATTAAAGGTGGTTAAAAAGGGACCAATTTTGGACTCAACAGATGAACCATTGGATACTTGATTAGTTGCATAAAATTTCAGGCATTCACATTTTTTCCTTTCTTTACATGCTCTTTTCTCAATAAAAATATCATAGTTTGAGTTCAGTCTTTTTACATTTGAAGAATTAAAAAGAGTTGAGTGTGCCAAGTAGTTACAACATCTTTATTTTTGGAAAAGAGATATTATTCCATTTACTTTCAATATTGGTCATTAGAAGTATTTTTCTTGCTTGCAATTTGAAAAATAGTTCAATGTGATTGTTTGGGATTTATTGTTTGGAAACAGAAATTGAATCACTATCTCTCCTATAAGTATGAAAGATAAAGTGAATATTTGCATGATCATGCTGCATGGTTTTACGTTTTCTGTCCATGCCTCATGCATTCACTTAATCGTATAAGATAAAATTAACGTTAGTTCTAGGTTAATTTTTTTCTAGACTTGAGTGATAAGTTAGTGTTTGGGTGTCTTTTACTATCTAAAATACACCTAATATTTAATTATCGACTGGGGTTGGTAGGCTTAGAGTTATTACAAAATATATGCGAAGGTAGAGGGGTTCCTAGGGCGTTGTAGAAATACTTTAATAAACAAAAGATTGAAAAATATTTCAAAATGAAAAACCGAGTCAGACTCCTAAAAAATTAATTATTAATGTGATGAAAACAAAACATCACACTAGGATAACATGATACTACTCATTAATTAACTCTTCTTCTTCTTAATCTAAGAGTGGGAAAACTTTCATAAACAACTTTAGAAACTGAGAAAGGTCTAATTTATGAATAAGTAGAAAAAATAAATAAAGAAGCAAGTAGAAAACTTAATTAAGAATACTTCTCTAATTCTTTAGCCTATAAGCATTTTTAGTAAACATACAATTAAAGGAATAAATCATATGCTAGTATCAATCTACAAAGTATTGGTGTATTTAATATGTCTAACCCTAAATTCAATATAAACAACGGTGAATTAAACTAAACGAGAGATACAATTATCAGATATTACAACGATGATAAATGAGGAAATCAAAGACAAAAGAAGCAATCAAATCATAATTCAGAAACATACCTGGATTGAAAAGAAATACAAAAGGGGCTTTTAATAAGTACTTTTAAAATAATCTAACCTAAGGTCCTAGAGGTTGATGTAACTATTACCTAATTACCAAAACATAACAGAATTCAAAAAGCCAAAGAAATAAAACTGAAAATAGGTAAAACAAATAAACTAAGAATACTAAAGGTCGGATGGAAGGCTAGATGACAGTCTGGAAGGAAGGTCCGAATGACAGTCCAAACACACAGTCCGAATGAGAGGCTATATACAGAGAATAATAAAAACAGACCTAAATGATTTAATTATCACCTGATTTTGTGCATAAGAAAACAAAATGCATAACGAACATAATTTAAACCTATTTAATAATTAAAATAATAGAAAGGAATTACTAATCTATGGGTATGAAAATATTGTTTCTATTATAAAATAAAACAAACTGAAACATTGATGAATTAAAAAGTTAACGAAATTAATTCTAACTACAAATCAGACCTAAGACTAACTAAATTTTATCTATCTATAAATATAACATTAAGAATTTAACCAAAAGAGAAGACTGAAAGGAAAACTGAAAACAAATAACACGTGACCAACTAAATTTTATCTATCTGCAAATATAGCATTAAGGATTTAACCAAACGAGAAGACTGAAAGGAAAACTGAAAACAAACTACACGTGACCACTCACTCTAATTCTATGGGCAAAGACTACATTCACAGCATAATTACACTAACTATAACAAACAAAAAGTAAATAAATGGACAAGTACAATAACATAATCACATGAACAAATTTAAACAAAACTACTTGTCTGTGAAAGAGAAAATAACAAAAACATGTACGGACATGGAAGCCACTGGTTGTTGAGGGGCCCTGTCAGCAATCAGGGGATGCCTGTCTAACGCCTACGCAAACGCAACCATGAACAACATAATGTACAAACTTTTATTCAGAATATGGAACGAAATTACAAAGTGCTTTATAGAACTAATTGAACTGCTTTCCCAAAAAATAACTAACTCCTCCCCAACTCTCAAAAGAGGCTGGTATATATAGCAGATACAAGAGATGAGCAAGTCAACCCTTTAGTGGTCGACTACTTTCTAAACTTAGTCAATCATAAAGGCATATAATAAATCTCAGGCCAATGCATAGGAATATCCCTTCTTTGGCGTAAGTCTAGTTTTCTTCAATGTGAACGTGGCATGAAGGCTCCATTTCCAGCGTGGTTGATGGTGGCATGTTGGGAAGCGAAGAATACATAGTAGCGAGTCTCTAGAACGAGAGATCCTTCTTCAATGTGAACAAATCTCCTCAGCGTGTGTGATGTGGCATGCATCCCCCTCCTTAGCACAACTGACGGTGTGGTGTTGAAAAAATGACAGTACACGGTGGGAAGGTCGTTCCATTCTTCAAAGCGCACAGACTGGTAATATTTCAGAGGTTAAGCAGAGGAGGTCACAACCGATCCTTCTAGACTGGAGTCATTAGAGCTTCTTCAATCATCAAACACATGGACAGCAGGCTGTTTGCAGAATTGTTTCAACATTAAATGCCTGAAATCGGTTATGGACAACGCGTAGCCTAATTAACTAGATGGATGGAAAGCTGGAAGGTGAGCTAGACGACGATTGTACATATCGGGTGAATGGTAAGCTGAACGGTGGTTGCGCAGATCGGCTAAATGGTAAGCTGAATGCATTTTTTTTCTAAATCTAACCCAAAAGGATAATGAAATCTGCAAACAAATATGTAAATCAATTAATATATTAAATATGCTTTAAATAATAGAAATTTAAGTCAATAAAGTTGTAAAAATAATGTTAATAACTAGAGTTGTGTAAACATCAAATTTGTTCTTACCTCATGCTAAATAATGATCTGCATGACATAAAATACACGGAAGATAATAAAATATGCATTTAAATGTTATTTTAATGCCAAAAATGATAACAAAATGAGCCTCAACATTCCCCCAAACTGGAGAAATGCCAGGTCACATTGAGCAAAGAAAAATATAAGAGATCATACTGTCAAAGCGAACTTTGAAATATGAGCGAGCAATAGGCATATACATGAATGAGTGAGTTCATAAAGTTTATAATTAGTTCAACCATGTCCAAAGTAAAACTTTGGACAAGTTGAACATATGACACAAAAGGTATAAAATTAATCATTTGATAGTTTACATACATGATTGAGTAAAAGGATAGGGTTACTAACAGTGAAATGATAACTAAAAAACTTTTAAGGTCAAAGAATTCTCATGGAGGTAAAAACTATTTGCCAAAAACAAAATTTGGTTAGCAAATTTTAGTCATAAGTCCTATAATATCACCATGTTTAGATCGTCATGTGTATTTCATTTGGATTATCCTTCGATCCTTCATATAGTCCTCCATGTTGATCTTCTGTAGAAATATACTTTATGCTATAACCAAGTTCCATTGCTAATTTATCCTGAAAAACACTTATCATTTTGTCAGAGAAAATAGATCTGTCATAAATAATAAAAATAAAAACAGTCTAATTTTTCCTATTCCTGCCCCCCCCCCCCCCCCCCAAAACCAAAGGTATGGCTTGTCCTCAATCCATGAGAAAGAAGATTCAATTGTTCCATATAAAAAGAGTGCTATCATGCTATTTTATTATTTTGTAAAAATAAAAACTAACTAGTAAATGGAAATGATTCAGATATGTATATTCATGAAAAATATAACAATGCTTAGAAAGACCACTTAAATGGTGATAAGATAATTGAAAGCATGGCATAGGAAAATCTAGTCATCCGTCCCTTATTTTAAAGATATATTGTCATCATAAGATAGTTTGAGTTTACCTTGGAGTGTGAGATTTTATAGCTATGGGTTCCATTTCTAGAATAATGACATCCTAGGTATTTGTTGAAGTAGATAGCTAGGTCCAATCTCAACTTACAATGATTCTCAAATGACATTAAAAACAATCGGCCTTAAAATAAAATTTGAAAAAATTTCTTCATATTTATCATTATTCTCTGAATCATGTGCATAGTAGTGCATTAACTAGATCTCTTTTACCTGTTATTTCCCTGCTGCTAGCAGGCTTGTTCAGTACCCCAACAGGTTTCTCTTGGTACCATGCAAGCATAGTCTCGCTACCAGTGAGCCTGTTTAGTAACCCGACCGGTTTACTTGCATTTATCGAGCTTCCTTGTTTTAAGTTTTTACTTAGCATTGACCCACTGCCAGCAGGCCTATTCAGTGACCCAGTGGGTTTTCCTTGTATAATGATATTAAGTATATGGAATTTGATTGGTACTAGAGTGTGCTAAACCCTGCTTAAACACATAATTCAATTTTGCAAAATTAAACTTACAAATACTTTTCATACTGGCCTTAATCATAAATCATGTCAAAAGAGAATAACTTAAAGCTGTTCTTTGAGCTTACAATCCTTCTTCTTCGTGAAAGATAAATAATGTTCCCCCACAGGCAAAAATTCCAACTACTATCGAGTTATCACACAAAGATATTTTAAGAGACAAGTTTTGATAACAACTATAGGATAAACTAGTAATCCATAGGTAAAAGGTGAGATTCGAAAAAGATAATAAAAGTAGGTCGTATCAAGCAACTGGTTGAAATAACGAATCATAAATATACATGTCTGAATAAAAAAACTATCTAAATCATAAAAGGAACGGTTAAGAATGATGTTCACAGAATTTAATTATCACTATAAGCTGCAATTTTTAATAAAGGTTTAAGATATCTTATGATCATAAATTGTCTTTCAGATAATACCCCATGAGCTGCTTATAGATAAAATTCTTATAATCAGACTACAAAACCACTTGTTAGATGATTGATATTTATTTATAAAAACATATATAACATTATGGAAAGAAAAAGAGTCACATGTAGTAACTCTTATTTATTTAATAAAACAAAAATATATTTACATACTATGCTATTCTACTAAAAAGAAGGAAAACAATTCAAGTATATGAATTCTTCCAAAGTAACCATGTTCAAAGCAAAATTAAAAATATACCTTTATCCACATATAAGAAAAATATTACAATGATTACTGGGATATGAAGAATCAACCGAGCTGTTTGATTTAGCAGTAATAAACATTGAAGAAGAAGATGGTACCGTGGCTTGGTTCCCTCTTGGAACCATATTTCAATGTGACTTATGTATTCTATGTTTTCTTCTTCATTTGTTGTGTATAAAGAATCTAAGTTTAGTGACAGGGAATATTCAAGTTCTAATGTCCCTCCCTCATCGAATGAGAGGCATTCCAAGTTGATCTTGTCTTCCTATGGAAGAGGGGAAGTAGAAATTTCACTTTCTTCCGTAGCCTTTACAATCCCTTGATCTATAACCTCTCCAAATCTCGTATGAATTTCTTGCAATAATGTTGGTGAGGTAGGTAAGGTGGATAAATGTTGCAGTTCAACACTATAAGCATATTGTACTACTTTATTGTTGTTAGAATGTGGACTGGATTGAACAGGAATGTGCGTAGGGCATATAGGAGATTTATGAGAAGTTAATTGTGGAAGGTGTAATTGACTAGCTTGTGTGGGATATTGTTGAAAATCTTGTAGAATAGGAAGTTTTGCATCATAAGAGAGAGTATCCCCATGATCATCAGATGGGACATAAAGGTTTTGTGAACAACGTTGACAAGGGTTAAGATGAGGTTGAGAAGAGGGTATATTTTTACTAATCTTGAATTTTCCTCTTGAATACCTTCTACATAATTCACAGACATTATTATATGATAACTGAAATACGTCACTTGTTTCCATCAGACTTAAAATTTCTAGATATTCATTTCTTATGCCTTTGAGTAAAAAAAATTTAAGGTATCTTTTCGTGACTGTCTTAGTTTTGATATTTGAAGATTGTATTAAAAGTGTTCGACATAATTTTCCAAAGTTTCTTCTTCTCCCTGTGTTATTTCAAAGATGTCCTCATTGACCCCGCAATAATCTTGCTATCTTTTAAAGAACATATGTTTCATGTCTTCCCAAGTTTGAATGCATTTTCCACCTAGGCTCATGAACCATCGGAGGGCTACTCCTTTCAAAGTAAGAGGGAAAAAAAATTAGATTTTGAACATTGTGTGCTCTACAAAGTATTTCCAATTGAAATAAAAACTCATCGGGGTCTTCATTCTCTAGTCCGTGAAAATTTGGAAAAATGGATGGGGGAATGTACTGTATTTGTGCTACTCCTGGATTTCTAATAGGGAATTCAAAGGTAACAACTTCTTCATCCTTCTCTCCTACCATAACGTCCCACAATATAAATAATTTTTCATGTGTTATCTTAAAGATCTGCTTTCAAATGTTCCTATTAGTTTGTTAGCAGGATGGGTGGCACTTACAACACCACTAAGTGATTTAATTGTAAAATAAGTCCTACACTCGCATACGAGTAAATTGTACAAAAGTAAATTACCTAAAGGCACAGGCACATCAAATTGAACTTATGAAAAAGAAAACTATCTATGTCTACGAAAAGAAAAGTACGCTCAAGGGAAATAAATCAAACTTTACGTAAAGTAAACACACTAGTGCGAAAAAGGAACAACAAGGCTTTGGGGCAACCCACTAAATTGGATGCGTCAGGCTATCCCTGTCACATGGCCCAATTTTTTAAATAATATTATCTTATTTCATTTTTATTCCAAGACATTATTTTAAATTTTATGCTAAGTTGTAACTGATGACTCAGCAGAGTCAAGGATGTCGAATGTAATTATGAATATTTTAATTATAAATAAATAAAAAGTGGAGACAACAGCTTGGGAGAGTTGTTAAAAGAGTGTTTACTGGTCAAGTTGGTGGAGGAGACTGGGTTGAGAGCAAATAGACAAGTGGCAGTATCCTCAAAAACTTCCAATGTTGCAGGTGGAAACCTCCCTACATTTGGTGTCATGATCCCCCAAGAAAGTGGGATCAGAGCAGGTGGCTCAATTAATGACAACTAACCCAAAAAGAACTAGGCAATATTAATACAAATGCCCATTGAAGAGAGCTGATGCTGCTCATTCCAAGAAGAGAATCATTCAAGTGAATGTACTTCAAGGATTTCATTGGGAAGGGAATTTCTGGAAAGTGTTTGAGGGGTAAACTGCAAAGAGTGATCTAGTACAACTATTCAGCTGAAGGATCTTACTGCTGAGTGCAGAGTTAGTACTGAGTCATTGGACTAGTATTTTGTTGCCTTCTCCACCCAGTCCCAGCCAAGGAGACCAAGAACAGGCTCGGGGGTCTTGAGAAGATGTTGTTTGAGTGCTCTCCAGGAGTTGGTAGGGAGGAACAGCCTCCCAACGCTGTTGTCATCCAGCTTTAAAAATAGGTTCTACTATCTTTTATCTGTTCTGTTAAAGTTTATTTCTGAGAATGAATAAATAATGGATGATTTATATGTTATGTAATGAACTGTTAGAATTTATAATCTTTTAGTTGTTGAATGTTAAAACTGTAATTGAATGAGATAATCCTACTTGTGTTTTCCCCCGTCTGGATAAACCAGACTGTACTCTAGCACAGGTAGTGTGTTTAATATAGATGAATATATGATAGAAATTTGGATTGATTAGAGTTATTTTGTATTTCAGTACAATGGAGTAATTTATTTCTATATATAGATGTTTTCTGGAAAAGATACTAATCTGTCTAATTAAGTTATGATTTATAAACTAGAATGTTGTATTAAGAATTCTAGCAAGAAGTATACATAATACTTTTCAAACAACAGGTTTATTTCTTTTAATATGTTGACTACTGTAAGTAGGTTATTTATTTTATTAAGAACTGTATTTTCTGCAAAATGAAACTACTAACCTATCACATAGGTAAAAGATTTAACTTAGATAAACACTCATTTATTTCTGTGAAGAAAGAACCAAGTTATTTTACTGAGTTATTTCATTGTACTTACTGCTTAACTATTTCTACAAATGATTCATATTTCAAGTAGGATTATTTTAGTATAGTCTTTTTTATAAATAAATTTACTATAGCAATTATAATAGTGTAGAAATGAAAAATTAACAAAATCCTATTTATGTACTTATAAAATAGACTAAGTGCAAGGGTAAATAATATTTAATAAATATTGTTTATATATGAATAAATTTATTTAAATAAACTAAACAAAAATTTATCATAAAAGAAAATACAGGGTCGAAACCCTTACAGTGTTTAACATTAAAAGAAAATACTAACTTTATAACTTATAATAATAACATTGAAAATAATAAACAAAATAACAATAAATTAAGGATTTGAATTTACTTATTATTCTGAGCATAAATTATAAAATATTATTATAGTCCTATAAGGACAAAGAAATATAACCATGAAAATATAAACAACTATATACCTGCAACAAACAAATAATTTAACTTTTATTGATGAACTAAAGCTACAGAATAAATGAAAGAATTTACTTTATACACAGGTCACTAACAGGATTCAATCTTGCTCAAACATACGACCTTATAAACAAAGTACTATACTAGAAAGAATTAATTGAATAAGAATTTAATAATACAAGTTAATGCAAGATAATAACAAGTAAAGATTTCATTACACAGTAAAAAATAGGGTGAAAACCCTAGTATTTAAAATTACAGTAAGAGCATGAAAATAACCGAGTCCGAGCTCAGGAGAGATGAATCTCTTTACTTCAAGTTTAAACAGAGAATGGCTTGACAGGCCGTAAATATTTCTTTACATAACTGTACACAAAACTAGTAAAAACAAAATTTACAAGTCATGGCATAAGCCGAAAAACCCTGCTAACAACAAGGGTTTCGTAAGAACTAAACAAGCTAACCAAGAAACAGTAAACCACAAGGGTTATTTGCAGGCTACGACTTCCAACCGAAAACGTTCCATAAAGAAATGAACAAGTATGGATTGCCATGGGTTGACCAGGGCTTACCCGTATGCACGAAGCCGACCCTACTCATTGTACCAACTGCAAAGAGGGTTGTAAACCATCACTTTCAAGAATAATCCTGCAACATTAATATTCTTGAATTATATTAAAAACTGAGTTAAATATAAGTTTAAAAACTGTTAAGAGAATCCTTTATTACCTGGGAGCAAAGGTAATGTAGCCACCAACGAACAGGAGTGCCGCCACTAGCAAGATGAAAAGAAAACCCTTCATCTCTCTTGTGACAGAGATGGGTTTAACGAGCGAAAACCAATGCTAGGAGAAGCAAGGAGAAGGGAGCAACGGCCAAGTAAGAAGCGGACAGTAGAGCTCAAAACTGTCACAAGCCAAAGCATAAGAACATGCTCTCACAAACCCTGTGACAGACCGAGCCATAAGTTAAGTCACGGTCCTTAACAAATTATTGCCAGGATAAAACTCACAGCCCTTTAAATCATTCCCAACAGTTAAGCCGTGGAGGAGCGAACCCAAGAAAATTACACACAGTCCAAGCTATATGCAAATTGTCATGACTCTCATTAAACTTTTGCAAGGTGAACTCTCAATGCAACAAGGATTCGAGGACGATGAGGGTAGTTGGAATATTGAAAACAAGGACACAGAGCTCGCATGGTGGCCAAGACACAGTTGCAAAGCGGCCCGGAGGCCCGAAAACGATGGAGGAGAATGACGAAGTCTAGGATTACACCAACCCTTATACTCCCAACACTTGGCCAAGGAAGAACCATGTGGACTCACAAATTATTCAGCCATGCAATGGGTAAATCGTATAGTTCCTGCATGCAATCAAATTCCAATTATTTAAAACATAATCTTGGCTCAATCATATAGTATTTTAATCATTTACAAAGGCTCCATACTATCATGGAGTCAACCTACGGTTGCATGACTTAAACAATGAACTCTCAAATCATTTGCCAAGCTTATATTATAGTCGTTGTATAGTTTGGAATGAGGTCAAATTCAAATCCTTTGTTTCTATATACAACCTTACCCATAGTATCATCATTGGAGTGGTCTAATGCCACATCCTTAAACCATTGCAAAATTATATTATACACTTTACAATTCAACGTTAATTTATATCAAGCTTTTGGTTGACCATGAAATCAACGAATCTCATAAAGCATATTCATGCCAAAGTATTTTTATGTTGATACATACCCAAAGTATGTCATGTTTATACTTATTCAAAATAGTTAGGCTTGGAACTTTAGTCTATGAACTTTTTAACTATATATTTATTCACATTAATCTTTTTGTTAATCATGAAACTGATGCAATATAATAATCTATAATCTTGCCCAAAGTATAGGTATGCATAAAAGATTTAGTTCTTCACTAATGGAAAATCCATTTAGTCATACCATAAATAGTATGGTTACAAACGTCGATAAGCCTTGAGCTATCGAAACTAGGTTAATAAAGTAAATCTTATGATACTTAGGAGATGCAAAGAAAAAGGCTATTTCCTCTCTTAGCCAAACTATGATAATAAAGTATTACTAACAAACTTTGCATAGCTAATCATATCGTCACCAACATTTATGTTGTGACTTGATAATGTTATAGAACATAGTTTTAATTAGGATCATGAACTTGATAAACCTTATCTGTTTATAACCAGAACTACTGGTAAACTTAAATGCATTATAAACAAGATAATTTGTGTAGGTATCATTGAATATCATAGATATTATAGATCAGTGGGTGGAAAATACTCATATTATGGCTATGAATCCTGTACATAGCTCAGATCAACAAGGTTTAATAACTTTTGGCTATTTACCAACCATGACAAGTACTTTCATCTTTTCCATGTTTTGTTTAGTAACATAATATTTTAGAACTGTCTAGTACTTGCATGAGTTAATAAATCAATCTCTCTTGAAGAATTGACATAAGTTAAGTAATGTGGTCAGAGGCTTAATCCAAAAGAAGTACTATAAAATAAAATAAGAAAACTGGAGCGAAACCGTCCCACTAGACTCTAAGTCCTTAGGACTTGGTATTTTTACTGTAATGTTTAGAACCTTATAGGCAGCAATCTTCAGTACAGAAGATGAATAACAAGCAGTTGCTTATACTAATATTTAAGATAATAATGTATAATACTGTTAGAACAATCATTATAGCTTCACAGGTTATACACTCTAGGTGAAATTAACTTACGACAAAGATCACAGGTGGTGAACCAAGGAGAATAAATATTGTCGCTCTTTACGTATAAGAAAGAAACTCTTCTATATATATATATATATCATTGACAAAAATAATTGAAGAAACAAACTACTTGTTTTACCTGATAGAAGTAGAGTGATATGTAACAGTTTATTTACCGAGCTTTCTATTTTGCAAATTGAAATACAGCTGAATGCTTTATGGAATTAAAAGGTGTTACTCGATCATTCATACCTATAAACCTGTGAGGAGAAGTAACATTTCTGCATTATCTTAAAAGCTAAGTAATCCCCAGTGTTGGATCAGGGTCCCGCAGCTACAAAAGAAGCTGCCATTTTGGCGGATAGATAGTTTTGGCGAAGATGAAGAGATAAGGTAAAGCTACGACACCGTCGTATGTTTCTAGCTGCAGATCAGAGTCAGAAACTGTGACTATTGGGACAGAGAAGTCAAGGAAGACAATAGTACCTGAGCGGCTGAGAAGAGAGAGCTCACCCACTGCATTGAAGGCAGCGGTGAAGATAGGAGGGCTCAACTACCCTCATAAAGGAAAAGGAGCGACGAGGCCGAGGTATTGAAGACGAAGGACAGAAGAAGGGAAGCGGTGCACAGTACCCATGGTTAGCGCCAAGAAGCATGGAAGACTGCAGAGAGCAGTGGTGTGATGGAAAGCGGCTACCCCAAGTACAGATATGCTGACTGTCACTAGTTAGGGTTTTTGGGTTACTGTTGGGACAGGCCCACAGTGTTGTAATGGCGAGACCTTCGGGCCGCCTATAAAGGGATGTATTTTGTAGTGTAAAAGGGTTGTGTAGTTAGACAGCAGATAGTTAGAGAGTTAGCTTATAGTCAGTTGTATTGTAAAAGCCGAGCTCTGGTTCTGTTATTAGCTGTAATTAACTTACTGTAACCAGTAGATGGCTCATTGAGCTTGTATGTAACAATCCGTAGGGATTGACAGAGAGGGAAGAAGATATTGTAGAGAAGCAATATAGAGAGATAGAGAAGAAATCTAAGAGAGAAGGGCTTCCGGCTGTGTGCGAAGTTACCCAGAAGATCTCGAGCTGCATATGCGGTGTAGCAGAACTGTGTGTACTTCCCCCAAGTTATAATAGAGAAACACAGTTCTGTGGACATAGCTTCCATCCTGGAAGTGAACCACGTAAAACCAGCGTGTTATGTGATTGATTCGTGCGATTGTGTTTACTTGTTATATCTGTCACTCATTGCATGGATTTTGCTTACAGTTAAATGTATGTATATGTTAATCAGTTCACAGCAGTATAGGAGGATAAATGCAAGTTGAAGTCTTTAAGTATTCTGTATAAGAGTTTGTCTATGTTTCGCTCAAGACAGTTAAGAGTTGCAGTGTTGCACAGCCTTATATGTTGAGTCCTGTTAGTTGGACACATGTAACTTTAAGTACGCTGAGTCGCAACAGTAGGATATCGCAGGGAAGCGATATCACACCATCAGAGGAGCTGTGGTGTGCTGCGGCTAAGGATCTAGCATAGGAGAGAGTTACATGTTGCCCATGACGCAGTGATGCGATAAGGGCTAGAGTTATTGCGAGTAAGAGGAAGTTGCGCGTAGCGGAGAGAGACCTCGCGAGCTAAGAAAAGCTTTGAGACACGCATAGGATGTGATAGAACCCGGTCCAAGACACTTGAGTCTTTGGCCAACCCATTAGAGTCACTTCGGGTGAGACTTCAGGCCGCTCTGCGATCTGTCACCGAAAGGGCCAGTGAACTAGGGGTGTTGTTGGTACATTACAGTAAACCCGGGTCTGCCCATAGCGACCAATAAATGGTTCCGTTGTTGGTTTTGAACAAACTAAGCACTGATGTTCTGTTGGCATCCTACTAGAGGTGAACTCAATGAGTGGGTTGGGTCTAAGGAGTAAGATTTTGCCAAACGAGAGAACAAGAGTCCTAGATTGAGCACAGAGGACTGGTTACAAAAACATATCTTTATATACCTGCATACGATATTTTTTGTGACCTATGGAAATGAGCTTTATGACTGGTTATCAAAGTTGACTGATACGAGCATATTCAAGAAGAAAAGAAACATTGTCTGGACACCGGAGCTGATTCAGACCGTGAAGAACCTTGATAATCCCATTACAAGGATAGTAGACTTCTGGCTTGCGAGTGTGCTAGAATGCTTCTTCATAGAGTTTGCATTTGAATAGAGAAAAAGCTTCAGTGAAGCTGAGTGCTACTTCTTCAAAGGATATCGTGGTAAGTACCTAAAATATTTAAACTTGTCCATTAAGATGTTATTATATGAAAAAGGAACAATGGATCTAGTTTCAGATGAATAAGTAACGATAGTAATGTCACAAGAGTTTGAAAGTGATTTTGATGACATTGGACGTACACGTAGTGGAAATAAATACAAAGTAGATTTCAGATCTCCCATATTTGAAGATAGTTCAGATAATACTAGACAACAGAGTCATAGTACCACAGAAAGAACAAAAGGGGGTATCCCTTACCACCCTTATACCCCACAGAAACAGACCGGGACTCAGAACAATCCCGTAGGAACTCCATCCAGTAGCTCGCAAACAGTACATACTACCGCTACATCACCTCCACCTACACCGCTGAGTGGTAGTAATGAAGCAAATCAACATCCACCACACAGAAATAGAATGGGGGATAATATGAAGCTACCTATCTTCAAGGGTACTGGGGCAGAGGACCTAGAGCAACATTGGTTTCTATGCAAATCCATGTGGACCATTAAAGGAATCCATGACGATAATATTAAACTTGTACAGTTGGTCACCGCACTAAGAGAACGAGCCTTAACATGGTATATGAAGTATGCCACAGCGGTACCCAGAACACTTGTCCAGGTCAGGACTGCCATGATTAAAAATTTTAAGAAACCTAAGTCTGAGTCACAGTGCATTACAGAGCTTAAAGACATCAAATAGCTACCTACAAAGTCAGTGTGGGACTTCGATCAAAAATTCAAAGCCCTTATAGACCAAGTCAACTTTGAGTTTGCATTGGAGTAGCATAAGAAATGGTTTATTGCAGCGCTGCTCCCTCACATCAGACTACCGTTAATGCAGCATAAACTCCAGATGCAGGATGACACGTTGGAGATGGCAATGAAACTAGAGGCTTCACCTCTAGCTGAAACCAACATAGGTATGACAAATCTGCAAAACCAGTTGGCTAATCTCACGTTACAGTTGCATGAGCTTAAGAAATGGAAAGAGGTTGCGCAAGACATATGGTGCATAAGGTGTAAATCACAAGGCCATACTAAAGACAACTGTCTAGTTTTTGTAGAATATATAGCAAGCGGGGCTCCTAACCCCTTACCATAGACCCACGGGCCGTGGTGTGAAATATGCAAAACGTGAGGACATCTACCTCAGCAGTTCCCTCTACTTCAGAAGTACATGCAGACACCCAAGAACTTATACTGCGTCTTCTTCAAGTCCGTAGGCCATGATGAACATGATTGCAGAGCCTATGATCTCATGGTCGGGAGCAAGAAAGACATGTACAGAGTCCAATCAAAGAAACAGGGTCCAGCAGCAGGACCACAACATGATCCGGCTCATGTTGGCCATGGCAGAGGATTCAGAGGATGAGGACGTGAAGGAGGCTTTGGCCGTGGAGAAGGCTTTGGCCGTGGTTGTAGACCAGTCACTTGTTACAACTGTGGAGCTGTAGGACATTATGCTAGGGACTGTCAGAGCCCCACCACCACATGTAACTATCGGAAATCTTACGATCACGCTATAGAAGAATGTCCTACCTTGATAGCTAATATCAGAGAACCTAAGCCAGCAGTACACCAGAACATCCAGCTTATTGCTGCTGAGCAGGAACAACTAGAACCAAGAGTCAACATTGTGACTTGCAGCGGTGCTTCCACCGGTGGGACATCGCAGGATACTGAAAAGAACACAGGTTAGGAGTGGGTGCATAAAGCTCCTAACAAAGCAACACCACTTGACCTACAGAAGAATAAACAGACATTTCAGGAAGGTAAGACTTTATTTGATGACCCTATGCAATCAGGATCGTAGGTACTACCATCTAGGGGTGTACCGTAGCAAGCACCTTGTGGCGTTAGCCCTGTACAGATACCGCAGGCTACCACATTGGGCACATGCGACGAGGATGAGTTGACAGGAAGTGTACAATCCTTCCTGCGGAGTTGTTTAAAACTCGTGAGAAATGAGCAAGCTATCAGATAACTTCAGCGCATCATAGATCAGTGTCAGCCATCTTCTTCCCTGAGCAGTGCACAGCATGTTGTTCATAACATTATGGGACATACAAGAATAGGAAGAGAGATGTGACTCACAGCACAGGCTGGAGAATTTGAAATGGATGAGGTGATCCTAGATCTAGGATTAGAGGTAAATGTTCTGACTAAGCAGACATGGGAACAGATGGGTAGCCCTAAGTTAGTTAGATCACCTATCCATCTGAGATTAGCTAATCAGTAACGGGTAACACCACTGGGTTGATTACTACAGGTGCCAGTTGACATTGACGGAGTTCGCAGCTATGTGGGCTTCAAAGTTATAGAAATCATTGGCGATAGTAGACCATATCCATCATTACTAGGCATTGATTGGGCGATTAGTAACATGGCTGTTATCAACCTAAAGAGAAGACAAACGACCTTTGAGGATGCGCAAATCCGGGTCATCGCACCGTTGGATCCTCTTCAGGGTCCTAGATATATTGAACCTATCTGAGCAGAGGAAGAGGCACGTAACATGGACAGTCTCTATCAGATGACTACGAACCAGAGCGACTACATCAATCCAACCGTATAAGGGAACATTAGTTGGCGATGCGACAGCTCATGCGCATCGGATTCAGATGTTGGTCTAGAGAACTGGCAAAACAGACTTTACAAAGTCTCAGCGCGTAGATGTGCGTACATGACTAAGTCACTGCAATGGATTGGAGTAGAGATCAACAAGATTCCATCATTTCATGGTCTAACAGATATCCAGGACTTTCTCACGTAGTTCGAGCAACAAATTCCTCACGAGCAGAGGATCGCAGCTATGGACCTTGCAATACAAGCCACACCTGCAAGATGTTGGTATGCACATAAAGAGAATATCGCATCATGGGATGATATTAAGAGATTGATGGCGATCAGATTCCTTACCGACAGAGAGTATTTCTAGCAGAAATACACAGGAGAAAGTGACCCCAGGTCACATATTCATACATGTGAACAGAATTGGTCGGACATTCCTAAGGATGAATGGGTTCACCGGTTCATTCACACTTTGGACACAGTTCCAAGGAACTGGTACACAGAGACTGAATTGCGCAAGGGAATGACTACATGGCCACTTATGATAGACAGCTTTCTACTCACCTTCACCTTTGAATCTAAGTATCCAAGTGTTGATCAGGCCCTAGATGTAATAAAGATTAAGATATTTGAGGATTGTACCCTATCAGTACATACTCAACCTGAGTGGGCCATCCAAGTAGAAGATGCGCTCGAGTGCTATAACTTTGAAGTAGAACCAGAGGATGAGGATGAGGATCCTCACAACATCAACATTCCGGAGTCAGAGGGGACTTGCGATGTTGATGGACTGAAGCTACAGATTCCAGCAATCACAGAGCCGATCAAGACTAAAAATATCAATATTGGGATAGACAGAGAACCAAAGTTTGCCTCTATTGGAGACTATTGGAACGATGAAACAGTCGGACATATTGTAGACTTGCTACTTGACTATCAGGACCTATTTCTCACCAAGTTCACAGAGATGAAGGGAATAGTTGGAGACTTGGGAGTAATGAGGATACCATTGAAGGAGGATGCTAGACCAGTCAAGCAGCGCCCTTACAGATTAAATCTGTACTATAAAGAAAAAGTTAAGGATGAGATCGATAAGATGCTAGCAGCAGGCATCATCGAGCCCATAGAATAAAGCAAATGGGTTAGCCCCATGGTCGTACAAGAAAAGAAAACCAAACGAGACATCAGGATCTGTGTCGATCTGCGTAAACTCAACGATGCATCGCTTCATGATACATTTTCGACACCATTCACTGATGAAGTGTTAGACAATGTGGGAGGACATGAGGTCTACTCCTTCACTGATGGCTTTTCAGGATATCACTAGATTAGAATCCACCCAGAAGATCAATCTAAGACCACCTTTGCAACAGAATGGGGCTCATTCCAGTCTACGGTAATGCCCTTTGGTCTTAAGAATGCACTAGCTATCTTTTCTAGAGTAGTAGTTGCTGTATTTAAAGAATACATCCATAAATTCCTAGAAGTTTATTTCGATGATTGGACTGTATTTGGACTAATTGACAAGCACATAGGAGATTTAAGACTGATGTTAGAGAAATGTAGGCAGTACCAGATTTCTTTAAACTTGAAAAAATGTATATTTTGTGCGCCATTCAGTATTTTGTTGGGTCACATTGTTTGTAGGCAAGGCTTGATGGTAGATCCCGCAAAGATTTCCATCATTGTAAATCTTCCAGCACCCAACTCAGTCAAACAATTGAGAACAGTACTTGGTCATACCAGGTACTACAGAAAATTCATCAAGAGCTACACAAAGATTACAGCACCGATGGAAAAACTGCTAAAGAAAGATGTAAAATTCCTATGGAATGAGGAATGCCAGCAGAGTCTAGACACACTTAAAGAGAAGATGGTTACAGCACCCATCTTAGTATTTCCAGACTGGACTAAGCCATTTCATGTACATGTGGATGCATCTGGCATCGCACTAGGGGTTGTTTTAACACAACCAGGTGAAGGAGGTATCAATCATCCTATCGCATACTCTAGTAGAAAGCTATCAACAGCAGAAAAGAACTACACCACGACAGAACGAGAAGGCTTAGCTATGGTGTATGCGCTGTAGAAGTTCAGGCACTACCTGTTGGGTGCCTCGTTCAAGATGTTTACTGACCATTTTGCATTAAAGTATCTGGTCAATAAGCCAGTGTTAGGGGGAAGAATCTATAGATGGTTACTCTTATTTCAGGAGTATGATTTTGAAATCATTGTGAAACTAGGCAAACTCAACACCATACCTGATCATCTGTCGTGGATAGACTCAGGAGAAGAGCCAAGTAACCTAGAGGAAAATTTGCTAGATGTGCAGTTGTTTTCTATCCAGATCACAGACAACTACTATGCTAATATCATTCATTTTCTCACTACAAGATCGACACCTGTTGAGCTTACTAAGCATCAAAAGAAGCAGTTGGTTGTTAAAGCAGCAAACTTCACCCTGATCGCAGGACAACTATACAAGTTAGGCCCAGATGAAGTCCTGTGTAGATGTGTGATGTTGCATGAAAAAGAGGCTATTATCAGAGAGTCACATTCAGGAACTGCAGGAGGTCATTTCGTAGGAAAGCCAACTACACAGAAAATCCTAGTTGCAGGATTATGGTGGCCTACGTTGCACAAAGACACTAAGGACTTTTGCAGATTCTACAATATCTGCCAGAGGGTAGGAAAACCCTCACAACGAGATGAAATGCCACTGCGACCACAGATTACGCTGCGCGCATTTGACAAGTGGGCTATAGACTTTGTGGGTCCTATCAACCCACCAGGAAAACGAACTGGTGCGATATATATCATCACTGGAACAGAGTACCTCACCAGGTGGGCAGAGGCCAAAGCAGTAAGAAATTGTGATGCTGCTACAACCGCACAGTTCCTTTTCAAAAACATCATCAGTAGATTTGGATGCCCAGTAATTTTGATGAGCAATCAAGGCACACATCTCTTGAACCGCACCATTGAGGCCTTGACGGAAGAATTCCAGATACAGCGCCATAAGAGCACTCCCTACCACGCACAAGCTAATGGTACGGTGGAGGCCTTTAACAAGATTTTAGAAAATGCTCTCACTAAGATCTGCAACACCCAAAGGAATGATTGGGACCTCAGAGTTAATGCTATATTATGGGCGTATAGGACTACATGCAAGAAACTCACAGGACACTCACCTTTCAGCTTGGTGTATGGACAGGAGGCTATTATGCCTATGGAGTATATTCTTCCCAGTCTGAGAATTGCTCAGATCACCAAGATGGCTGATACAGACATGGTGCATGAAAGGATAGCGCAGCTGCTTGCCTTAGAGGAAGATAGATTCATTGTCGGATTCTATCAGAAAGTACAGAAGGCACGAGAAAAATCTTGGCATGACAGACACATTAAGAGTAAGACTCTTCAGATCAAAGACCTAGTACTCCTCTATGACAGTAAGTTTACTAAGTTTCCAGGGAAGTTCAAGACGCATTGCCTGGGGCCATATCAGATACAACAAGTTACAGAGGGAGGTGTCGTTTAGCTCAGCAAGCTGAATGGGGAGATTCTTCCCACATTGATTAATGGCAGTAGGATTAAGCTCTATAGTGACAGCCACTCCACCTCTCAGCCCTAGCTTAGACAGCTTATAGGTGCAGATGTCCAGTGTAATTGAAAGGAGGCATCGCACCGGGAATCAGTCTACACCGACAGGTATTCTAAGTATAACGAATCGCATAAGGACAGTTCATTTTGCGCAAGTCATAAGTAGCTTGCGACCAAAAAAAAAACGCTTAAGTTTGTTTGAGCAGGTGATGCGGTGTTACATCGCAGCAACGTGATGTTTCTTCGTGCCACGTACCCAGTTTGCAATAGGACAGAGGGCTAGTTAAGTCACCTTCTGACAGGCAGTTAATGAAGAAACGACCGGTATACCTTACCGTAGATCTGGCAACAGCATAATCAATTGTCCAGATTTTCCAAATCTTCAACGAGATTGGCCCCTGCACACACACACACTTCGAGGGAAATTGATCGGATTTCAACATTTATTGAGGATCGGGATGACGGGTGTGGTCTCGTCCATGCAATTAATATGACTGACGGGTTCAGCCGAGATGACCATTGCGTCTGGGATTATCACCTTCGACATAAAAGCAGAAATTATTCATTCATGAGGGTTACATTTGCAAAGACCTGAGAGCTATAGAGTGCATTGTTAAGTTTCCCCTGTGCAGAGCTAATTCCATTACAGAGTGTTGTGATTTCCATATTTCGTAGCCATTGCACATCCAGAGTATTTGACCAAGTGGGTTCTGTCCGAGATGGATCCTTTAGAAGACGTTGTGTAGTGCTTCAAGCGTGGAGGCCTCCTAGCTACTATGATGACGCCGCCCAAGGTTGTGAAATTAGGAGCATCACAGGTCAGACAGATGCCAAGGATGAGGAGTCAAGCGCAGGATGTAGAAGATGTCATCAAAGTCTCTACTGAAGAGAAGAAGAAAGACGAGCCGATCACTGAAGATAAGAAAGCAGAGCAGAGGAATGATGAGAAGAAATCTCCCGCCAGGAAGAAAGTAAAAATGAGAAAAAGAAAGCAACGGGAAAAGGTAGCTGACATATCTGTTCAGCTAAGAGAAGAACAAGAGATTTCCGTGGCAAAGAAATGAAAATCTGGAGATCAAAGGCAGCATGAATACCTGGAGTGATTTGCTGAGAAGAAAAATAAAAGAGGACAACAAAATCAAACCAGCAGAACTCCGGCGTGCAGACAAAGGCTTGTTCTCAGAATGGAATTCAAGGCCTGTGTAGTTCTCATAAGCATGGATCCAAACTAAATGAAATGTTTGAGAAGGCTGGAAGATACAGATTCCTATTTCTCTTGTGATAAAAGTTCTAACCCAGATAAAGAGGAAAGGATATCCGTGGAAGACTTCTCAAAAACTAAAGATCCTTAGAGGTCTCGCAAGCGACGAGAGCAAGAGCATGATAATGAGGAAAGGAAAAATACGAGAGCCCTACGAACTAAGTTAAACAGAAGACTACAGTATAAGTCAAGCTATGCTTGACTCTGCACAAGAGCGTGTCGAGGCCATGTAGAATGAAGTCGCATGACTTTAGGACAAGTTTCAACGGACTTCACAGGAAGCCAAGGAGAGGCTACAACATGAGAAGACCGCTGGCAGTGGCTCGGGGACGAGCCACAAGTAAGTGTTAGGGGACTATTGGAGCAGGGTCTCGTAGCTACAGAAGAAGCTGCCATTTTGGAGGATAGATTTTTTGGCAAAGATGAAGAGATAAGGTAAAGCTACGCCGCTGTAGCATGTTTCTAGCTGCAGATCAGAGCCGAAAACCGTGACTATTGGGACAGAGAAGTCAAGGAAGACAATAGTACCTGAGCGGCTGAGAAGAGAGAGCTCACCCACTGCATTGAAGGCAGCAGTGAAGACAGGAGGGCTCAGCTACCACCATAAAGGAAAAGGAGTGACGAGGCCGAGGTATTGAAGACAAAGGACAGAAGAATGGAAGCGGTGCACAGTACCCATGGTCAGCGCTGAGAAGCATGGAATACTGCAGAGAGCAGTGGTGTGACAGAAAGTGGCTACCCCAAGTATAGATATGCCGACTGTCACTAGTTAGGGTTTTTGGGTTACTGTTGGGACAGGCCCATAGTGTTGTAATGGCGTGACCTTCGGGATGCCTATAAAGGGATGTGTTTTGTAGTGTAAAAGGGTTGGGCAGTTAGATAGTAGATAGTTAGAGAGTTAGCTTATAGTCAGTTGTATTGTAAAAGCCGAGCTCTGGTTCTGTTATTAGTTGTAATTATCTTACTGTAACCAGTAGCTGGCTCATTGAGCTTGTATGTAACAATCCGCAGGGATTGACAGAGAGGGAAGAAGATATTGTAGAGAAGCAATATAGAGAGATAGAGAAGAGATCTAAGGGAGAAGGGCTCCTAGCTGTGTGCAGAGTTACCCAAAAGATCTCGAGCTGCATATGCGATGTAGCATAACTGTGTGTACTTCCCTCGAGTTATAATAGAGAAACACAGTTCTGTGGACGTAGCTTCCATCCTGGAAGTGAACCACGTAAAACCAGTGTGTTATGTGATTGATTCATGCGATTGTGTTTACTTATTATATCTATCACTCATTGCATGGATTTTGCTTATAGTTAAATGTATGTATATGTTATTCAGTTCACAGCAGTATAGGAGGATAAATGCAAGTTGAAGTCTTTAAGTATTATGTATAAGAGTTTGTCTATGTTTTGCTCAAGACAGTTAAGAGTCGCAGTGTTGCACAGCCTTATATGTTGAGTCCTGTTAGTTGGACACACGTAACTTTAAGTACGCTGAGCCGCAGCGGTAAGATATCGCAGGGAAGTGATATCACACCATCAGAGGAGCTGTGGTGTGCTGCGGTTAAGGATCTAGCGTAGGAGAGAGTTACATGTTTTCCATGACGCGGCAATGCAATAAGGGCTAGAGTTATCACGAGTAAGAGGAGTTTCCCGTAGCAGAGAGAGACCTCGCGAGCTAAGAAAAGCTGCGAGACACACATAGGATGCGATAGAACCCGGTCCAAGACACTTGAGTCTTTGGCCAACCCATTAGAGTCACTTCGGGTGAGACTTCAGGCCGCTCTGCGGTCTGTCGCCGAAAGGGCCAGTGAACTAGGGGTGTTGTTGGTACATTACAATAAACTTGGGTCTGACCATACCGACCAACACCCAGAATCCAAGACAGTTCCACCTTCTTGTCACAAATTAAAAACTCATCAGCAAACTGAAAGTTAAAATTATTGCGTGAAATAAACCTAACCTTGCATCAAAAGTAGAATGCTAAGTTACTTAATTAAGATTATGTATTAACTAATCTGGTAACCAATTCTTTTATCACTACTACATTTCGACCAAAAATTCGACGGCTGTATTGTCGGATTTTCGACACTTCCCTGTCGCATGTACGACACTATGAATTTTTTTAAGCGTCGGTGGCCTTACGTCGATTATCCGACATCTTTCAAAACCGTTGGTTAAGCGACAATGCCCATTATATCAAGTTCAGACAAGCTAGGTACGTTTGATTGAGGATGCTCATGGACTTGTCGGCATTTGATGGAGGTTCTTGCTGCGTGGGAAATGGACAAAACATGTTAAGGCTATCCAATGACCTTCGGATTTACTAGTTGTGAAAGCAGTCTTTCATGGAGGTCTGTTAAAGCTCGTGTTCACATCCATTGTGTTGGAGATTGATTATTATAATCCATACTAGGTCTACTATAAAAATAAATTTTAATCATAGAGTTGAAAATGGGAGTTCTGATACAAGAATACTGAACTGATAAAGCTTGACACATGGATCCAGCTATCAATGGTGATGTCAAAAAGCATTGAAAATTCAATAAAATTCC
The DNA here is from genome assembly GCA_001517045.1 of Pseudotsuga menziesii. Taxonomy (NCBI): domain Eukaryota; kingdom Viridiplantae; phylum Streptophyta; class Pinopsida; order Pinales; family Pinaceae; genus Pseudotsuga; species Pseudotsuga menziesii. The sequence goes on from LPNX011011154.1 coordinate 325,639, forward strand.
AAATAGGTTTGTGGGTCTGAAGCTCCTACCCGCTTTTAACGTTTGGCCTCAGACTTCTGCTGGTCCTCCACTTCTTCCTCCTCTGTTTCTTGGGTGCTTGGCAATGGTGAGAGTGACCCCATAGACATTTGAAAATGGTAAATGAGAAAAGGGGTTTGAATGATAAGATCTGACATTTAGTACGACCAATGTATGCCACCACGATAGCACAAATCACATCAAAGGGCTTTGTATTCCTTTTTCCACAAAGGATAAAGTAGTGAAGGGCCCTCCCTTTGAATTGGGCATTTTTTATATAATGGGTAACTTTGCATCTTCTCACTCTGCAGGTTTTCAACATTTTCTAAGACTGAGGGTTGACATATATCGGTATCAATGAGCATTCCTCCATTTCCACCTAGGTTCTTTGTTTTAACATCTCTTCTTGGGAATCTAATCATCTTGTATAAGCATAATATATGCCCTTGCTTTTGCTTTCTTCCTTTTAATATATTTATATGATGCTACTTTTAAATGTCGCTCTCTTTTTGGCGCGTCATTGAAGGTGAATTTTGTCTTTTGTGGAAAGATTCGATGTTGTGTTTTAATTATTTTATATTCAAGACATTTAACTTGTTGAGATGGAGTCTTTCATAAAATATTTGTTTTTAGTTTATCACTATATATGAAATTGATGGAAGTTGTTAGAGAGTTAGGACTCTAAGATTTTGTACTTGTATAATGTAATTTGGCATATTGTTAAAGGTGAATTTGGTTTTTTCTACATAGATTTGATATCCATTTCAGTTGGACTAGTAGACATTGAGGATATCAACCCTAAGTCTAGTGGGGAAAAATGACCAGAGATATCAGTTACATGCAAAGAAGTTGTAGGGATCCAAGAACAAAGAGTAACAATGTCTTGGTAAGTTCACATGGAGTACAAAGAAAACACAAGCAAAGTTATGAAAGAAACAAGTAAAATGAATGTTGATTCAACTGAGATGTGATCAAAGAAAATGAAAACTTATGAACAAAGTTCACAATTGGTCTCATTCTCTAACATCAAGAGTGAAGCAAAACAAAATAAGTCTCCAACAAAGTGAGTGCACTCTTATAGGAGTTGGATCCATCGTCAAGTTAGGAGCCAATTACTGAAGTGATACCATCCACCACTCCAATGTCATGAGAGTTAATTTGGACATAAAGCACGAAGCATTTAAAATCATACCAATGTTATTAGGAATTATTGGTCAAAGGTATGGTCCCAATATTCTTAGCTTAAACATACCATGAAAAGAATAAATCATGTCTATTAGTTTTGCAGCCTAATGCGATATTTAAGAAGAATGAGTACAATATGACTATAGTACAAGTTAATCTAAATCATGTAAACCTAATCGATAGTTTTGAATGGCACAGGAAAATAAGAAAAGTGGTTTCCATGATGCTAATACAATCAATTATTGATGTTCAAAAGTTCTGAAATCTAGTTGTTAAACTAAAGAAACAAATAAAGCATGAAAGGATTGTTAATAAAGCCAGAACAACCAGGAGAAAGGAGCATGAGGGTAAGAATATTACTACTTTGGCAAGTGCCCAAATGCAGTGGACATTGTAAAGAATTTATTAAATTCCAAGCTTACCAATTAAAGGATTCGTCGCTTAAGCGACACTTAACACCTTCTTCTTCCATGTTAAATACTTGTTAAATGATTGACAATTTGAAGTGCCGTCGCTTAAGCGACGCTTATGAGACTAGCTGTCACTTAAGCGACGCTTATGGCCATATTTACAAAAACAAAATTTATCCTTGTGATTTTTAGTAAGTTTAAAAAAAGAAATCCACGCGCCGTCGGATTTTTCCGTCAGATTTTGGATCAAAATGTAGTAGTGTATAGATAATTGTTAGCTTTTAGCAAACTGCATTCTCAGTATTTTATGTATTATCAAAATTTTAAATTTTTATGAAAATTTGGGGTTTTGACAGTCACACTATGGAAATTCCGTAGTGAAGTCGTCTTTGTGTCTTACCGTTCCTGCCCCCCCCCCCCCTTGTTGTGTAACATAAAGGCAACCTATCTATCCTTATCTATCTAGAATCTGTTAAAGGAAAACCTAGACTACTACTGTTGTTGGGTTTGGGGGCACCTGTTATAACAAATGCACAGGTTCTTACCTCTCGTCTTACCGCTCCCCTGTCACCAGCCTATCACTAAAATTCATAAGCAAATTCTATTTTTATACCTTACAGAACAACTCCCTGGCAACGACACCAAAATGTCTGGGTGTGTTATACTATCTTAAATACACCTAATATTTAATTATCAACCTGGGTTGGTAGGCTTAGAGTTGTTACAAAATATATGCGAAGGTAGAGGGGTTCCTAGGGCGTTGTAAAAAATACTTTAATAAACAAAATATTGAAAAAACTTTCAAAATGAAAAACCAAGTCAAACTCCTAAAAATTTAATTATTAATGTGATGAAAGCAAAACATCATACTAGGATAACATCAGACTACTCATTAATTAACTCTTCTTCTTCTTAATCTAAGAATGGGAAAACTTTCATAAACAACTTTAGAAACTGAGAAAGGTCTAATTTATGAATAAGTAGAAAAAATAAATAAAGAAGCAAGTAGAAAACTTAATTAAGAAGATTTCTCTAATTCTTTAGCCTATAAGCATTTTTAGTAAACATACAATTAAAGGAATAAATCCTATGCTAGTATCAATCTACAAAGTATTGGTGTATTTAATATGTCTAAACCTAAATTCAATATAAACAATGGTGAATTAAACTAAACCAGAGATACAATTATCAGATAGTGACAACGATGATAAATGAGGAAATCAAAGACAAAAGAAGCAAATAAAATCATAATTCAGAAACATACTTTGATTGAAAGGAAAAACAAAAGGGCTTTTAATAAGTACTTTTAAAATAATCTAACCTAAGGTCCTAGAGGCTTATGTAACTATTACCTAATTACCAAAACATAACATAATTCAAAAAGCCAAAGAAATAAAACTGAAAACAGGTAAAAAAAATAAACTAAGAATACTGAAGGTCGGATGGAAGACTGGACGACAGTCTGGAAGGAAGGTCCAAATGACAGTCCAAACACACAATCTGAATGAGAGGTTGTATATAGAGAATAATAAAAATAGACCTAAATGATTTAATTATCATCTGATTTTGTGCATATGAAAACCAAATGCATAAAGGACAGAATTTAAACCTATTTAATAATTAAAATAATCAAAAGGAATTACTAATCTATGGGTATGAAAAGATTGTTTCTATTATAAAATAAAACAAATTGAAACATTGCTGAATTAAAAAGTTAACGAAACTAATTCTAACTACAAATCAGACCTAAGACTAACTAAATTTTATCTATATTTAAATATAACATTAAGCATTTAACCAAAAGAGAAGACTGAAAGGAAAACTGAAAACAAACTACACGTGACCAACTAAATTTTATCTATCTGCAAATATGACATCAATCATTTTAACAAAAGAGAAGACTGAAAGGAAAACTGAAAACAAACTACACGTGACTGGTCAATCTAATTCTATGGGCAAAGACTACATTAACAACATAATTACATTAACTATAACAAACATAAAGTAAATAAATGGACAAGTACAGTAACATAATCACATGAACAAATTAAAACAAAACTACTTATCTATGAAAGAGAAAATAACAAAAACACATACGGACATGGAAGCCACGGGTTGTTGAGGGGCCCTCTCAGCAATCAGGGGATGTCTGTCTAACGCCTACGCAAACGCAACCATGAACAACAGAATGTACAGACTTTTATTCAGAATATGGAATGAAATTACAATGTGCTTTGCAAAACTGACTGAACTGCTTTCCCAAAAAACTAACTAACTACTCCCCAGCTCTCAAAAGAGGCTGGTATATATAGCAGATACAAGAGATGAGCAAGTCGACCCTTTAGTGGTCGAATGCTATCTAAACTTAGTCAATCATAAAGGCATATAATAAATCTTAGGCCAATGCATAGAAATATCCCTTCTTTGGCATAAGTATGGTTTTCTTCAATGTGAACATGGCATGTAGGCTCCGTCTCCAACGTGGTTGATGGCGGTGTGTTGGGCAATGAAGAATACACAGTAGCGAGTCTCTAGAATGAGAGCTTCTTCTTCAACATGAATAGATCTCCTCAGCGTGTGTGATGTGGAATGCAGCCCCTTCCTTAGCGCAACTGACAGTGTGGTGTTGAACAAATGAGAGTACACAGTGGGCAGGTCGTTCCATTCTTCAAAGCACATAGACTAATAATATTTTGGAGGTTAAGCAGAGGAGGCCATGACTGATCCTTCTAGACTGGAGTCATTCTTCCTTTTGAACACGTGGGTGATAAGAAGCGTGATGGTGATATTAGGATGAGAACTTCTTCAATCATCAAACACATTGAAAGCAGGTCATTTGTAGACTTGTTTCAACATTAAATGCCTGAAATCGGTTATGGAAAATGCGCAGCCTAATTAACGAGTTGGATGAAAAGATGGAAGGTGAGCTGGACGACGATTGCACAGATCGAGTGAATGGTAAGTTGAATGATGGTTGTGCAGATCGAGTTGAATGGTAAGTTGAATGTGTTTTGTTTATAAATTTAACCCAAATGGATCATGAAATATGCAAACAAATATGTAAATCAATTAATATATTAAATATGCTTTAAATAATAGAAATTTAAGTCAATAAAGTTGTGAAAATAATGTTAATAACCAGAGTTATGTAAACATCAAATTCGTTCTTACCTCATGCTAAATAACGATCTACATGACATAAAATACACAAAAGATAATAAAATATGCATTTAAATGTGTTATTTTAATGCCAAAAATGATAACAAAATGAGGCTCAACAGTTAGAAGACGTGTTTCGATGTTTATAAACATAGGATTTGTTGTTCTATTTCCTACATTGCATCCCAAGGGCTTGTAGTTCTTCCATGTGCCAACCGATATATCGAACGGCCTTTCACATACTCTTGAGGTATATAGAAAGGTACTTCACGTACTCAGTAGTATATTGGAAGGATCCCATCGAACGGTTGTGCATTAGTTAGCACTAACATGGATTTGAGCTCCCACGTACCTTGAGTATATCAGGAGAACCTTCTAGGACACCTTAAACCAACTGAGAAAATCCTTTTGGTCGTCTTGTTGGAGCAATACGCTGAGAATAGCACTCGGGGAGCTACGACACATGTGTCATTCAAGTAGTCAGGTATTTGAGTAAGGGTATGGTCCTAATCCTCCTTGTCACATTTTACTGTTGAGCCCTGCGATATATCGCGAGTTGCGAAGACTTGAAAATCCTAGTGAGGAACCAGCTTTTTATCAGCCCCTCTTATCACCTAAGTTTTCTTGTGACCTTTAGCTTGCGTAGGAGTGATTTTGTGTGTGATTCTAGTATAAAACCCTAGGTTATTTTTTTGTGACCAACATTCTAGCTGAGTTACCTTTGAGACGATCTCAAAGAGTCCAAGGCTTAGCACCTGACTCTCCTCCTATTGCGGGAAGAGCGCAATGCAAGCCATAGACCAAGATGCCATGGCTGATTCACATGTGGAAGGGAATCTAGTTGTGTAAGTTGGGGAAGAATTTACTTCTTATGATAATCCCTTTGTCGAACAGCCTCTTGCGGTTGATACTACCTTTCATTTTCTAATGGAAGGTCAAGCTGGTTCATCAACTTGGGTATCCAATCACCTATATGATGATACCATAGAAGTTGGGTTTGGTGAAAATTATCCTTTATGGAAAACTTCCCTAGGGAAAGTCGTTTCTAAATATGGAACTACTGAGCCCTCCTTTGTTAGATTTTTATCATTTAAGCTAGCATTATGTTAGGATCTTTAACTGAGAGAATAACAAGCACATCAATCAGACATAAGAGACAATGAACACAATGTTTTTCCTCGAGAAAACCATAAAGGAGAAAATCTTGCAACTTCCTCAGAGATAGAATCAGCACCAAAAGAAAAAACCCAAAATAGTAATATGTGCTCATAACAGCAGTAGTATTTCTGTCTCTCTTGTCCCAACAACTTCTTCTCTCTCAGTTATCTGCTACAACTGAGTGTGAGTGAATGTGTGATAAATAGAGAGGCTCACTCTCTATTTATACTAATTCTCGACTTGACAATAACTCACTAGGGCCAACTTCTCTAAGAGATTCTAATAACTGTAGGGCCCCACAACTGTGAGGACTTTAACCCTTGATCAATAGGATGGTTACACACAATGACTTGACATAACTTGTTTACATTATTGAATCTCCCGATAGGCATATCGGGTTATGATATGACTCCAATACATTATAGACACTTCTTGAAATAAACATCAAGACACAATACATAAGATATACAAGTGAATACATTTCGAAGTTACAAATACATCAACATCCTTTGTTACTCCTCTAAGGAAAGACCTTAGAGAGGCCCTATTGAATGCATAATTATTTCATAAATCTATTGAATGTTTATGTAGCCTAGGAGATCATATAAAAAGGAGAATTATTTCTCCTCTTCCCCAAGGATATCATGCACTTTCATCGTTTCAAATAGCTCCTAGTTTAGGATCATCAGCCCAAGTTTTGGTAGCTTTTGATCTAGGTAAACCCTCCATTCCTAATCCTTCAGTTCCAAACCCTGGTTTTTCCTATAGTTATCCCATATCTTCTACCACTAGGGGGAAACCTCTAGCCCAAATTGTTTCATTACTTAGTGGAGTTACTTATAGTACGGGGCAAGGCCATCTTGTAGAACAACCAACAATTATAGTTCCATCCACAAACACCAAATGTGGTTATTCCTCTTTCTATCCTTAAGGAAACCCTCAGGTGTACAACCTATAGTTAATCAACCTTCTTGGGGTTATACTTTCCTAGGAAATGAACCACCTGTAAGCAATGCTAATTATCCACCTACATATTCAGGGATTGTTTATCTTTCGATGCCTTACCTCAAAAATATGTTTACACCATGGGGTAAACCTAATTGGTCATATATACCTATGCCTAGACGGACACCTATAAATACATTTTAGTGGTCCACCTTTTGGAAGGCCACCCGGTGGAGGTCCACCTTTTGGAGACCCACCTAGTGGACTTCCACCTTCTGGAGGACCACCTCCCGAAGGACCACCTTCTGGAGGACAACCACCTGAAGGAACACCTTCTAGGGGTCCACCTTCTGGAGGCCCACCACCTGGAGGACCACCTTCTAGAGGCCCACCACCTGAAGGACCACCTTTTGGAGGCCTGCCACCTAGAGGACCCCCTCTACCTGGAGGCCCACCTTTTGGAAACCCTCCTCCTAGAGGCCCAACACCATTAGGAGGATCATATGCAAATACACCACCCCAATAGCCGGTATATAAATCAACTTATGGTCCTACTGGTATACATATGCCATATCAATATTACCAGTATATACAACCTAATAGACAAATTTTGTTTTTGGAAACTTTGGACTTTCCTAACTTGTCCAAGTTGATAAATGATCCCATCCATCATAACTCTTTGTGTCCTGCTATTCCGGTCAAGTTACCATCATACATCCCTAAATTTGATGGGAAGCAAGGAGAGGATACAAAAAATCACATTATGACATTCCATCTATGGCGTTCTTCTAACTCCTTGATGAATGATTTTATCTGTTTGAGGCTCTTCCAGTGAACTTTAACTGGCACGGCTGCCAAGTGGTACATTGAGCTTCCACAACATTCATTTTTGGATTTCAACTCATTGGAAACAATTTTTCTTACCCATTTCTAGCTGCCTATCCATTACGAAACTGGTACAAATATTTTAACATACCTTCATCAAAATACTTCCACCCATATATCAGATAATATTCATGAGTGGAGAAGGTGGTAGAGACTCATTAAAGGTCCTATCCCAGACCAATTGTTGGCTGATTGGTTTACAAAATCCGTGTTGCCTCCCATTTCCCATGATGTGGCTATGGACAGTGTTGTCACTGAAAAGCAGTATATCAGCTGAGATTAGTATTTGGACTTGGTTTATTCTTAGTCTATAACTTTGTATGATCTGATTACTCAGGCTCCTCGTCACAACACAGACACTGCCAAGCCACCTGCAGAGACTCCTGATGATCATTTTGTAGGTTCAATCCATCCCCCATTATCCACGAAACCTGTTAAGCAACATAGTACTTCTACCACTAATCCTTCTACTCCTACGGTTTCTACCAAGATGAATGTTATTCAAACTACACAAACACCCGGTAATAAAAAGAAAGGAAAAGGAAATGATAAAAAGTCAAGAAACCAACAGGAGAACCCCAAGACGGTGACGTCATAGAATGAAAACAAAGTTAAGAGGAAGGCCAAGTACGATTTCCTACTATGTGGAGGTGACCACTTCATGATAGAGTGCCCTCGTCATGAAGAAATTAATAATTTTTTGAAAAATGACCCTACACCGGCGGTACTTACCGATCCTTTTCCATCTCAAGAATAGTTAATTGACCACATGTCTTCATAAGGAACCTCTAACTCTACTGAAGAGATCCGAATGATGTCTACTAAAACTATTAAATTGACTACACATAGTCAGACATATGACAAACCCATGGAGAAAAAATATGAACATACTTATTTCGAGAAAGTTCCTTCTATGAATTCTTCTCCTCCACCTCCGTCTAATGGCCTTGTTACGATTGAGAAACCTAACTTTGACTTGATTTCGCACCCACCTAAGAGTAGTCTCCGAAAATATGTATTTAATCCAAATGCTTGAGCCACTCAATTCTACAATGCTGTTGAATATTTGGATCAATCCCCTTGTGTTATATCTACACTAGAGGTACTCCAAAGTTTCCCTACGCAGCGTAAAAATCTGTTGACGGCTTTAGGGGCCTTAGATCTGGATAACACTAATATGATTCATTTTAAAGTGGATTTACAAGTCCAAGTTATCCCACCAGCTTGCATTTTAAATTACAACTAAGGTAGTTGGGAGGAAAGTCCATTGGACTGTATTAGATGGAGGGGCTTCCACTTCAGTGTTGTCTATGTTTTGCTGGAGATTCATTGGTTCTCCCAAACTTACTAAGTCACCTACCACTTTGAAATCTTTCAATGGATGAGGTTTCCAACCTCATGGTTTGTTACTGGCACTATCGATCGAGATTTAGGGAAATATTGTTTCCATTCAAGTGGAGGTGGTTGATTCTACACTAGACTACAATCTGCTATTGGGGAGGAATTGGTTTTATGCTATGATGGTTGTCGCTTTGACGATTTTTTGTACTCTCCAATTCCCTCACTTAGGGAATATTGTGACCATAAATCAACTTGATTTTTGTTCACTTGATGTTACTTCCCCTACCGTGAAAAAATATTCCTATGATAGGGAAAACCCCTCCACCTTATCAATAGATTGGGGTAGGGATGTTGAAGGATTCATATCTTATGGTTGTGTTTCCCTTAACTCCTCCTAGTAAGGGAGTAGCTACTGTGAACATGATATCAACAACCGGGCACATTCCTAAAGGTAAAGAAGTTGTTGAGACATCTTCTCTAGGTCCTCATGAAGCACTCTACAATGCCATACAATCTGTTTCTGATGTTATACTATGATTATCATCATCTAGTAGCATCAGATCCTTACCACCTACCCTATTGGCTAGATTCCCCTCTCCTCGCTCTAGATTATCTCTCACAGGCTTTCCCAACATATTATTCTATTATGGATATCATGAACATGGATGAACCTATATGGGAAGACCATCACCATAGATCCTCTTTCCTTCCCAATGCCAATTCGGTAGACTCCGATTTTGTTTCTCTCATTAGTTATGATATTATTGAAAATCCTCAAACACATGTATTGTTACAAGACACTAATTCCAAAGGAAATATGTCTAACATCACTTGGACGACTCCCATCGACATATATGTGAATCCTGGAACTATTGAACATGTTCATGTAGGCCAAAACTGTTCAACTAAAGAAACTAAAAAGTATAGAGCTTTATTCAAAGAATTATGAGATGTTTTTGCTTGGATGTATGAATAAGTGCCTTGGATTGACCCATCCATCGTTGTACACAAAATCAAGACTTACCCAATGATGAGACCAGACTGGCAAAAACTTCATCAAGTACATCCAAGGAAAGTTGTGGACATAAAAATCGAGTTTGAAAAAATTCGGAAAGCTGGTTTTATTTATCTCGTACCACTAATTGAGTGGGTATCTAATATTGTTCCTGTAGCTAAGAAGTAGGGCACTATTAGGGTTTGTATTGATTTCTGAGATTTGAATAAGGCTTGTCCCAAGGAAAACTTTCCTACTTCACATATCGATGATACCATTGATAACTATGCTGGGAGTGTCATCTTTTCTTTTATGGATGGATTTTCAAGCTATAATCAGATATAAATTTTTCCCGCCATCAAGCATAATACGACATTCATTTGTCCGTGGGGAAAAATGTCGGAGCTACATTCCAGCGAGCCATGTCCTACTCTTTTCATGATATTAAACACGTTGTGCAACCATATTTGGATGACATCAATGCTCATTCATGGTAGCGAGAGGATCATCCAGGGCATCTTAGGGACATTTTCCTTCGATGTCGTTATTATAATATTCGGATTAATCTAGATAAGTGTGTCTTTGTGTTGAGACTAGACGTCTTATTGCCTTCATGGTTTCGAAATATGGAATCTGGAATAGATCTTTTGAAGATAGCTGCTATTTTGTCCTTACCCTTCCCAACCAACATTTCTAAACTCCGAAGTTTGCAAGGTAAGGAAAAATTTCTTCTTCGTTTTCTGTGCAACTTTGCAGAAAAAAACATGGCTATATGTGTCTCCTAAAAAAGAACACTCCGTTCCTTTGAGATGACTAAGACCAACGAGATTTTGATAATTTGAAACATGCTCTGACACACTCACCGGTGTTGCACCCCCCAAATCACTCAAAAGACTTTATGATTTATGTTTTCTCCTCCACTACTACCATCGTGTTGATGCGTAGAAAAATCCCAGGTACCGACAGTAGCGATTCTCCCCAATAACCATCCCTAAATAGATTATTTATCATTTGGAATGGGGAATCCATCCGATTAGCAGCCCGACTATCGTAGAATTAAATGAATGTTTAAATCTATTTTACCAGTTGCGGCCCGGTCCACCGTTTATGTAATTTTATGTGTAGGAATGAAATGCAAGTGCCTAAAATAAATGCATGTGATAGTGGGTAAGAACCTCACTAGAGATTTCCAGGTCTTCCCTCCATCTTACCGCTCCCACCCCACAATCACTCTACGAAAGCAATGAAACAACTTATCTATTCTAAACTATTCTAAACTATTCCCAAGGAGCAAACTTTATATCAGAATGAGTAATGTACTATATTGTTTGCACATAGAATTCTACAGATAGTGGTTAAACTCTGAATACATAAATACAACAGAAAAAATAACACAAAGATAGCTTTGTGAAGTTAAAACATCCATTGCTCAGTGATTTCACAAGATTCATAACAGAAAATGAAATCATTTTATAAACATAGACATAATTCAGCAAGTTAAGAACAATATCACAGATTGTACAACATTTCAAAACATAAATAATTCATCATTCAGCGATCCACACAACCAGTTTTGAAGCTCATACAGTCCTTCCTCTAGTGAAATTTAGTTCTCTTTATTATAAAAATAAGTAGTTCTCATTACAAAAATTTTCCCCATATGTGTGCTAGAAAAAGTCCCTTATCTACAGAGAAAATTAAATGGCACAGTAGGAGGGATGAGGCCTATGGTCTCTTGTTTCTAAGCATATCCAGAGACCTCCTTTTCCATCTTGATGGATTGACATCACCAAATGAAGTATGGGATAAGCTTGTTGAGATTTTTGGTAAAACAGATGAGATGAGAGGACATCAAATCGAGAATGAATTGATCTCCTTGAGTCCTGGTAGCTTCGAATCCCTGCAACTCTACTTTTCCAAGTTTAAAGACCTTGTTTTGCAGCTAAAATAGTGTGGAATTGAAAAGAAGGAGGAGCAACTAGTTTTGTCCATACTCTTAAAGCTTGGCCCTGACTATTTAGTGTTTGTTTCAACCTTCCATGCCACCAAGTTGACAGCTCGAGCCTGGAAGATTCCTAAACTTGCAGAGTTCATGGAATCTCTCACACAAGAAGAAGATAAACTGGTGATGATGGGCACCATCAAACCTTCCAAAGATAAATCTATAGTTGCTGGAGATTCGAGGGTGGATTCAAAAGGTAAGAAGAAAGCTAAGAAGCCAGCTGAGCAAAAGAGAGACAAGAAGAAGTCTCCAGACGAGCCCCAAGGTTCCAAGAAGAACTACCAGAATAAGAAGAACAAAGGAGAAATGAGCAAGTGTGCATACTACAGTAAGGGCAATCATCCTGAAAGCTCTTGCATGAAGAAGCAAATTGACATGCTGACCCAACTCCTGGAGAAGAATGGCATCTCCCTTCCTGATAGCTCAAAGAAGAGGGAAGGAGGATCAAATTCAGAAGACAAAGAGAGAGTTCATGCATTGGTTGTTGGCACATCAAGCTCACCTAGTTTCATCATTGATTTTGGAGCTTCAAGACATATGGTTTCAACCAAGGAGGCATTCACCTCACTTGACATGTTGAAAGGTCCACCAATAGTACTGGGAGATGACTCTCTCACTGAAAGTTTGGGCAAAGGGAGGATTGATCTTGACCATGGTAAGTTCAGCATTGTATTGTATGTTCCAGGTCTTGCCTCTAACCTCTTGTCAGTGTATTAGATGACCCACACATGGTCTCCAAAGAAGGTCATATTCTCCCGTAATGAAGTTGAGATCACAGATATCTCAAGTGGTAAAGTCATTGCAAAAGGAGTTGCAAATCAAACTTCGAAGGAATACATGTTCTCACATTTCCTACCCTACTCAAACCCCTCTGCTCTTCTGATTCATGCTAATGAGGCAAGCAAGCTTTGGCTTGAAAGAATTGGCCATCTTAACTATAAGTATGTTTCTGATCTTAGTGAAAAGGAAATGGTCATAGGGTTACCAAAGATTAAGTTTTCCAAAGGAGTCTGTCAAGGTTGCATCTTAGGAAAACACCTAGAGCATAAATTTGAGAAAGCTAGTCATGAGAGAACCTCTGCACCTCTTGAGTTGATCCACAATGATGTTGCTGGCCCATTTCCTCATATGTCAATGAGTTAGGACAAATATGCATTGACATTCATAGAATACTTTTTCAAGTACTGTTGGGTTTACTTCTTGAAGCATAAGTCTGAATTTTTTGGCCTCTTCAAAGTCTTTAAGGCTTTGGTTGAAAACCAGTCTGGGAGGAAACTCAAGGTCCTTAGATCTGACAATGGTGGTGAGTATGTCAATTCTAAGTTCATTCAATATTGTGCAGATGCAGGTATTCAGATGTAGCATTCTATCCCTTACACACCACAGCAAAATGGTGTTGCTGAGAGGAAGAACAAATCATTGAAAGAGATGGCAACTTGCATGATGGAGGCTAAGACTTTGCCACCAAAGTTTGGGCCGAAGCTATAAATTGTGCAGCCTATATCCAGAATTGGGTGCCTCATAAATAACTTTATGGTATGACTCCTTTCGAAGCATGGAGTGGGCACAAGCAAGATGTGACCCATTTCAGGATTTTTGGGTCAAGGACTTGGGCTAGAATTCCAACAGAAAAGAGGAAGGCTTTGCAGCCCCAAAGCCAAGAGTGTCTATTTTTTGGGTATTCTAAATATTAAAAAGGGTACAAGCTGATCAATTTGAGCACAAACAAAGCCTTCATTGAAAGGAGTGTTCAGTTCCAAGAAGAGCCTTTAGCAGCAGTTGAAGTTGGAGAGTCTTCTTCACCACCAGAACCACTGAATGTAAGTGAAGAGATAAATGAGTTTGCTGATTCTGATATGTCTGATCATGGTGATTTAATTGCAGATCCTAACAGTCCTACAAGGCCAAAATGGGCAGCAAATACCATTCATGCAGCTGGGGAACTAGCTGGAAATCCTAGTGATTCTAGGAGGACTAGATCTCAGTTTGAGAGTGCCCTATGTATGAAAGACCCTTTGTTTGCAAAGAAATGTTATCTGATGGTTGAATAAGACCCAAAAACATATGAATATGCAGCACATGATCCAAAATGGCAAACATCCCTGAAAGAAGAATTCAGCTCACTCCATAAGAACAACACTTGGGAGCTAGCTGATCTTCCCCCAAGGAGGAAGCTAGTTCAATGTAAGTGGGTTTTCAAAACTAAGTTTGATTCTGATGGTTCACCTTTGAAATATAAGGAAATATTGGTAGCCAAGGGCTACTCATAGGTACATGGTATAGACTACAATGAGACCTTTGCACTAGTGGCAAAGATGGACTCCATCAGGCTAGCCTTAGCCATTGCAGCTTCGAAGTAGTGGGAGGTACATCACATGGATGTGAAGTGTGCTTTCCTGAATGGAGATATTACAAAATCAATTTACATGCAGCACCATCAAGGATTTGTTACTAATCCATCTCTTGTGTGCAAGATAAAGAAATCATTGAATGGGCTTAAGCAAGCCCCCAGTGCTTGGTATGCCAAGATTGATGGCTTTCTGCTATCATTGAGTTTTGTTCGATGCAAGTATGATCCTAATGTTTATTTGAAGCTGATTCATGGTTCTTTGATTATTATTTTCTTGTATGTGGATGACCTTCTCATTACAGGAAGCTCAAAGGATGAAATTGTCTCCTTGAAGGATGCAATGAACCATGCATTTTCTATGACTGATTTGGGGTTATTGAGCCAATTCTTGGGTCTCAATATTGCTCAAACCAAACATAGAATAAAAGTACATCAGTACAAGTATGCTTTGGATTTATTTATCAATTTCAACATGAAATATTGCAAGCCAAGCAAGACTCCCTTTCTTCCAGGAGTTAAGCTTGAAGAAGCAGGTTCTTCTCCTATGGTAAATAATACACTGTATAGGAAACTGATTGGGTGTTTGTTGTACCTTACACATACTCGACCTGATATTTATTATGAAGTAATTTTGGCTTCAAGATACATGGATCAGCCTCATGAGATCCATTGGAGAGCAGCCAAAAGGATCCTTAACTTTGTTTAGGGAACAAGGACTCATGGGATCTTCTACAAAGCTAGATTTGATCTTGATTTGATTGGGTTTACTGACAGTGATTGGGAAGGTGACAACACAGATTGAAAGTCAACATCAGGATATGTTTTCATGCTTGCTAAAGGACCAATTATCTGGTAAAGCAATAAATAGAGTGCCATTGCACTCTCATCTACAGAATCAGAGTACAGAGGAGTTGTAAATGCAACAACTCAATGTTTATGGTTGCAGGGGTTACTTGGTGAGTGTGGCTTCAAATCAGAATACTCAAATACTATCTAATGTGATAATCAAAGTACCATTTGAATCTACAATTTTCTATTTCAGAGACAGAGAACCAAACACATTGAGACCCATATGCACTACATCAGACAGCTTGTGCATGATGGCACCATTCACCTACTCTTCTGTTCATCTTTAGAACAAGTAGCAGACATCTTCACCAAAGTTTTTTGTGAGAAGACTTTCAGCAATATCAAATCACTGCCAAGGATTTCTGATCATGCTATGAAGCATGATTGATGACAATATTTTCAAATTTTGTTTTACTATTCATGTTTAAGGGAGGGATTTTCCCACTAGGTTTTTGCCTCTTTCCTTGTTTAAATGGACATGCAGTATGTAAAGGGTGACTAAGCCTTATTGATAGGCCCTATGATTTTCTGATATTTTAATCATAAGTCAGGATTAAGGGGGGGTGTTAGAATAATCAACCCATAGTTAGCTACCTTAGACATTAATTAATCCATTTTTGTCTTATTTTCCTAGTTTCCATATTCCACTCTATGCAAGTTGTCCTCCACATGTCCTAGATGGTCAAACTTTATAAAAATGAGTCATGGAGCACTTGGGAAACCTATTGGAATCAATTCTAATTTATTCCTAAACCTCCCTAGCACATGTCTACTTTTTCTGCTTTATTGCTGCTTTTACTGAGTTTTAAGGCAATTGGGAAAGTATGACTAGGTGAAGTTGACTTGTTTTTTGCCCTCATTATCCTCCTCTCTTTTCTCCTAATAAAAGCATGTATGATTTTTCCTTCCATTACCTATTATATTTCCTAATTTATTTTGTGGAAATTGAACCCAGTATTAGAACAATTACACTCACAACAATTGCCAATTACACATGCAAAATTACTCACAAAAGAGACTAAATATGGAGCTGAACACTAAAATGTATTGAATAAGTGTACAATAGCCAACCCTGTGAAGTCATAGGCTACCACAATAAATAATTACATGAGAGATTTGAATGCATGAATATGCCATTCGAATTTAGTCAAAAGCAGGCTTACTAAAACTAAGCAAATCCCCCATAGGTGCATAAAGCAGTCTCCAAAACTGTCTAGGAGCTCACGAATTGGCAAAATAAATTAGGCAAGATAATAGTGGATGGAAGTAAAACTCATACATGATTTTCATAGGATAAAATAGTGGAGGATGTGGAGGAAAAAAAACAAGTTAACTTCACCTAGTCAAACTTTCCCAATTGCCTTAAAACACTGAAAAAACAGGCAATAAAGCAAAAAAAGCAGACATGTGCTAGGGAGGCCAGGAATAAATCAGATTTGATTCCATGAGGTTTCCCAAGCACTCCATGACTCAAAATTATCAATTTTGACCACTATGGATGTGTAGATGACAACTTGCATAAGGTGGAATATGGAAACTAGGCAAATAAGACAAAAATTAGATTAATTAATGTCTAAGGTAGCTAACTATGGGTTGATTATTCTAACACCCCCCCTTAAGCCTGAATTATGAGTAATATATCAAAAAATTATAGGGCCTAGCAACAAGTCTTAGTCACCCTTTACATACTGCATGTCCATTTAACCAAGGTAAGAGGCAAAACCCCAGTGGGAAAATCCTCCCTTAAACATGGACTGTAAAACAAAATTTGGAAATATTGTCATCACTTATGCTTCACAGCATGATCAGCAATCCCCAGCAGTGATTTGAGATTTTTGAATGTCTTGTCACAAAAAACTTTGGTGAAGATATCAGCTACTTGTTATGAAGATGAACAGAAGAGTAGGTGAATGGTGCCATCATGCACAAGCTGTCTGATGTAGTGCATATGGATCTCAATGTGTTTGGTTCTCTGCTTCTGAACTGGATCATTGCATATTTGAATGGTACTATGATTATCACAATAGATAGTAGTTGAGTATTCTGATTCGAAGCCACGCTCTCCAAGTAACCCCTGCAACCATAAACATTGAGTTGTTGCATTTACAACTCCTTTGTACTTTGCTTCTATAGATGAGAGTGCAATGGCACTCTGTTTCTTGCTTGACCAGTTGATTGGCCCTTCTATAAGCATGAACACATATCCTGATTTTGAATTTTGATCTATGTTGTCACCTGCCCAATCACTGTCAGTAAACCCAATCAAATCAAGATCATATTTAGCTTTATAGAATATCCCATGCGTCCTTGTTCCTTGAACAAAGTTAAGGATCCTTTTGGTTGCTTTCCAATGGATTTCATGAGGCTGATCCATGTATCTAGAAGCCACACTTACTGCATAAGAAATATCAGGTCTAGTATGTGTAAGATACAACAAACATCCAATCAATTGCCTATACAGTGTATTGTTTACCATAGGTGAAGAATCAGCTTCTTCAAGCTTCACTCCTAAAAGAAAAGGAGTCTTGCTTGCCTTGCAATCCTTCATTTTGAATTTGTTTAAAAAATCCAAGACATACTTGGACTAGTGCACCTTAATTCCATCTTTGGTTTGAGCAATCTCGAGCCCCAAGAATTGGCTCAATAGCCCCAAATCTGTCATGGAGAAGGCTTGGTTCATTGCACCCTTCAAGGAAGCAATTTCATCCTTTGAGCTTCCTGTAATGAGAAGGTTATCAAAATATAAAACAATGATCATTAATGAACCATTTATCAGCTTCAAATAGAAATTTGGATCTGATTTGCATCGAACAAAATTAAGTGATAGTAGAAAGCTATCAATCTTGGCATACCAATCCCTGGGGGCTTGCTTAAGCCCATACAATGACTTCTTTAGCCTACACACAAGAGATGGGTTAGTAGGAAATACTTGAGGCTGCTGCATGTATATCTATTTAGTGATATCTCCATTTAGGAAAGCACACTTCACATCCATGTGATGTACTTCCCATTGCTTTGAAGCTGCAATGGCTAAGGCTAGCCTGATGGAGTCCATCTTTGCCACTGGTTCAAAGGTCTCATTGTAGTCTATGCCATGAACTTGTGAGTAGCCCTTGGATACCAATCTGGCCTTGTACTTCAGAGGTGAACAATCAGAAGCAAATTTGGTCTTGTACACCCACTTACACTGAACTAGCTTCCTCCCTAGGGCAAGATCAACCAGCTCCCAAGTGTTGCTCTTTTGGAGTGAGTTGAACTCTTCCTTCATGGCTGCTTGCCATCTAGGATCATTTACTGCATATTCATATGTCTGAGGGTATGATTCAATCATTAGATAGCATTTATTAGCAAACATAGGATCTTTCATGCATAGAGCACTCTCAAATTGAGATCTAGTCCTCCTAGGGTCATTAGGATTTCCAACTAGTTCTCCAGCTGCATGAATGGTCTTTGATGCCCATTTTGGCCTTGTAGGGCTGTTAGGATCTGCAATAAAATCATCATTATCATACATATCAGAATCCACATGTTCAACTATCTCTTCACTTACATTCATAGGTTCTGGTGGTGAAGAGGATTCTCCAACTTCCACTGCTACTAGGGGCTCTTCTTGAAACTGAACACACCTTTCAATGAAGGCTTTGTTTGTGCTCAAATTGATAATCTTGCACCCTTTTGAATTTTTAGAGTACCCAAAAAATAGACACTCTTGGCTTTGGGGCTGCAAAGCCTTTCTCTTTTCTGTTGGAATTCTAACCCAAGCCCTTAAGCCAAAAATCCTGAAATGGGTCACATCTAGCTTGTGCCCACTTCATGCTTTGAAAGGAGTCATACCATCAAGATATTTATGAGGCACCCTATTTTGGATATAGGCTGCATAGTTTATAGCTTTTGCCCAGTACTTTGGTGGCAAAGCCTTAGCCTCCATCATGCAGGTTGCCATCTCTTTCAGTGATCTGTTCTTCCTCTCAGCAACACCATTCTACTGTGGTGTGTAAGGGATAGAATGCTGCATCTGAATACCTACATCTACACAATATTGAATAAACTCAGACTTGACATACTCACCACCATTTTCAGATCTGAGGACCTTGAGTTTCCTCCCAGACTGGTTTTCAACCAAAGCCTTAAAGACTTTGAAGAGGCCAAAAACTTCAGACTTGTGTTTCAGGAAGTAAACCCAGCAATACCTAGAAAAGTCATCTATGAAAGTCAATGCATATTTGGCCTGACTCATTGACATATGAGGGAATGGGCCAGCAACATCACCGTGGATCAACTCAAGAGGTGTAGAGGTTCTCTCATGACTAGTTCTCTCAAATTTATGCTCTGGGTGTTTTCCTAGGATGCAACCTTGACAGACTCCTTTGGAAAATTTAATCTTTGGTAACCCTATGACCATTTATTTTTCACTAAGATCAGAAAGATACTTGTAATTTAGGTGGCCAAATATTTCCTGCCAAAGCTTGCTTTCCTCATTAGCATGAATCAGAAGAGCAGAGGGGTTTGAGTAGGGTAGGAAGTGTGAGAACATGTATACCTTCGAAGTATGATTCGGAACTCCTTTTGCAATGACTTTACCACTTGAGATCTCTGTGATATCAACTTCATCAGGGGAGAATATGACCTTCTTTGGAGACCCTGTGTGGGTCATTTGATACACTGATAAGAGGTTAGAGGCAAGACCTGGAACATACAACACATTGATGAACTTACCATGGTCAAGATCAATCCTCCCTTTGCCCAAACTTTCAGTGAGAGAGTCATCTCCCAGTACTATTGGTGGACCTTTCGACATGTCAAGTGAGGTGAATGCCTCCTTGGTCGAAACCATATGTCTTGAAGCTCCATAATTAATGATGAAACTAGGTGAGCTTGATGTGCCAGCAACCAATGCATGAACTCTCTCTCTGTCTTTTGAACTTGATCCTCCTTCCCTCTTCTTTGAGCTGTCTAGAAGGGAGATGCCATTCTTCTCCAGGAGTTGGGTCAGCATGTCTATTTGCTTCTTCATGCAAGAGCTCTCAGAATGATTTCCCTTACTGCAGTATGCGCACTTGCTCATTTCTCCTTTGTTCTTCTTCTTTTGGTAGTTCTTCTTGGAACCTTGAGGCTCCTTCGGAGACTTGTTCTTGTCTCTCTTTTGCTTAGGTGGCTTTTTAGCTTTCTTTTTTCTTTTTGAATCCACCCTAGAATCTTCAGCAACCAGAGCTTGGTCTTTGGATGGTTTGATGGTGCCCATCATCACCAATTTATCTTGTTCTTGTGTGAGAGATTCCATGAAATCTGCAAGGCTAGGCATCTTCCAGGCTCAAGCTGTCAAATTTGTGGCATAGAAGGTCGAAACAAACACTGAATAGTCAGGTCCAAGCTTTGAGAGTATGGCCAAGACCAGCTGATCATCCTTCTTTTCAATCCCACATTGTTTTAGCTACAAAACAAGTGCTTTGAACTTGGAAAAATAGAGTTGCAGGGATTCAAAGCTATTGGGACTCAAGGAGATCAGTTCATTTTCAATTTGATGTCCCCTCATCTCATCTGTCTTTCCAAAAATATCAACAAGCTGCTCCCATACTTCATTCGGTGATGTCAATCCATCAAGATGGAAAAGGAGGTCTCTCGATATGCTCAGACACAAGAGACCATAGGCCTCATCCCTCCTGTTGTGCCATTTTATCTTCTCTGCAACTGCATTGGGCTCTGCCTCTGTTTCCATAGTCACTCTGTAGAGGCATTTCACTCTCAACAGTATCTCCATCTCGGATTTCCATTCAAAGAAGTTAAATGGAGTCAAGATGAACTTCTGAGATTGATCCATATCTCAGAAATTGTCCCGTCAGTCAGCAGAATGCTCCCAGTCAATGATGTCAAACCTGAAAAACAAATTGGAAGGAGAGAAATTGGTCTACCAAGGCTCTGATATCATGTGGAAATTGAACCCAGTGTTAGAACAATTACACTCACAACAATTGCCAATTACACATGCAAAATTACTCACAAAAGAGACTGAATATGGAGCTGAACACTAAACTATATTGAATAAGTGTACAATATCCAACCCTGTGAAGTCATAGGATACAAAAATAAATATTTACATGAGAGATTCAAATGCATGAAGATTCCATTAGAATTTAGTCAAAATCAGGCTGACTAAAACTAAGCAAATCCCCCATAGGTCCATAAAGCAGTTTCCAAAACTGTCTAGGAGCTCACGAATTGGAAAAATCAATTAGGAAAGCTAATAGTGGGTGGAAGGACAACTCATACATGCTTTTCATAGGAGAAAAGAGTGGAGGATGTGGAGGACAAAAAACAAGTTAACTTCACGTAGTTAAACTTTCCCAATTGCCTTAAAACACTGAAAAAGTAGGCAATAAAGCAGAAAAAGTAGACATGTGCTAGGGAGGCCAAGAATAAAGCAGATTTGATTCCATGAGGTTTCCCAAGCACTCCATGACTCAAAATTAGCAATTTTGACCACTATGGATGTGTAGATGACAACTTGCATAAGGTGGAATATGGAAACTAGGCAAATAAGACAAAAAATGGATTAATTAATGTCTAAGGTAGCTAACTATGGGTTGATTATTCTAACAGATTTTGCCAATTCATGAGCTCCTAGGCAGATTTGGAAACTGCTTTATGCACCTATGGGGGATTTGAATAGATTTAGTAAGACTACTTTTGACTAATTCGAATGGCATCTGAATGCATTCGAATCTCTCATGTAATTATTTATTGTGGCAGCCTATGACTTCACAAGGTTGTCTATTGTACACTTATTCAATACAGATTAGTGTTCTGCTCCATATTCAGTCTCCTTTGTGTATAATTTGCATGTGTAATTGGCAATTTTTGTGAGTGTAATTGTTCTAACACCTGGGTTCAATTTCCACAGTGAATAAGACAAATTTAAGAGGGCACGACTAATGATTTAATGAAAATTCCCCATGCATGAGCTTCAGTAGAAATGACTCTATAATCTACTGGTTCTAATATGTGGGCAGTTAATTCATGCTTGGAAAGATGTGATTCAATTTCCTTTACTCTTGGTCGGCCCTACATTAAACATTCATCTAAAATATATTTATGCACTGAACCCTGTGCAACCCAAGTCTCGATGACTTCTTCATTAATGCTCTCAAATTTTTGGACATTTTGCTCATCTTCCTACAACTTGTCTTACAGGTTCTTCAAATCTTTCTCTTTTTCTGGGTATTCCTGAATCTGCATAGCTGTCAAAGCCTGGCATTTGTTATACATTGCACTCATTTTTGTGTAAATCTGTTTACATTTTTCCACCATCTTATCGATTGTGGTGTGCAATCTTACTATGGCCTTGTTACTGAGATCTAAGATTGCCAACTCCATTTTCAACCCTGTTGTCGCCTCTTGGGATAGGTGGTTTGGAAGAACTTGATTGGTTTCCATCCAAATTAGCTGACTTTGAATTATTTCTACAACTTTTGATACCCCTTTCTTGAAATATAACTAGTTATCTGCTATTTCCTTTAGCTTGACCTATATTTGCTTGATTTTGTATAGTTCTTCGACCAGCTTTAGATGAACCTGGTGTATTTTCATTTTCATGTAAAAATATTGGTCAGGCTTGCATTAAAAATCCTTCTAAATGATATTTATGCACCGAAGCCTTTGCAACCCAAGTCCTAATGACTTCCCCATTAATGCTCTCAAATGTTTGGACATTTTGCTTGTCTTCCTGCAACTTGTCTTGCAGGTTCTTCAAATGTTGCTATTTGTCTGGGTATTCCTGAATCTGCATAGTTGTTGAAGCCTGGTATCTATTATACATTGTGCTCATTTTCATGTAAAGCTCTTTACATTTTTCCACCGTATTATTGATTGTGGTGTGCAATCTTACTATGGCCTTGCTGCTAAGATCTAAGATTGCCAACTCCATTTTCAACCCTGCTGTTGTTTTCTGTGGTAGGTGGTTTGGAAGAATTGGATTGGTTTCCATCCAAATTAGGTAACTTTGAATTAGTTCTACAACTTCTGATACCCCTTTCTTGAACTCTGACAAGTCATCTGTTATTTCCTTTAGCCTGACCTCTATTTTATTCATTCTGTATAGTTCTTTGGCCAACTTTAGATGAACCCGGCGTATTTTATTTTTCATTAAGCAGGCTTGATTGTGGAATGGATTAACATCAAACTTATTTTCTTTTTCCACCTTGATTTGTTCCTCTAACAAGTTGTTCTGAGTCTCTAGATCTTCTGCTCTCTTATTGGCTACGGCTTTCTCTTCCTCCAATTCCGAAACCTTGCTTTCCAGGTTTCTTTTTTCTCCTTCAATGATTGTAGCTCATAGTGTTAATGCATCTCTGTTTGATTCCAACCTATGGCATGCTTCCTTTAGTTTCTCAAACCCTAAAAAAGTATCATCATATTTCCTTTTTAAATCTTGTCCCTCTCCTCTCTATTTTCTCAAGGTTTCTTTCATTTGGGGCATATTTTCTTTATACTGATCGGCATCCTCGACCATCTTAATGACATTAATTGCATTGGATTGGGATGCTGCTAAGCCTACCATTATGATAATTCGAGGGTCTTCATCAGTCTTATGCACAACTTTCTCCTCAGTCACCATGACTGCCACAGGTTGATCACCCATTTTCATCCTCTTTTCTTTTCTTCTCACAATTCTCTTCTTATCCAGGTCAAAAATTATTGTGTCTAGATTTGCTACAGCATGTTCGTGGGATGGAGTAAAAGGTATGAATCCGAGCTCTATTGAGGGAGCTGGGCTTCCAATCATTGTGCTATTTGATGGGCCCAAGAGATCAACTGCACTGTCATGATCTTGGTCTTGCTCCAAATTTTCCTAGTCTCTGTCTTCCTGTTCCTTCCTTTTAAGTTCTTTAGCTACCCTTTCTACCTCTTCCCTTTCTCTATCAGCTGCTTCCTCAAGCCTACTTTCTTCTTCTTCTTTCTTCTTCTATGCTTCCTCATCTCTCTGTCTTTGTTCATATTCTTCTTTATGCTTTTTTTCTTCCTTAGCTAATCGTTTCTCCACCTCCTGGACTAACCTTTGGGCCTCCCTTTTCCTTTTCTCTACAACCTCTTTCTCTTGTATCTGTTGTTTAGAGGCACGACTACTACTGCCTATGCCTCCTGTGGTTGTGATATTTTTCTTAAACCTCTTGTTTAGTTCAGTCATGTTACATGCATTTCTATATACTTCTTCCTTCTTATCGAAATAATGGGAGTATTCAAAGTGTACCCACAGATGCACAATAGTTTGGCACTTTTCCCCACGCATTGTTTCTGTGAAAACTCTTTTCTCCAAAATTAAAGTTCTCCAATTCTTTAACAAAATCAGGAGCACTTTTTACCTTGGAAAACTTATAGCTACCAATACAGAAGGGTAGTGGAGGATAGACGACTTTCTTACTGTCAAACAAGAAATTCCCAATCCCATCTATATACAGTTGCCTTACTACTTCTTTGTGAACAACATAATCATTGGCATACTTTGGTAGCAAGGAAGGAGCTTTGGATCCCCCATACATTCTTAAATACAGACCCTCCTTGGAGAATAAAAATTCCCCATATTCTAATACGACCTCTAATGCTTCCTCTAACATGCAGTTACACTCTTCAAGAAAAATTAGATTGTACAGCGGTATCGAAAAATTTTCATAGATGCTCTTATAGAAACTATAATACCTATGCTCCCATAATATTTGATATGTAGAGTATATGGGAGCCCTTGTAGACTCCCATTTGCAGTTTAGTGTTGAGAAAGAATGAGTACACATGATGCAGTCAATTAAGAAAGAGCTCATATAGAATTATAACTTCCTCTGAGTCAGACCCCCAAGTGCTGAAACTACGCATGAAGATAGGATGTGTGACATAAAGTCGGACCAGTTGAAAACAATACCCTGCATAGATATGTAATATATCAAGGGTATCCAACTTATATTATAAAATTTTCCATTTTCTCGTCTAAATATTTGGTTTAGAACTAGGGCTATCAGGCGATACAGGGTGCATAGATTTGCAGTCTCGTGGTTTTTTGGTGGAACTACTTCCTAAATACCATCATCTTCTTGACACAGTCAAACACATTTAATTCTAGCTCCTTCATCCATTTCTCTGTCATGTAAATCTACAGTGTAGGTAGCTTACATGTTTTCATGATATATGCAGGGATGTAAGCAGCAAAACCTTTCTTTTCTATATTTTATAGGATCATGGTACTTGTATAGGCTAGTGGTAGAATCCAACCAATTACTTCGGCACACGGCAAGATTTTTGGTCGCGTAGATACTTTCATTATAGAAGATTTCATTATATTGGCATACAATGGTATGTCATCGAGGCCGTCTTCTGGAAAATCTTGGTCCTTGATCATTTAATAGATTTTCCCCCATCAAAATTCAGGTTCAATTCCCATGATAGCCTTTGTATCTTCATATATTATTTCACGCTTGGATATAATTTCTACCTCTGGATCACCCTCTATGGTTTGAGCCTTCTTCTTCCCTTTCTTGGGCACGATGTTATATAAATATGGAGGCTACAAGACAAACATACAAAAGAATGTATTAAAAGATATCTTGGTCTTAATAACATGCATGCATTACCAATGAGATACAGAGATTTACTACTATTATCAAACATGAAGAATGATGGGTATGCCTAAGCAAATTCAATAAAAAACCTTTACCCAATCATCCTCAAAAGTTTCATCTAACCTCATCAGGCATGGATTCTAGACCTATGGATTTGGAAACAAAATATCATCCACAACTCTCTTACTGAATTGAAATCCACACTTCAATATACAAGATCATGCCAAGGGTTCTACTCACGAAAAATAGGAGAAAAACCCCACTAAGGCTTAATGTCTTTGGCAACACGACCGAGCTTGAATCCTAACACCAAACTGGTAAAAACTCTCCACGCCCTACATTGGACAATGGTGAAACCCCAACCCTTCACTACATAGTAACCTAAAACAGAGGCGTCTTAGCTGGAAAATCACTTGCCTGGCCACCTCGCCAATGAAAAATCCTGACATATCAACGCTCAAACTAAGAAACGAGTTCAAGTAAGGTGGAGCAGGTAAGGAAACAACCTCAGTCATGATTATAACAATCGAGAGCTGGGCTCACAGTGTGAGATGACCCATGGAAAAGAAAACTCATTAGGTTTGCGGGTTATGAAAATAGAATTTCTCATAGGTTTAGATATACATGTCGAGACCCCAAGGAAAACCTAACGAAAACACGTTAACCAAATAAAATTAGCAAGAAACAAAGCAAAAAGGTGAATTTTGAATCCTACCTGGCAGGTAAGAGCTCAGTGGTTCGTGAGAAAATATGCACAATTAGGGAAAAACCGGGCGACTCTCGACAGCCTGGAAAGATCCAATGGAAAAGAAATCAAATGCTCCAAACAGAGGTGAAAACAAGCGCTCAAAACTGTAATGAAATGACCGTAAAACAACCTTTCTTAGGCTTATATAGAAAAATTCCATAAAATGCATTAAATGTAGTATATGGTGACCTAAATGACCATGAGCAAACACCTGTTTTAGTGCCAATGTGCAAACCTTTATCAAAAAATATCATCAAAACACAAACGATGGAAGCGACATTGTTGGGTAAAATTCAGGAGCGGATCTGACATAATCGGATTACAATTGACTCTCCTACCGATGATAAACTTATCGGTAGGCCCTTTTAAAACCTCGTTGGAAACAAAAATGTAAGTTGTCCCATGTAAGCATCGGCTCTGCAACTGTATTTCTTCCAATTGTCGTGGCAGCAACTCAATAAAAACTCCCATGGACTCTATCGGCTGAAAACCTCAGAAGGTCATCGGTTGCAAATGACAAGTACATTTGAACGTATCGGCTGACACAACTAAGCACCACCAATTTCGTCAACATAAACTCCCAAAAGACCTGTCGAAAAAGAAAAAAAATAAGCTCGCTGATGTCGTCGGCTCAAATATTAAAAAAGGCCTGATCATGTCAAAAAAATTTAATGAGATGACCTGAAAAAGCTTCAGTGGTAGCTATAAACAAAGTTTTAGCAAGAAAAGTAAATCCTAGCCGAGAGGATCAGTTCAGATACCCAAGGGTTGTTGATGTATCAACAAACTCAAAAAAAATACGTAAGTAAAAAAAATAGTAGGCAATAAACAACTAAAAAGAATGAACCTCTCTGATGCATCGGCTCGACTCGATGAGTTCACCCGATGTGTCAAATATAAAAATCTAAGTTTCAAATTCAATGGAATCCTTCAAAATCATGCAAATCGAGTAAGTCATGAAAACTCCGAAGAAAGAAAAATTTAACAAAGAAGCTTAAAAACTAAAAATTTAAAGGGGAGCCACAAAATCACAAAATTTTGGGGTGGTGGTTGCAGCAGTAGCACATCAGTTTGGTTCTGGTGTAGGAAGATCTAAATGGCCAAGAACATGTGATTTAATATTTAAGTAAGAGTCTCCTTGACTCTAAAACTCGCTATTCACATGTGGAGAATCTAGCTTTGGCTACAGTCATCGATGTGCATAATTTCCTCCACTACATTTTACTACGCACTACAATTTTCCTTGCTAATAAAAACCCTATGTATTACATTTTGACTCATCAAGTGCTAGGGGGAAAGTATTCCTGTTGGATAGTTATCCTGCAGGAATTCGATCTTGATTTCACTAAGGCTACTGCCAAGAATTCCTTAGTCTTTGTGTAGTTAATGTGTGACCTTCCCTGTGCTCTCACAGAAGCTGAACCCAATGATTCATTTCCAGATGAATTGTTTTTCATGATTAGCACAACCAACCCGTGGTATGGAGATTTGATCATCTATCTCTAGAACTAAAGGTTTCATCCTGATATGTCCTGTGATGATCTCCAACACATCCATCACCACGCTAAATATTAACTCGTTCTAAATGAGATATTATACAGGTGTGGTATATACTTTATTCTACGACAATGCCTTACTCATGACGAGGTTGAACAAGTCATGAATCACTACCACTCTAGAGCTTGTGGTGGTCATCTTTCTAGGATAGCTACAGTTCATAAAATCCTTCACGTTGGGTATTTTTTTCCCTCAATATTCAAATATTGTCATGAGGCAGTTAAAAAA
Source organism: Pseudotsuga menziesii (assembly GCA_001517045.1). Taxonomy (NCBI): domain Eukaryota; kingdom Viridiplantae; phylum Streptophyta; class Pinopsida; order Pinales; family Pinaceae; genus Pseudotsuga; species Pseudotsuga menziesii. Next base: position 354,069 of record LPNX011011154.1, read on the forward strand.
TCCCACAATGTCAACATTTTATCCAAAAAAGCACACCCACCCTACTCCATTACACCCTGTCATTGTCGTTGGCCCTTTTTCCAAATGGGGGATAGATTTCATGCATTGTAATCCTACCTCAATCGGGGGGCATGGTTACATCATCGTAGCCATAGATTATTTTACAAAATGGGCTGAGGCAATGCGTACATATGAAAAGGATGGTAAGACTTCTGGCCTCTTCCTATTCAATGATGTAATAGCTAGGTTTGGAGTTCCACAAACCATAGTCACTGATCATGGATCCCATTTTCATAATCACATGATGGTTGAGTTGAGTACTAAGCTGGGTTTTTGTCATGAGAACTCAAATCCTTATTATCCACAGGCTAATGGTCCATTTGAATCCATTAACAAAGTCTTGAAGACTATGCTGCGTATAACGGTTGGAAATCATAAATCCAACTAGCACTTAACTCTATTTTCTGCATTATGGGATTATAGAACTTCAGTTAAAACAACAACTAGTTTTACGTCATTTTAGTTGGTCTATGGACTCAAATTTGTCCTACCTATTGAATGAAACATCCCATCACTCAAGTGGTAGTTAAGCTTATCCTAATCCTTTCTATCGAAGAGGAACATTTTTCTGTAGTTTACAAACCTTGATGAGAATCGAAGAGATGTTGCCTTAGTTAATGAGGCACATACAAAATGCATTAAGGATCAATATGATAAATTCTTTTAACCGTGTTTGTTTAATGAGGGTGACATGGTTATGACTTATGACCAGAAGCATGACAAACTTGGAAAAGGGAAGCTAGAATCCATGTGGTATGGGCCCTACATCATGAGTAAAGTCTAAGAAAAAGGGGCCTATGAGCTTGTAGATTATGATGGGATACCTTTTGGGCAACCTCGCAATGGGTTGTACCTGAATATGTACTATGCTTGAAGACATCTATGTTATAGTACCTTGTTTATATGTACATTGATTGAATTTTTGGTGTGGTTTTAGTATTTCAATATGGTTTTGAGTTTTTTTCAGTAATGTTTATACCATGTTTTGGTTATGCAGATCAAATAGATTTTTATGGTTTTGCTAATGGTGCTTGCCATCATACCCTGAACCTTGCTTCAGCTACTTGGGTATTATATTCTCTAAATCATGACTTAGTCAGTTCAAGAGCGGTCTTTGTAGGTCCAACCACCAATAATATCACCGAGTATCATGCGGTAATAGGTTTGTTAACCAAGGTTGCATCTCGGGACATTGATCACTTGGTACTTTTCATGGACTCTCAGCTAGTGTTTTTTCACTTCAACCACGTGTATGCCATCCAAAACCCTACACTTCTTTGTCTTTTTCAAAGGGTGTGTTTGTTAGAAAGATCATTTGAAACTATTACTTATCGGCATATTCCTAGGTATTGTAACACAGTTGCAGACTCATTAGCCAATTACATATTAGACTAGTATATTTCTCGCACATAGCATTTTATAAGTGAAACATGATTCGTTGTAAATAAACATAAACAATAAAAAGACACAAAAACTCATATATATATCATTTTACATTTGAACACAGATAAGTCGCCATAGATAAGTCTATATATATATATATATATTTAAAAAGAGTGTTTTACAAAAAAGTATGGTCTTGAGACCTCGACTAAAGCACACTGGATTTCAAATATACATAATGACAAAAATACTGAAGCTAGATAGATTTCAATGTCTACACCATGTGGGATAACTAGTGATGCTCGTGGTAACACATGATGGCTCTCGCTACCCTCCGTAGCAGGCAACCAAAATGATCTGATACACCAGTAGTATGCCTTTGGTACCTCCTAGTGAGGTCATCTACGAAAATGTCTAGAATATCTATAGTTAACCTGATGAGGTTCCCCTCCAACTCAGTCAACTAATCATCTCTTTTATGGATGAAGAGGGCCCCCTCTCACCTGTCAATTGGGGAGGAACCCCCAGGTGATGCATTTCCCATGTGTACATGAAAATTTTGGACTTGTTAACATCCTGTTGTAGCTACAACAATTTCCCAAAATTCTAAAAAAATTTGGACCCTCCTTTACTTTGAATTAGTTAGTTTTCTTCTTGTTTTCAGCCTGATGACTGTTGGCCTATGAATTTTGGAGTGTTTCCAGCACTTTGGATTGCTATCAATCGATCTATTTTTCTCCTTTAATGCTTAAGATAATTTTATCCCTAATCAAGCACATCGTTGTTTTTGCATATCTTTCAAAACTTTTCTGAACCGGGAGTTAATTCATTCGACTTTTCGCTGTTGCGAGCGGTTTTCAGATCTTCACCGTTGTGGATGATTTTTGAATGTCCCGCTGTTGCGGATGTCTTATGTTTCTCTGACGTTTTGGGTGGTTTTCGATTCTTCATCGGAAGGATTGAGTTCTCCCTCGTCCGACGTTGCGGACATATTTTCACTCCGGGCGTCCGTTATTGCGGATCATTATGGGCTTAGACTATCTCTTCTCCTCTGAGTTGTTCTTTGATTTTTCCTCCCGGCTGCATATCGGAGCCCTTTACCATCATGCTTTCCACCATTGCGGGCGTGTCTTCGATCCTGGCTTCCGACTTTGCGGACCTTTTCAGTTTTTGACTTTCTTTTTCACTCCAATGTGTGTTTTGGTTTTCTTCCGGCTTTGTATCAAAGCACTTGGCCATCGCTTCCTCCTCCGTTGCGGACGGTGTCGTGCTCTGAAGGTCCACCGTTACGGAAGGTTTCAAGATGTTGGGCTTCCGATTCGAAGGTTTGCCATTATGGAGGAGTCCAGATTCTTCGCCTCCGTTTTAGGTTCCCACTGATGCTCGATATTTTTGCGCTTTATCCGACAGTTGCGGATGAGTTTAGGCTGGGGACTATCCACCGTTGCGGAGGGTCTGAGGTTCTAGCCGCCCGACTCAGATTTGGTTTTGCGGCCGATTTAGAGCTCTCGCACGTGCGAATTTTTAATATATACAGGGACACAGATTTGGGTTTTGTATTGTTATTTTATTGTTGCCCGAGCTATCGTTATCCTCTCCGTGCTGTCGATCCCTCAAACTCCGTGGACTATCGTGCACGTGCTTGCGTCCAGGTGTCAATTGGACGATCAACCGTCCTCATCCCATCAGCTACGCACCACTGCCAGGTAGGCTCGTTATCGCCCTACCTCATGCTTTTCGCGATTTGTTTGGTGATGTTTGCTACAGTTTGGGGGTATTGCTAGGATTGTATCCCTGTCTATTTGCATACAGATTTTCTACCAATAGTTAGGTTTGCGGTGGTCTTCTTTTTCCCTCCCTGTGCTAGCGTATCGCCCGTAGGTTGAAGTTTTTCCGCTTAGGGTAACTGATAGCAGTTAGGGGGGAGGGGAGTTTTCTTTTTTAAAGCCCATGTATGATCTTTTGACCTCGGCCATTTTGTTTCTCCCCGCGCGCAGTGAATGAAGGCGCAGTGCAGGCGGCCGTTGTGCTGCTTGCACTTGGTTTTTTCTTGTAATAATGAGGCCCAAAGAGGTTTTGCGGTCATTTTTTTTTTTTTTGCCTCTGCTGGTGTTTTTCCTGTTCACCCAGTTCGAACCCTGACCTCTGCCCGTGCCGTCCCACGCAGTCCGGCATTTTTGGCTGTCCAAAACCCTAGGGCTGTGCCGCTGTAGTGTTCACAATTGGAAGGTAGCATGAGTGGTGGTCCTGGTGAGAGCGTCGTGTGCAAAAAATTGTTGTTGATGCCCGTGGTGTATAATCGTGCTGATGTAATTACCTTTTCCACAGGCGACATGAACTATTGCCGATTTATCCTTGTTAAAGCCATGTCGTCCGAATGTTTGATTTTGAAAAGATACGTTTGCACCTTGTGTTTGAGATACAGACCTTTGCATTGCGAATTGTTTTCATGAGAGATGTGGTTTACTACGAGATGATGAAGATTTCATATCCATCCAATTATGATTGATCAATTTCTAGTATCATGCAGCAGTAGGACATTACCCACTATTTTGCACAGGACTGAGTTTTTTATGCTAGTAGTTCTGATAGTCAAGACAGTGATGGATTATGCATATATGCGTTGGTTTCTATACTTGCTTTCACATTAAGTACAAGTAAATGGCACTTTGCATATGACTGTAATTTTATTTTAGTCTAAAAGATGGTGGATGGGATGATTAAATATCATACAAAATGTTTGCATCATGCTAAAGCAGCTTACAAACTTATATTATAGCTTCATCAACTAGTTCATGCCATGATGTACATAGATAGAACAAAGAGCTGCACTCTATCATGTAAACGTATGCACTTTGAATGCCTCAATACTACAATTTTTTATATGGCAAGAAGAAGCCGAGGCCACCATGTCCAAAAGACAAAAGAAGAAGGCCCCAGCAGTGGAAGAAGTACCAAAAGCAAAAGCAGAAACCAAGACTGAATATATATATGAGGACACCCAATGTGTCTCGGGTGTTGAGCCTGAGTATAAATGGGGTGAGATATACAGATTGATTTCTCGCAAGGAAGTCCCAGACATGGGTCTCGAAGAGGAGCCCATTTATGCCAACATAGATAAATCCGCCATCATGAAGGTGGCTACCAGACCAGAGCTGTTCCCATGCTCTGATGTTATGAAATGGATTCTGCCCCACACAAACAACAACACAATGCTTATAGGAAATGTCGAAGGTCAGGGCTATGCTGCATTTAGCCCTAGATATGTGGCGCTGGCTTACCACCTGCCAGAGCCCCAAATCTTCTTGTCAAGTGATTGGTTGGATAACCTCAGGATGGATTTGGTGGAAACCCTGAAGAGAATGCTCTTGCCAGGAAAGCTCTATCGACACAAAGCAACAGAGGATTATGATACAGTGAGCTTAAGAGCTCCTTACAGGTTTATAGCCCTGATGCTAAATCAGATCTTTGGTAGAGCCAATGGAAGGCTCTTCAAATTTGAGTGGATGCCCCTTATCTTCCATGTGGCAACAGAAGGAACTATCTTCAACTAGGCCAGCCTAGTATCAAGTAGTCTCTCTTCTTGCGTAGCTACAGCCTTGGGAGGAGGAGAATCCCGGGAGAAATCTAAATTCTACATGAGTTCGATTTTGATAGACTGCATACTATGTAACCAGCCTTTCCCCAGTCTCAAGTGTGTCTGGGACAGGGAGAGAATGCCTGTATATGCAGCTTACAAACCATTGTGGGCTCATCAGTACCACAGTCACTACAGAGAGGTCTGTGGGCATTTCATTATGCCACTATACATGCTTATCTTCCGAAAGGAATGTGATTGCATGTCGGAAGATGCTATGTAGGTAATAGAGGAATATGGAGATTATTTCTTGACAGACAATGGTATGTATCTTAGAATGTATGGAGGCTCGAACACACCTTATCTGCTGCCAAAGTATGCAATGGATTATATAATCCATAAAGAGGCGGTCAAACAGGTATTCATTGATAGAGTTGGTCATTTCTTGTTCCAACACAAGAAGACTGCATATCCCCCTCTACCATTCAAGTTAGGAAGCTACAAGTTCACCAATGTGAAACAGGATGCCGAATTTATAGAGGAACTAGGGAAGTTCCACTTTGGCAAGATGCCTTTCTGGCAAAATGACACTCATGGCAAAGTAGCTGAGCACTGTAAGAAGCATAAGGTGTTCTTCGAATATACCCATCATTTCGATAAGGATGAATCTGTCTTCAGGAATGCCCCAAACATGATGGCACTCAGCAGAAGATTCAAACCAAAGCACCCCACCAAAGGTGGAAAAGGGGGTGAGCAAGATAAAGCTGAGCAAGCTAGGGCTGAAGAAGCAGCCAAAAGGATAAGAGAGGAGGCTCAGAGGCTGGAAAATGAGGCTGTAGAATGGTTGCAGAAGGAAGAAGAGGAGAAAAGGAAAGCTGCCCAGGAAGCAGCTGAACTAGCAAAAGAAACAGCAGAGAGATAGAGGAAGCGGCTAGGCAAGCAGCCGAAGAAGCACAGAGAAAACTAGATGAAAAGCTTCAGGAGCAGGAGGCTAAAAACATAAAATTGACACAACAGTAAGCTTTTGGAACACCAACAAGGTAGAGCAAGGGCAAGGAAAACCCTGAGGTGCAAATCCTTCAAGTACCTACTACCATCACTCCTGCAACCCCTATACTCCAACTAGTGCCCTTCGTCCAGGAAAAGGGGGAAGACGTCCCTGACTTCAGTACTGTATATTATGACAGGGCCACCAAAAGGATAATGAGGAGGACGAAAAGAAAGTTGAAACACAGGATCTATCAGGAATGGCTGGCAAAATGATAACAGATAAGGCTGTCATGATAGGAACAGACGTGGATCCCAGGCTTACCATAAGAGCCGGGACTGCAATACTACATGCTTCAGAGGATAATATAGACAAGGTGATGACTGAATTGGAGTCATACAAAAAATCTTCAGCTCAGCTTAAGGATACCTTGAGAAGAGAAAGAGAAGGAGGCAACAAACTTAAGAGAAAGTATGAACATGTGCTAAGAGAAATGGAATTCACAAAGGGTGAAATCCATGCCATCTAGGTAGAGGCGCAAGCCAAGGAAATAGCACAAGAAGCTATAGAGAATATACAGCAGGTAGTCCAAGATCTGAAAAATGAGAAGGAGCAATTGAGGGCAAAGGTATAAGACCTGGAAGCGCAGCAGAATATCATCTATGAGTCCAATACTTCATACACCCAAGAACTGAAAAAGCAGCTAACTTCTCTAACTACTGAACTGGAGGTAGCTAAGGAACAGCAGGTTGATCTGCAGCCATTTAAAGAATATATACTGGCTCAGAAGGCGAAAATGCTACAACTGTAGATGGATCTAGAAGAAGAAAGATGCAAAGTTCTTCAGATGGACAGCAGGTTAGAGGAGATTATAGAAACTTCCTCATATTTTGTAGACAGGTCCCAGGATGTTCTAGAGGTTTTGAATGCAAGAATGGCAAGAGCAGAAGATGATGCTGAGATCCCAGCAGAGCTACCAGCTAAAGATCATCAGACCCTCAGAAGAGATCACACCCTGGTGGAGTTTGCCATCAGCACTGCTGAAGACTTTAAGAAGGCTGTCAAGAGGGCACAGGTAGCATGCTCGAAATATTTTAGAAGGTTCCTCAATGCTTACAATCACTGCCAGACAGAGGCTGAACTTAGGTTTGAAGAGTTCCCAGATCACAAAACCTTTGTGGAATTATTGCAGAAAAGACATCAAGATGCAAAGGCCAGGACACAGCAGATTCGAGCCATTGATGACCTAGTACTGAAAAATGAGATAGGCCACGCAGCTGTTAGCATACAGGTTTTAAAACATCAGCTTCGGTTGAGCCCAGCAAGGATTGAGGCCATCAGGAACCAAGTTGAAAAGTTTGAAGTCAACATTCATTTCCTGGAGCCAAACACCTTTGAAGGCCTCACTGCTGAAGCAGCAGCATGGAGAAAATTCCTAGAAAACCAAGCGGGACCCTCCTCATAGGGGACAGGTCAACTTTGTATTAATTTAATAATTTGTAAAATCTTTTTGGGAAAAATGAAGCATTGGGAAAACAAAGGGTTGGGAAGCCCAAAGGTCACTTTGGGCAACCCAACCAATTTTCGCCTTTTGTATAAAAGTAGGAAGCGTAGATAGAAAAGGGGATTTTTTCCCCAGTAAGACTGGAAGGCTATTGTAAGAAGAACTACTTCCTTTTGCAATAAAAGTTACAGTTTTCCTGTTGAAAGAAGATCGGTGGGATTTCGAATGTTTTGCCATGGACAAGTGAAAGACGAACTACTTTGTTTTTCAGCATTATGTCCATGAATCGTGAGATCGTTCTAACTTGATGACCTATGTCTTTGTTTAATGATTTCTGATTTATTTCGTGAAATAACCACCATGAGTAATGTATGCTTGTCATAAACAATTAGCTATCTGGTTGTGAAATATATTTCATTGTACATGCATGTAAAATTTAATGTCAGCTATCTATAATTGCTTTTATTATGCATGCACATTCACATTACTCACATATATAATTACAAATTGGCTCCTCGGGGATAGGATAGATAGATCGATAGATAGGCATATAGATAGGTACTTGATTCATCTCATTTCTGCATGTGTGATTTAGATGCCTGAGAAGCCTAAGATGAGAGGTAAGAACCTGCGCATCACATTGTGAATGCTCCTTGCATCCTTCACCATCCCTGCATGACTAGTTAGATATTTTCATTCCTTTTTAAGTCAAAAATACAAATTCCGGTGGACCGGGCCGCAACCGGTAAACCCTTGTTGTTACTTTGACCTACGGTAGCCGGACCGTAAACCGGACGGATTCCCTATACCAAACAGTCAACAGGCTAGTTGGGAACGTTGATTGGGGAGAATCCCTTTCTGTTGCCGCCTACGAATTTCCAGGCCTCAACACATCCATAAAAATTATAAAACATAAAATACAAAAATAATCAATGTCTTGAGTATTCTTCTTACCAATGTCGCCCCATTGAGCTCTTGCTGGTAGGGCGAGGTCTGGATCCCCTCTGAAGTGAGTCTCAGTGTATGCGTAATCCTTTATCATAAGTAGTCGGTCATCCAACCAATGAAATAAGGTTCTCCCATATTTGACTTTGGACCCACCTCTACCAACACGGATTATCACCTCTACCCAACGTAGCATACAAGGGTCTTGTGCTATCAGCTCAGTGAAAGCTACATGTAGCCTCAAATGAGGTACCCGCTAAAAGAAGAAGGATTCCTAGATGGTACCATAGTAGAATTGCTTCAGCTCTCCCTACCAACACTTGGTCAACTGCTCCTTGAAAGTGCTCGGTAAAGCCTCATCCCAGTTAAATTCTGAAGGCGCCATAGCCTCTAAAGCATAGAGCATGTGTTCTCAAGAATCTTGATGATCCTCTTGGCTCCCTAAAACTCGCTACATAGTAAAGAGCACTATGCGAAGAAGAAAATCCATCACCTCTTTGATTGAGGATTTCTTCCCAGACATATGACTACCTAGAAAGCAGTGACGGTCTATGAGCTCCTATGTGGTGACCTCTCCTCCCCAAGGACCTTTCAAAGAGATAGGAGCCCTGCGCTTAGATAAACCTGTAAGGAAGCAGATGTATTCTACTTCCACGGTAAGGATGTGATCACCCACTTTGAAATTGTTTCTCTGGGTTCCACATTCTCAAAATATACTCCAGTAATATCACATGAGATCACATTCTTGGAACATTAAAAAATTTCAGGAGGCCACAGTCCCGTAGAGAGGTCAAAGAGCCAACATCTACTCTGGCCCTAGCATCATCATATCCATGTTTCCTCTCCTTCTAGACAACCGTTTTCACCAAAATAACCTGCCAAAAGTTTGAATTTGAAGCATTAGAACATCATTCCATCCATTAAAAATGCTTAAAAATCATTAATTTGGTGTAGGTATTGCGCATTTTAGGGAATCCTATGGCACCTCTCTTGTCTCTTTGAGACAGAGCGGTGGCACCGCCGATTTTGGCATGAAAACTACTGTGATCAGTAGGGCACCACCTTTCTCAAAAGCAGAAAGAGCGTTAGTCTGCGAGCGTTTTTTACCCTAGGGTAAAAATCTCAAAACCCTAAGAAACTTGCATGGAATGAAAAAATGCAACCATAAAAATGTTGAGATTGAGTTTAGATCTTACATGGAGATGATAGATCAAAAAATAGTTGACTAATGAATCCAGAATCCTTGCCTGAAGATTGCACACAAATAGCTCCAAATAGCTCTCCAAATTGGTAAATAGTAAAATGGTAAGTTCTTTTTACTATTCAGTGGTTTTTATATGAAATATTTTGGGTTTTATTATAGTATTTTAATCATTTTAATTATTTTATTAATACATACCCTTTTAAACAGTCATTAAAAACTTGTTTTTTAAATATTTTGGAGGTCTAATAATCTTTTCAAAGGTTTTGCGGGGATGAGACTTAAACGATTTTTGTTATGTTAGAGTTTGTTTTTGAATTTTTTGTACTTTCATCAAACGAAAAAAGTCCTTGAGCGCTAATTTCAAAATTTTGGTAGTGCTCTTTAAACCCAATACCAAATTTCCAAGTCAACTTTCGCTTCTTTTCAGACTCGTTAAACTCTTTTATCACGAAAATAAACCCTAATGGAGTTTTTTTAAGTTCTTTCTGGGCTCCTTAAATGTGAAAAGATCGTCGAGCGAACGTGTCTTCTTCATGCTCATAAAAGTACTTGAAGATTTGTCTTTATGACGATAAATTACCCCTTTTCCATTTTGGATTGACTAATTATGAAAAATGAATACACTAGTTGATTCTAGCAAGAAGAGTTCTCTTAGGCGTTATTTTATACTTTTTCGGGCCCTAGGGACTAAAACATACAAAAAATGATATTTTTGGAGTCTTCTTCCATTTTTGTTCAGACTCTCTAAACATGAACAATACCGAGTTAACTTTTAATGGACTCATTAAATTAAACACTGAGAGACCATCTTTTTAGGAACGAACCCCTTCTTTCTCAGGTTCATGAAACATATGATAATGGACTTATCTTATGATTAGAAGCAACGAGTGTTTGTTACCCTCTTTGAACTCGTAAAAATGAAAAAAGGAACTTATCAATGATGATGGGGAAATTAAGGGAAGGGAGCTATATTTCATTTGTATTAAATGGCAATTATTAGTCACCTTATAACATGGCACTTTTCTACATTTCATTCAGTCAATTGGGTATTTAGCTTGCTTCCAAGTCGATCCAATTTCATGAGTGTAGTAGGGATTTCACCCTAGCTACAGAGTAGGAAACACTTCCTTCCATCTATAGGATGGAAGGGTAGGGTTCATGTGAAAATGGGAGAACTGAAAGAAAATGAACAAAAATGGAATGAAAAAAATGAAATCCCTCTGCACACAAGGTTAGGGTTAAGCTCCAAGACACCGCATACAATTGTTAGAAAACCGAATTATCTGCAAGCTATCAATGGAAACCTGCAAGAACATGTCAAGCAATAAACCTGAAAGCAAGTACTATTAGAAAACTACAATCTACCATAGAAAAACATGGAAATACAAGTATACCTTCTAGTTGGAATGGGCCACCATGCCCTAGCTTGGGAGAGCACCTCTCTTAGGAGTGGGGAGCTATGGCTCAATGGAGGAATGGAGGAGAGGGAGGGTGAATGGCTTGAGAAGAAAATGGTCTCAAGGCACTCACACGGGCAACATAATGATAGGGAGTGAAGGAGTGTTTTGAGAGTGACCCCCACCCCTCTATTTATACTTTTTCTCAAGACTTTTAGGGTTTTAAGCCCTTGGTTGGGGCTTTAGCCCCTTTTTTGGGATTTTAGCCCCTTTCACTCAATATTTATCTCTTTTGGGGGTTTTAAGCTCCTTTGAGGGGTTTTTGCCCCATTTTGGAGGCTTTAGCCCCTATGAGAGCTATTTTGGCTCTTTTTATGGGTTTTTAAGCCCCCTTTCACATTTTTTTAGCCTTCTTGAGGGTGTGGGAGTCAAATGAGGGTCATACATAGATGTCTAGGTGGTGCAGGTCATGTAGAGCTCATTGTGGGATTTTTTGGGTTAACAGATTTCCCCCTAATGTGTGAGGGTAGGATCTCATCATATGGTCGACGGACATCATAGGATGTTCTTGGGGAGAGGTGGTGCTTCCTAGGCTGGGGCATGGTGGATTTTGGCTTTTTTATTAATATGGTTCCCATCAATGGGTGAGATACAAGTAATGTGTGACATGTATATGGACGAAGAAAGCATCCCTGTGCTCATAACGATGTCAAAATAATAATGTGATCTAAGCTCTATAATACAAGAGCCGATCATATACAATTGTTGTTACAATAAAGGTTGCCTCAATGAGAGGCTGGATACAATGCTGATCTGAAGGACTGTTACAATGGACCCATGGAATTATCATGGAATGCTATATCTTCATGACTGAAGGCCTGCTGGATCTGGAATGGTAGATAGTTGTAGGGACTCACTGACAGAGATTTAGAGTCTCTGTAGTACAAATATGTTGCATCAATCATAAATCTATATAGAATCACTGCGAGGGCTTCTGAACACTGTCTCCAACGCAACGCGGAAATCATAAGGGACATGAACCTGTTTAGGTCCCTTGAATAGACTCATCAATATGCTATAGTCAGGTGACATCCGGGGTCTTCGACCAAATGCTGCATGGATGGATACCCTGTATGAATCGCAATTGTGCGATGATGTAGCTGGATTCGAGCACATGAGAAACAACCATCCTGAGAGGCACTAAGGACTCCTCTCAAGCGGTCCAAGGAATTCATCAATGAGGTTAATGAAACCAGGATACAGTGACCTCTGGGTCTATCCTTTGGAATATATGTGTTGTCGTCGATAGAGGGAGACCTGCCCCTGGTCAAGGCAATGGTGTTTCCTTAACCAGAAGCGTGAGGGAGATAACCGAAAGATGTGAGGCAATCTGAGGATTGACCCACTGAATGGGGGGGGGGGAAGGGAAGGAATTGAACAGGGGCAGAGGGAGTGTAGTGGACTCAAACTTCCTTTGTTCAGAGTATGATATTAGGGCGGACCAGGCAACAAATGAAACTAACTCATGGGAAAGGGATCATAGCTATAATACCGGGAATGTCACTACAGATGGGAAATACTTGGAGGAGGTATACACTTTTGATATTGATGGGATCCAAGGAAGACACATCGTAGAGTACTCTGAACAAAGGCGACCCAAAGTGGGAATGCTGCCAAACTATTATCTATGGGGTGATGTCTAGAGACACTATTGTGGTACGATCTCATGGTTTTTTGGTGAGCCCGAGAAAGTAAATGCTCAATGGTGCTTTCAATTTTAAAGAGTCTGAAAGCATGAAGAAGACTCCAGTGGGGGCTTTTTTTCGTTGGTAGTCTTCTGTGCCCAAAAAAGGATAAAAGTATACACAGGAGAGATCACCCATCCTTTAGGGGATGGGAGACTTCATTACCATTGGTAGTCCAGCTAGGACAGAAAAGGTTAAACCTGTATTGACTGAACGGTCATTCAGATACTTTTACGAGCATGAACGAAACCAAGTTTGCTCGACAATCTTTTCTTGATGAGAAGGTTGGAAAAGAGCTTAACGACAACCCGTGGTGAGATTTTTTGTAAAGTTCAGACCCTCTGCCCGAGAAAGCATAAGAGTATGCAGAGGGGAATAGTCTTGGCTTGAATTTGCCAAGGTGGTCCTTTCTATTTGATGGTCTACATAGTCCACAAAAGGAGATAAACAAGACGATGTAGACGCCCTTTCCTATACTTTAACAAGTGGGAAAGGAAGTAGCTCTGCTCGACCATCTTTTCATTCTTTTAGGAGTCAGAAGAGAGCTTAAAAGAAAATCTCATATGGTCAATCGATCGAGAAGGCACTGGTGGTGTCCCTATGTCGGGACAGTGGATACTGGTCCAAAGGTCATCCATGCAGTATCGATGGAGCAGGTGGTTCCTAATCATACCAATACATGCACGGGATAGATCACGACAGAGGCATGCGAGTCGGTGTGGAAGAGGCACACAAATTGAGGTGGCTCTCGGACAGAGGTTAAGAGAGCTATGTGTGAATTGTGGTGGACAGAATTGACTACATGTGATGTGAGTGCAATTTCGGAGGCATTTATATGCGAAATACATGCAAAGGAAATGATCTATTCTCTGGACGATGGTCTGCAGATTAGCATAAGGTGTAGTGGACGGATTAGACAGCTATATGATAAAAATCAAAATGATGTGCCTTACGAGCGATGGCCTAGGAACCCGCATGAGTGGTGGTAGGCAAGCGTGATGCAAGTACAGGTCTGGAGACACTTGCATCACGATGTTGTGGCTCGTAAATCAAGGTAACTTCTAGGAAGTGGTCCTGAAAATTACTTGTTAAACATGAGATGATGGTCTCATAAGGATATAAAGGATGAAATTTGAGCCCAGAGGTGTGAGAGGTGTCTCGAATAGGTTTTGGGTGACTTTGGATTAGTAGCTAATGGTGCTACCCCTGTCTTGTGGTAAAAAACGTTGAAAAACAAAAAAAGGAAAATCAAGCAACTCATTTGTGATGTTAAGTGTAAAATATCTTGAGGTAGAGCCCGTTGCGGGGATCTCCAAGAGTTTTCCATCAGAGTCAATAAGGGTGTATGCCCCTTTTTCGATGATACGGTGAATGACATATGGTCCATACCACAATGACTTGAACTTTCCTTTGCCAAACTTGTCATTAAGTTGGTCATAGACTAGAACCATATAGCCTTCGTTGAAGGTGTGAGGGTGGACATGGGAGTCATAATGGGCCTTGGACCATGTTTTTACTGCTTCTATGGATTGGAGGGAAGCTCATTGGTATTCTATGGTTTTCTTCAGTTGGAGGAGTCGTTCCTCCAAAGGGGAAGTATCAGGGAGGAGTCCTACGGTGAGGCGGAGTGATGGGATTTGACACTCTATAGGGAGTACTAATTCAACACCATGTACTAGGCAGAAGGGGGTGAAACTAGTTGTGGTTTTTGTGGATGTGTGATAAGCCCATAGGGCAGAGAATAGCATGTGATTCCAGTTGGTTTTATGGTTTCCTACCATCCTTTGGAGCATTGTTTTGATGATTTTGTTGACTGCTTCAACTTGGCCGTTGCTCTGGGGCTAGTAGGAAGATGAGTACTGGTGTTCGAACTTCAACATGGATGAAAGCTTGGTCCAAACAACGTCTTCAAAGTGTGTAACATGGTTTGAGACCAACTGTTTAGGAACACCAAATCGTGAAATGACATGGTTGAAGAAGAAGCGTGCTGCCATTTCACTTTTGCAATCAAATGTGGGCATGGCCTCGGCCCACTTAGTGAAGTAATCAACTACCATAATGATGTATTTATGATTGTTGGCTGAGGGAGGGTTGATTGTCATGAAGTCGATTTCCCATTTGCAAAAGGGACCGACTGTGAATACGGGGTATAACGGTGCAGGGGAGGTTCTTTTTTTTGGGGCGAAGAGCTGGTAGCTGTGACAGTGTTTGACTGCCTCTATGCAATCAGTGAATATGGAAGGCCAAAAGTAGCTGGCACATAAAATCTTCTAGGCGGTTACCAAACCTAAAAGGTTGCCACCTCAGGCTCCACTATGACAGTCATTTAGGATGGTCTCGGCCTCATCATGGGTGAGGCAATGACGTAGGATGGTATCAATGCCCTGATGATACAAAACATCTCCAATCAGAAGATGGAGAGTGGCTTGATGTCAGATACATTGCCTGTCCTCGCAGTTTAAGTGGGCTACAAATTTCTGTGTGCGTAAATATAGGAGGATATCCCCATACCATGGGTCTTCAGTGGATATGACAAATAAGAAATCATCTGGGAGGTCATCCTTTGGTGGTGGTGAGGTGGTTGATGGGGATAGGTTAGTCATGAGCACGGCTAGTGCAAGTGCCTTTATGCTTTTTAGGGCAACAAACTCTAAGTTGAATTCTTGGAGGACAAATACCCATTTGGCCACGCGGTCTTGTAGAAGGAGGCGACTTAGGAGGTATCGCATTGGGTTGGAATCAGCCACCACATGAGTATGGTTTGCAATAATATAGTGGTTCAACTTCTGAGCCAAGAAGACGATGGCGAGGGCCATTTTCTCTTTGGGTGAATATCATAATGGGGGACCTATCAATCTCTGGTTGACGTAATGAATCATGTTCTCATGGTGAGCGTCATCTTCGTGGACCAAGACTCTGACGATGGCATTCTCCAAGGCCAACACATAGAGGATGAAGTCTCGGGTGAAGTCTGGTGTAGAATCCAGGGCTTGTTTGAGTGTGTCAAACGATTCCTATTCTTGTTGATCCCAAACAAAGGAGATCTTTGTGCGGAGCAGGCATATGAATCCATGGGCTTTTGTTGCATATTCTAGCATAAAGCAACAAAGGAAGTTGGCCTTGCCTTGGAGGCTCTGTATTTGATGCCGAGTTTTTGGTGAAGGGAGATTGAGGATAGCTTGAACTTTGAGGGGGTCCATCATTATCCCATTGCGGGATACGGTGAACCCGAGCAAATGCCCTACTGGGACACAAAAAATGCACTTTAGGGGATTCAGGTGAATTTTGTACTTGTGGAAACGTAAAAAGACTTGCTGCAAGTCATCTATATGTTGTGCTCATTTTGGTGATCGAGCAGTAAGGTCATCTAGGTAGACCAATATGATGTGGATTAGGTCATGGAAGTAGTATGTCATGGCACGTAGGAAGGTGGCTCCATTGTTCTTTAGGCCAAAGGGCATGACTCGATATGCAAATGTGCCCCACGGGGTTGTGAATGTAGTCTTGTAATGATCTTGTTTCCGGATCTAAATTTTGTTATATCCAGAAAAGCCGTCCATGAAGGAAAAGAACTCATGTCCGGCGCATGCATCGATAATCTGATCGATCAAAGGTGTTGGGAAGTTTTCTTTGGGACATGCCCAATGTAGTTCACGAAATTTTGTGCAAACATTTATGGTACCCTATTTTTTATTCACGAGAATAGGATTAGAAACCCAAGTGGTGTACGCAATGGGGTAAATGAAGTCGGCTATGTGCAGCTTCTCAATTTTGCCTTTGACCGCGGCAGCTTTGGAAGGATGGATGGGTCATTTGTTTTGGTGCACAGGGGCCACATTAGCCCATGTGTTGATGTGGTGTTCCACAATGGATGGATCCAACCTAGGCATTTTAGTGTAAGACTAGGCAAAGATGTCACGGAGTTCTTGGAAGAGAGCTAGGTAGGCAGTGACTTCTTCCAGGGAGCAGGATGCCCCCAGCATGATTTCTTCAATAACCTCAGGATTGGTTGAGATGTTGATTTTCATGGTTGGTGAGATGTTGGCCATGTTCCCTTCTTCGAAGGCATCTAGTGCCAAAATGGGGTTTTTGAACCAGCTGACTTTCCCATGAATGAAATCTTTGATTTCCACGGAAAACTGGTCATACTGTGACACAGGTTCTTCGGGGAGGAAGAATGAGTGATGGTGCATGTCGTCCCATGGGTATTCTAGGGTGGTTAAGGCTTCAAGTATCTTCTCATCATTGTATAAGCAACGCAGAGACAAGTCTGATGGATCATCGGTAATGGTGGAGACAAGAGGGTCTGTAGAACTGGACATCATGTAAATGGACATGGTGTCTGAAGAAGGAGGTGGGGGGTGAACGTCTTTGATCAAAGTGATCTTAGATTCAAGGGAATGTTTTCTAAGATTGGCTAGATCCATTTGAAACTCAGACAAGTCTTGGCAGTGGTGACAATAGTGTCCATACAATCCACAGAGGGTGCAAACATGGTTTGTTCTCAATGACTTGTTTCTCACTATTGGTTTGCTTGGAAGTTAGACCATGGGGAGGTTTTCTGTTGTATCCATGGAATCCAAATGCATGTGGATTATAGGAATCTCAGGGCAGTTTCGAGTTGGATGGCCCTGTTCTTCACAAATTGCGCAAGGCAGGATTTGTTAAGGTTCAGCGGTAGCTTTCATGTTCTTGCCCCTGTCCCTTTCTGGGTGGGGTGGTGCGCATGCGGGTGTAGTGGTTGGTCTTTGTGGGCTGAGTGGAGGATGAGATTCAACCATAATAGGTTGCATGAGGGTTAATATTACCTGGGGCACTGGTGTTTGAGTCAGTGGATCAAGATACCACACAGGAATTCCCAATGTAAAGTTGGGTAAGTTTAAGGTGACCATTACTAGCTTTTTCATGACACTAGGTAGGGGAAAGAGGAACGGAATCGTGTGGATTGGGGAGGAGCCCAGATAACTCCCTGATGGTTTCATGTGGGATGAGGTTGTGGTGGTGGCTACACATACTTATATAGCTACGGATGATGATGTGGTTGTTGGTGATGTTGCAACTGCAGATGGTGTTGAGACTACAGATGGTGTTGTGATTGCAGATGGTGTTGTGGTTGCGGTAATGGTTGCGGTTGTGGTTGATATTTGGGTGCAATGGTGATGAATGAGAGTATGCACAAATCCACAGTCTCATTTGGTGTATGTGGTGGTGACACTAAAGGGAAAGAATCCTTCATGGTGGTATCGGTAAACAACCCAGGGCCCATAGTCAACAATGGGAAGGCTGGTATGTTGTCAACCATGGTGTTGACTGCAGGGATAACATTGGAAGGTGCAGTTATCCCTTACGAGTCAATGGTGTTGATCATAGGGATAACATTGGTGGGTGCCGTTAGTCCTTGCGGATTGTGATAAGTCAGCTGGTCAATCGTCACGATTTTCCCTTCATGGGGGGACATCATGAGATTGAAAATAGTTGATGCTACGGATCTCATGGCGTACATATAACTTCTTCTGAGGAGAAATTTATAGTCCAATTGAGCATTGACAACCTCTATATCAATCAGTATTGTCTTCTTGGCTAATGTGATGGGGACATGGGGGAGGATTCCTTGGGCTTTAGTGGGATGGCCATCATAATCCTGTAGAGTAGTCGATGATGGTTGCAGAATTGGGGATCCAAGTTTCTACCAGACTAGGGTAGACATAACGCACGAGGATTCCCCCTCATCCACTATGCATCGATGCATGGACAAATTCCGGATAGACAATAGGATTTGGAAGGAAATGGTTGATGGCATCTGCGGTTCTCCATTCTCCATGTCAAATGTGATCAAATTGGAGCCAGAGGGCTCTACAACACCAAGGGCGACTAGTAAGGCTCTCCGCTATGTTGGGAAAGTTTTGAGTACCTCAAGAGCAGACATGGTGGTAGGTGTTTGGGCCAAATCATCCACGATGTTGTAGCTAACAACGACTCTAGCTGTGGCATTGTTGGCAACCCGACGTATGGGGGGGCATGGGAAAGGGGGTAACTAAAGAGGTGCATTGGTTGTTTTGGACGTAGATGTTGCTGATGTGTCAGCGGGTTCATTATTGGTTTTGTATTGATTCTGTCTGGTCTGTAAATTGACCTCTTTAGTTG
The DNA here is from genome assembly GCA_001517045.1 of Pseudotsuga menziesii. Lineage (NCBI taxonomy): Eukaryota > Viridiplantae > Streptophyta > Pinopsida > Pinales > Pinaceae > Pseudotsuga > Pseudotsuga menziesii. Next base: position 373,016 of record LPNX011011154.1, read on the forward strand.
TCATAGCTAGCAAGTGGTGAACACCTATTTCTTCCATCAAAGGTGCCCCCCTGGGCATTGGGATTACGTTGGGGAGGAGGTGCAGTTGCCACTAGTCCTTGGACTAGTAATGGGTTTTGGAGCACCATAGGAGGAGGTCCTGGTGGTGTCAGGTTAGGTTGGGATTGGTCTGTTGTATTGGTGGCATGTTGAACCTTGTTCATAATGGCCTGCTTAGTGTGACCCATGAAGGGACACTTGTATGTGTAGTTCCCGTAGACCTCGCATAGTGTGCATGATTGGTTTGTATGCAACTGAGTGTTGTGTCTCAGTGCATTTGGTCATTGAGGATTTTGGGTTGACCGGTTTTTCATGGAATTGTTGGGAAGATTTGGTTGTTGACCCCCTCCCTGCTATTGGTTGTTGCCTTGATTCCGGGCTTAGTTATTCCTGGCTTGCCCTTGTTGGTTATTGGGGGCTGGCTGGTTGGGATGATTTTGTTGCGCACGCACCTGTCCCAATGGAGTAGGTAGAGCTTGGGCGGGGGCTTGAGAGGCTTGTATAGGTGGTGTGTAGTAGACTTGGGGGGAAGGTGCCACAAATGTGTGCATTTGTCCTGTATATTGCTGTGCCAGAAAAGCTAATGGCTGGGCCTGCTACGGTGGTGCAGGTTGTGCATAAGAAGTTGTGGCTTCAGACTAGGACATCATTCTTGCATAGTCTAGAGTTTGGTTTTGGTAGGCAACACTAAGGGTGTTGCTTGGTTGTGGTGGTATTGCAGGTGGTGTCAGATGATGCTATGGTTGGTGGGAGACAGAACCTATGATGCCATCTACGACATGGGATGCCCCCAGTGCATCCCTGTAGGAGGTGCTTGCATGAGGAGCGTTTGGAATGACAGTGTAAAGGTATCCAAATTGTGCGTAGATCAGATCAAATTGCTGGGATTTCAAGATGGCATCCTCTTTGTATTAGGGACATTTGGATGCAATGTCCTTTGCTATAGGTGGTAACAAAGTTTTTAGGAACCAATCCAGGAAGATCCTGTCATCAAGATGAATCTTGCACAAAATAAGACATCACCGCCACTCATGGATGTGGTCAGTTATGTGGGTCGCAGTATTCTGGTGACAAGATAGCAATATCTCCACCCCTTTGTCATATCTAACAGGGAGTTGGAAATATTGCAGGAACATGAAAGCCAAGGAGTTAAAATCCAGGTACTTAGCTTGTGGTAGCTCAATGTACCACTTGGCTGCAGCACCTGTGAGGGTGCGTTGGAATAGTCTGATCCTGATCAAATCATCTATAATATTGTTGGATGAGCACCATAGGTGAAAGGTCATGATGTGGTTTTGGGGGCACTCCCCTTCCTTCCCTTCAAACTTGGAAATGTCTGAGGGAAGTTTTGTTGGCATGGGAGGACAAAATTTTTTATGGCGGATAGGGTAATTTGTTAACCAAGCCAAGTGAAGAAAGTTGAGATGTGCCATGAAATGAAGGTTTGACCCAAGGTTGATGTGAGTGGGGCAGCAATGGTGGTGGGGTTTGCAGGGACATGATGCACCTACATAACTGGGGGTATTTGTGGCACCGTTGTGGACGGGCCACTACCCCTAGGTGTGGTGAACAGAACTATGTGAGTGGAAGGGCCACTAACCCCATGTGTGATAGGAGGGGTAGTGTAGGTGGAAGGGCCACTACCCCCAAGCATGCCAAGTGGGACAGTGTGGGTGGAAGGAACACTTCCCCCATGTGTTATAGGTGGGACAACTTGACTAGTAAATATGGGTGGTGGTAGTTGGCTTATGACGGTTTGCATGACCGTGCTGGGGCCACCCACAGGGGTGGTGGTGGTGGTGTGGGGTGTGGACATGGGTCCACTACTAATCACTAAGCCAGAAAATGGATCCGAGTTTGCACCAGCCATGGGTCTTGATGGTGCAGTATGCAAGTCTTGCTCAGATTAGTATGATTCTAAGTTTGAATCAAAGACTGTGTGGCCTTTTGATAGTGTAGAGGGTCATCGAGAATGGTCTCGACAGTTTTGGTTCAAGGACCTGAACGGTGGTGGATCGCCTCTCATGCGTGAGGAAGAACGTTGGGGATCAATTGTGTCTGATTTGTATGTCAAGTGGTGATATATGGTGATGATTTTTGGACCCCAGTTTTAATGGCTTCCTATTGGCTTCAGGTGGTCACTTAGCCATCAAGACTACCAAAAGACAACGCTTGGATTTTTCCTCATAGGAGTCCTAGTCAATCAGTGGGGGTTGTTTCTCGTTTCGCTTGGAAATTCCTCTCAGTGGCTAGCTGCTTTGGGGTTCCTGTGGTACTCCTTACAATGAGTTTTTGAGCTAAGCCCAAGTACTTCCCATGGGTAAGGAAGTCAGGGAATTATGTCCTCAAAGACTGCAGATGTTCAATTTGGTGTAAATTATATATTTTAATGGCTTGCTCAGCGTCATGAATAGGGTTTGGTTGTTTTTTATGGTATGTTTTGTGTGTATGTCCTTTTGTCTTTCTGTTATATTTAGTGGCTGCTTGAATGGTTTATGAATATTCCACAGAGTTCAGAACACTACTACATTTCGACCAAAAATCCGACGGCCGTATTGTCGTATTTTCGACACTTCCCTGTCACATGTACGACACTATGATTTTTTTTAAGCGTCGGTGGATTTGCGTCGGTTATCTGACATCTTTCCAATCCGTCGGTTAAGCGACAGTTCAGTTTACCGTCGGTTAAATGTAAATCGTCGGTTATCCGACATATAATTCATATTAAATTTTCAAAAAATCCCCTGCAGGCCATCGCTTAACTGACGGATTATGAAACCTAAACGTCGGTTAAGCGAAAACAAAGCTACACTCAACGGTATTGTTATATATGTTTAAGTATTGTTTGTAAGAGAGGACATAAATGAAAGCTCTTTTTTGGACTTGCAATATAGCTTAAGATTTTAGGGATTGGATTGTAGCAGGGTATACTATAATGGGAAGGATCTTCATGGCTGAGGTTATTGGGATACTATCTCTCTTACAGGCCTTGCTTTTTTATTTGAGGGGAGGCACAGGACTAGTTTATTTAGAAGTCTCGATAGATTTTATGTTTCAGGCTTTAAGTCTCATCAAGCAGCACAGATCACAAGCTAGGATGGTATTTTTAACACAGTTGCACACTATTTGCAGGTTGGAACTAAAGCTGATATGCTGATTCTCTTTGCTTCTATTGAACAAGGGCATCATAAGATGGAGCTTTACTCTCTAATGTATCATTTAATGTAAATTTGATGATTTTAATGTAATGTAAGATGCATTTCCAATAAATAACGACCATCTTTTCTTGGCAATGAGAGTCTACCTACACTCTCCTTTCTTGAAATTTTCTTCAGTGCCAAAATGAGATCCCGTTTATGGCCAGTGGGCTGAATTCCATTTCTTCTAAAGATCAAACCAAAGAAATTAGCATGGCATGTTATATGAAAATATCACAGAAATGTTTGTACTTCAAATGCTTCCAAGTCCATTATCCTCACATGCACCATTTATGATAATATATCAAAACAAAACTGCAATGGTGCTGAAATTGTATTTGAAATAATTTCAACATTAACATAGGTGTGAACATAAAAGTGGCAGTTTTAATCAAATTTTCCCAGATAATATAATCAAACGAGTGTACTACAGTAGCAACAGTGCACCTATACTCACAAAAGCTGTCTAGTAGATCACAAGACATAAATGGGCAATCCCTAGAGGGATCCTTAGAAAGAAACAATTCTGTTGGAACCAGATATTTACCTCATCATTGCACGCAGTTCTGCCACTGTCAACTTTTTCAAGCTATCATCATCCTTCAAGTTCACCAAACTATCTTCAATGCCAACTTCACTTGATCCTTGTCGAACTTCTGGAGAGGGTATCTTCATGTCCTGAACACAGGTACATAAACATATTTAGGGAACACTAAAAGCAGTATAGACTCACAAAAAGAAATTATTACGAAAGGTACTAACCTCATATTTATCACTGCTCCGAATCATGGATATGTCATCTTTGATTTCATTCTTCATTTCACTATCAACAATTGCACGAGTATATTTTTACATGATATATCTTATGTCATGTTACATTTGCTACAAAGATTTTTACATGATATATCTTATGTCATGTTAACCATTGAAATAACTCCAAAAGAACTTGCTCACTGTTAAGAGAATTTCAAAAACATGAAGCCAGGAGAATCTCAAGGACTCAGAGGCTAAGCTACAACCAATAGAGCAACAGCTCTTTAACTTGCATGAAAGGCCTGCCGCACCAATCCTACTCTAGACGAGACAGAGAAAATATCTGCATTGGAAAAGGAACAGAGCACACATTTGGCTTTGGGAAGGGGCTCATAGGCATATGAAAAGTAGGGTGATCTGGCTACAAGAAGGTGACCGAAACACTGCATTCTTTCACAAGCAAGAAGCTGCCCAAAAGGACCACAACATGCTTCTGGCAATGCATCTGCTCACTCTGTAAATTCGTCTATTGCAAAGGCATTCAACAATGGTGCTGACTAAAAAGTGCATGGTAAGGTAAATGTTAATGCTTCTGGCAATGCATCTGCTAGAATGTAATTTCGTCTATCACAAAGGCATCCAACAATGGTGCTGCCAAAAGAACCCCAGAGATTCATCCTGGAGGTCTTCCACCAGGTAATGAGCTAGACCCTTTTATCTGTGTTACTATTTATGTTTCTAAATAAAGGAATTACTTGCAATAAGTACAATCAGTACACACTACTTGGATATTTCATTGGCTGCACCCATTAAGAGGCCATTATAAACTCATGCATGAAGGCGAGCTGAGAGCTATGTGGTTGGAACTTCCAGACTAACTGAAACCTTACGAAACGCGTATTTCTGTTTATACTTTCAGAATCAAGCAGCATGTGATGAAATTGTGTTGCAGAGACCATTGGTTTTCGATAACACCTTTATTGTTTTCTCCCGTGGGATTGAGAACCTACTGAGAAGACTACTCATATTTGTTGTCCCATGTAGGATGAATTCCATAGCTTCACCATGGTATGGGATTGTTTGGATCCTATTTCCATGCATGTTAGTGGTTATCTGTCATTGAGCTTGAGTGCTTTAATCCACACCCTAAATAAAGAGCTTCTTAAGAGTCAATTTATCCAAGGACCTCAAGGAATATGGATACATCGGTGTGGGTAACAAGATATTTAGGCAAGGACCTAAAGTGGACTGTGGTTGTCTTGGCATCGTTCCTTTCCCAAAGGGAACATCTAAGGGGACAACAATCACCAATGGGGATTCTTTGAACTCTCTATTCAACCAACATCTTGATATCCATGGGTAAGCTCTTCACAAACAAACTTCAATATTTGGTCAGCCGTCAAAATGACGTCACATGCAAGACCATGAGATGCATAAATGTCAATAGAAAATTCAGTGATATAAGAATCAGTTGAAGCATGTGCCCATTGATATACTACGCTCATCCAATCAACCTCCAACATCCTTGTTTGCTCGAATACTTCACTGGTATACAAAAATTTCTCCTAGTTTGGACATTGAGGTCTTTGTGCAGCAAATCTTGGCAACCAGGGGTGCAACCAAAGTTGCATGTTACGAGAAAAGGGTACAAACAAGAAATGTGACCCCACAAAATTTGGAAATGGGAAAACATGGTGTGTGTATATATATATNCAAAAAAGTAGGAGACCCTAAGCAAAATGATTGCCAAGGAGAATGATATATAAACTCAGTCTTGAACTTTAATATTTTTTTTGAACATGGTCATAGTAGCTAAGAACAAAACTAATACAATTGATCACCCACCATTCTTTAGTCTCTTTTGATGTCAGTGTCTGATACATGCCCTTCAATATAGTTAAGTACAGATGTCAATCAACCACATAATCAAATGTTGGCTTAAATTTAAACCCTTTTGTCCCAATACTATGTAGTCTATCTTTTCTCCTAGAGAGACTGACATATGACATAATTGAGCTGGCAGTCAACTCAGACTTGGACCGAGCTAAATACCCTTTATCATTGTAAATTATAAATTATTATCATTGTTATAGTCATTAATATATTGTATAATTACCCCTTTATTGGGTATATAACATGCCACCCCTACTCAAAATTCTTTATCCAGAATGCATGGCTGAAATGACAACCTCCTCAAGCCAATAACATAAATTCTAACTTTGTCCGGAGAACAAATTTACAATAAATAGGGATTTCACCATTCAACTGTTGCATGCGGAAACTATAATCAATTGCTGTCATTATGAGCATATACACTACTTTCTATTCATAGAACATGAGAAATTGTGTTTATCATTATTGTTTACTCTTCACAAGGCTTAAAAGTTGAAGCCAAATTTGCCATTCACAGCTGCTTGATTTGGCAGCTGAGAAGGTGAATTTTGGTGGCCATAGTATATTCCAAAGTTCAAACAAGACAAGGATGAAGACAGTCCAGAAGGGTAAGCACATATTATACCCAAAAAGAGGTAATTATTTTAATATGTATAATATCACTGATAATTAATATTATAATAATAGTTAAGTTGTATGTTGGGGCTCTGACCTGTAAGGTTTGTAGTTTTGGTAACTCCGCAGTGTCTATAGAAGTTGTAAGTGGAGTTACTACACAAAATAGTCTTAGGGGCATTGGGGTTGGGTCGAAGCCCCTGTTTTTGTAATAATCCCATGGTTTAAGTCCAGGGTTTAGGGTTCGGGGTGCCCATGGTTTTAATCCATGTTTTGTAAAAAGTGCGATGTATAAATAGGCACTTATGTAATAAAGTAAGGTTAGGTTTTTGATGTAAGAAGGATTAAGGCGAAGCTAAGGTTATTTTGTAGAGAAGGTCAAGTCCCAGCTGTGTGTGTGGACGACCTCTGCAGCTGTGTGCGCAGAGGGTTTTGTAAGAGATTAAGAAGACCTGCAGCTGTGTGCATAGGGGCCTGCAACTGTGTGCACGGATTTTAAGGACTTGACGGGATCTGCTGCTGAGTGCGCATATCAGAACTGTGATTTTTAGCAAGTTGAATAAACACAGTTCTGTGGACGTAGCCCCTACACTGGGGGTGAACCACGTTATATTCGGTGTTGTGGTTTTTGTGTTGTTCTGTGATTGTTTATCTTTATGCATTAATACTTAGAAATATCTGATAAATAAGATCATCTGTTAGTAATAGCTTCGCTGTGAATTCCCAGGAAAGGGTTAAGCAAGTCACTGTGTGTTTATCTATAAGCGAAGTTATATATATATATATATATGTTGTTGAAGCTCTATGTTAAGTGATTATAATTTGTTAAAGATTAAAGGTACAGTAATCTCCCTCTTCTGCTTGTAGAAACCTGATTCTTCGGCACCCCATAGCTATTTCGGGTGAGACTGCAACCTGCGTGCAGGTTGTTGCCAAAAGGGCCAACACTGTGGGTCTTTTGTTGGTGCGACGCAAAAGGTTTAAACCCGGGTCTGCCCCATTTCCCAACAAAGTGGTTCTGTTGCCAGTTGAACTCAGTATCTGCTCAAGAGGGGTTTACGTTGTACCTCGAGGGCTATGTTGTGGAGGCCCTCTGTGAAGGATATCGAAGATTGGCTTGAAGCGACTTATCTGAAATTTGCTGAGAAAGAGAAGAAAAATCCGCGTCATAGCACAAGAGACTTTTTGCAAAGGTATGTTTTTTGTGATGCTTATGAAATTTTCTTTAGTACTATACACATAGAGTTGCACCAGTGGTTTTCTAGGTTGGCCGAGAGAAGAACGAACTTCCGCAAAGGATGGTTTTCTGTTTGGACCCCCGCAAGAGTTAACCTAGTGAAAAGCATGAACAACAAGATATCCCGCGCGGTCGATTTCTGGACCACGCGGACCCTTGAGGCCTTCGTGACAGAGTTCGCCATTGACACAAGTACCTCCTTTAGCGAAGCTGAATGACAATTTTTCAGAGGACCAAGGGGTAAGATTTTTAATTCATTGAGTTTAAATATTAAAATACTATTAGCCAAAAAAGGAATTTTGCTCCTTGAATCTGATTGTTAGACTTAGTATTACTAACCTATGCTTGAAAGTGATTGGGACTCTGACGACCAAAGTGGGTTGCTGCGAAACGGCAAAAGATATAAGAGAGATCTTGGCCCCTCTACTGAGTACACTCCTGTAAGACCCCAAGCCTCTGAGTCCGCCGAAGCCCCCTCTATCCGAAACCCTCCTATCACCCCGCAACCAAGACCTGTTATCCCTGAGAACCTGTCGCAGTCTACAAGTAACCCTAGCCCGAGTATTCCTGTCGCAAGTCAGAGTTCCTCAGCCAGTTCGAACCCTTCAACCTTCACTAGATCCTAGATGGCTCATGTTAATGATGACATCAAGCTACCGGTTTTCAAAGGAACTGGATCGGAGGATCCAGAACAGTTCTGGTTTCTATGAGAAGCTGTCTGGACCGCGAAGAACATTACAGACATAGATGTTGAATGTGCGCAGCTGATCACATCCTTCCGAGACTGTGCCCTAACTTGGTTTATGAAGTTTTCTAGCACGCAGAATCCTGTCTTGGCCGACATCAAAGCAGCATTGATCCGGGAATTTAAGAAACCAAAATGAGAGTCACAATGCATTACTGAGCTAAAGGAGATCCAGCAGCGGCGTGGTGAATCTGTGTGGGACTTTGACCAAAGGTTCAAAGTTCTACTGGACCAAGTTAGTTTTACCATTGGTCCTGCGCAACACAAGGAATGGTTTATTGCTGCATTGTTACCACATATCAGAACCCCACTCATGCAACAGAAGGTTGTTGACCAGCAGGAGGCCCTGGAAATCGCAATGAAGCTTGAGACTGCCCCAGTTGGAGACAATTCTGGCATAGCTCAAATTCAAGCGCAGCTCACAGAGATGGCTTTAGAGCTGCGCGATATGAAAAAAGGGAAATCCACCGGCGAGGAGGTATGGTGTACAAGATGTCGCGCAGAAGGCCACGACAAGGACCAGTGCCCGGTGCTGCAAAACTACCTGGCTACTGGCGCACCAAACCCGATGAATCCTAGTGTCTTGTACTGTGAGCTCTGTCGAACTTCTGGCCAGCATCGACCAGAAAACTGTTATCTAGTACAAAGGTATGTTCAAGTACCAAAGAACCCTTACTGTAAGTTTTGCAAATCACTAGGCCACAATGAAGATGAATTTCGCAGCTTCGACCTTATGAGAGAGTGAACCTACGACACATATAGGGTCCATCCTGAGGCACAAGGCAATGACGGATATGGTTATCGGGGTGGCCGAGGTAGTTTTCGAGGCCGAGGTCGTGGTATGTCCGGAGGCGGTCGAGGCCAATTCATCTGTTATAATTGTAATCAGGCAGGCCATCTAGTGCGAGACTGTCAGAACCCAACTACGACATGCCGATACTGCAGAGCAGTCGATCATGTCATTGAGCAGTGCCCACAGTTGATAGCTAAAATCCAAGAGAGAAATAACAAACCAAGTCCGACTGTCCAGTTAATTGTTTTTGAACCGCCACCGAGCCCAGCTATCAATGTTGTAACACGAAGCGGAGCTACGACAGATGTGCAGGGTCTGGCGAAGCAACCTGCCGAAGCTTTGGTTCGCAAGGCCATAGAGAAGGCTCCAGCATTTGATGTTCGACCGGAAAAAGAAACTTTACTAGGAATTGGGTGGGCAATAGATAATGATGCAATTATCAATCTTAAAAGGAGACAAATGACCTTTGAAGGAAAGGGAGTAAGATCTATATTACCATTGGACCCTTCGCAAGGAGAGAGATATACAGAGCCAGTCAGAGAAGCGGAGCAGGATATTCTAGACCACATCTACAACATTACAGCCAAGGAGGAAGATTATGTTGAGCTTGATGCCGATGGTATAATGGATTGGCAATGTGATAGCTCCTGCATGTCTGATTCAAATGATGGTCTAGAGAATTGGCAGAATCGATTTTATGAGCTACATGGACATCGATGCGCGCAAATATCTAAGTCTCTTAGATTCCTCAGTGCGTAGCCTAAAGAGTTGCCTACATATGATGGCTTGACAGACCCTGGAGAATTTATCATGCAACTCTCAGAACAAATACCCGAGTCACAAAGACTGCATATTCTGGAGACAGCTTTAAGAGCTACAGTAGCGAGATGGTGGAATGGCCATAAAAAGTCTACTCACAGTTGGGGAGCCTGCGAAAAATTCCTGCGCCTCAGATTCATAGACCAATCCCAAGAGATGCGAAGTAGGTTCAATGGGCAGAGTAATCCTCAGGATCATCTAAGGCAATGTTATGCAGCATGGGAAAATTTACCTCGCGAGGAATGGGTGCATAAGTGTGTGCACACTTTGGGACCTATAGCAAAAAACTGGTATATAGAGGCCGAGCTCCAACACGGCACGGTAAGTTGGGATGATCTTGTGGATAGCTTTTTACTTACATTTTCTGTTAACGAGGGTTGTCTTGTTTTAGATCCAGTTGTTAGGTTGACCCATGACAAGGCAGAAAAGGATCAAGAAGGAACTGAACACCAAAATAAGGATCAGAACCAAGAAGCTAGTGCACCAAAACTAACAGTGCTATCGCAGACATTATCTGTCGAAGGGAAATATTGTGTCAAGGATGCTTGCCGTGGCGAAGCTAAGACCGGGATTCCGCCAAAGACCAAAAACATAGTGCGGCTTAAATTCCGACCATTGGGAAACAGCCGAGTTGGCAGCGGCAGCACTTTATTTACCTTAAATTCCTATACTAACACCATCCTCAGAAATCAGATACCACTCGGACAAGATTCTTATCGGATTTTGTGTCTTCAATGCCTCGTCCTGACAGATTTGATGGATGGAGCATATAAGAAGGTACCTTAGTTAAGGAAAACCGCATTCTGCATTTCCTTGAGTGTTACGAGTGAATTCATGGCAACAGAACGAGAACTTGATGAAATAGTAAGAGAATTTGAGCACGAGGGTTTGATAACTTGCTCTAATCAGCCACCTGCCTCTATTCCCCGTGAAGAAGCTCAACCAGTGCCACCACGGCCGATGCAGACACATTCTGCCAGGAAAAAGGCTAGAACTGAAGTTCGTTCCAAACGAAATCAAGACCGGCATACACGAACAGGGAAAATACCAAAGCATCATCGTATGGATCCTCCCAGTTATACACAGACCCTGGCCGAAGGTAGAGAGAACATTGCACCCCCGCGGCCACCGTATCTTCAACCCCTTCGACCCAATGCCAAGCTACCCGGGCAGACAAAGCAATTCACACTAACTACGCCCTTGCTGCCACAAGGAGTTCAGCTGATTGGAAGTATGACCGGGAAGATAGATTGGCTCAAGTATAGCGACCACGACACAAATGACCGTAGCAAGTTTCCACAGTTTGCACCAGAGGAATACTTGCACCGCGTCAAATACCCAGATGATAATGTGACGCTAGTGGAAGTAAAACAGTGGGATGCGGGCTTGGACCAAGCTGGCCTACTCAAGATGCTTGATGTTCTGCATTTTGGTCGCGGCATACATGTGACTATAGTAGTCAAACAGTTGCTAGCATTAGTGCATAATGGCTATTTATGGATAGGAGACCAACAAATTCCTATTGACGCCACACTAATTCATAGGATCACAGGTTTACCAATGGCAGGACCTGATCCGGGAACCGAATTTCCCTCGAAACATGAGGACACAAAGCTCGCACAAACTATGAAAGAGCGGTTTGGCCTGACAAAGGGGAAACGGGGGTATCACACTTCCACAATTCAGGCACAGAACATTCGCTTCACAGCTTAACTCTTAGGCTGCAAACTCATACGGAAATGCAGGCCCACTGAAGTGCCTGCTCTGGTTATCCGGATTGCTATGAACTGCGTTGAAGGATACAGTTACAATTGGGCCGCATATCTTGCGAAGGAATTCCTGGAGGATGTTCGTGATGTTCAGGAAAAAGGTAGACCTTTCCATTATTCTTGGCTATTAGTACTTATTGCATTAGTTGGGTGGAAAGAACCCACCGAAGCTCAATTTGTAGAGATAAATCTAGGCATGCCGGGGGTAGTAAGGTACGCCTCCCTCTGGCTATCCTCAGATAAGGCATCCCAGCAGATGACGAACATTGTGTTCATCTTTTATGCCATGAGTATCAACTATGAGATTGTGAAAACACCTCAGCTTACCAATGAGTTGTTCTCTAAGTATGAGGGCGCCGTGCACTTCAATGCTGATATGCATCATGTTTATATTCAAGCCCGTGCAGACCCAACACATAAATGGGTTAAATTACCATATGTAGTAACTGAACCGAATATCAGGGCATAGTTCAGCAATGGCCGGCTGACTGGTTGAAGGATGCAGGAAAAAAACCCTCTATTCCAGTCCCCCTAGCTACCAATATTGGCGCAGGTACCAGTCAGACGCAGCACAAGAACCCGTTAGAAGACAGCGAAGACCCCAGTGATTCGCAGCAGGATGATGACGGCCAGGACGAAGATGGTGGGCAGGATGAAATGAATGAGGAGTCGATCAATACCATATTAGACCTTAACCCATCAACCAAACGCAAATCACTAGATGCCGCAGAGGTAAACAAGCCTCAGTCCTGTAAGAAGTCAAAAGCGTCGAAGGATAAAAATATTGAAGAAGAAGTCACTGTGACGCTGGATGAGGTAAAGCAAGCTCTAGAAAAATCTACTAGAACACTAACTAAAAAATGGTCAGAGTTTGCAGAACTACATCTTGCCGGGCTCACGGGCATAGCAAACAAGGTATCAGAGCTAAAAGACTTAGCAACGAATTCAACAAGCAGTACGGTGACAAGTAGCACACCAGCAACCGCGCAGCAGGATCTCAAGCAATGGCCAACCAGAGATAACCAAGGCCAAGTATCAAGCGCAACTCTGATACTAACCGACGCAGATTCCTGGTCCCAAATGAGTATGACAGTAGGGATCGATTATACTAAGATGTCCATGTCAGAGTTGCACCTCTGCCAGCTAGCTATTACAAAGGAGCTCCATGCATGCGACCAATTGTCCCAAGTCCAGTTGGAAGACACCCTCAACTAGAACAAAATCCTCGTAGCACAACTAGAAGAAGTAGCACAAAAGAAGAAAGAGGCTGAACATAAAAGAACTACATTGATGCGAGCAGTGGATGAGGCATGTCGGAGTCTTTCTGACTTCGACATACAAGGAGAAGAAGAACCAGAATAGAGAATCACTAAGTTGAAATACTATGCCCAGCAGTCTCGCAGCGATATCAAAAGGTTAAAGACAGAACACCAGAACCAAATCGCAGAACTTCAACTGCGCATCCCTCCAGAGACTCCACCAGAGGCCCGAGAACAGTGCCACAGGGATATCAAGGCTTCAATAGCAAAAATATCAGATAATGTGGCTACCACCACAAAACTAATGGAAGACAGCATCGAACCATGGGTGAACCTACAGGACCATCCAGATGTAGGTAAGATCCAGGAGACCATCAAGTTGCGCCAGGCAGAATTAGATGCAGTCAGAATAGAAATCAAAACGCTGCCCCTTATGGAGAAGATGGCTAAAGTGAAGCGCAGCAAAGAGCTTCAGTAGGAAATTGAGACCTGCAGGATGAGGGTGACGATGCTGGAAAGTTCACTACAGCCACTGGTTGATGAAGCCTTGGAACTGAGCAATGTTGCAGAAAGCCAGCTCAAAATTTTGAAGACCTACGATACTTTTGTGCAGGAAAGGGCTAACACAGAATCATCCTCCGTGCTACAAGATTTGGTCAAAAAGGAGAAAGCAGCTGATGACATACTGCACAACCTCACCAGTCGATTCCAGACCCTCACGCAGAAGATTCTCCCACCAAAGACGTAGCAGAGTGTCCCGGGACGGGCCACAATATAGTCTTAGGGGCCTGTTGGGGCTCCGACCTATAAGGTTTGTAGTTTTGGTAACTCCATAGTGTCTATAGAAGTTGTAAGTGGAGTTACTACGCAAAATAGTCTTAGGGGCATCGGGGTTGGGTCGAAGCCCCTGTTTTTGTAATAAGCCCATGGTTTAAGTCCAGGGTTTAGGGTTTGGGGTGCCCATGGTTTTAATCCATGTTTTGTAAAAAGTGCGCTGTATAAATAGGCACTTATGTAATAAAGTAAGGTTAGGTTTTTGATGTAAGAAGGATTAAGGCGAAGCTAAGGTTATTTTGTAGAGAAGGTCAAGTCCCAGTTGTGTGCATGGATGACCTCTGCAGCTATGTGTGCAGAGGGTTTTGTAAGAGATTAAGAAGACCTGCACCTGTGTGCGTAGGGGCCTGCAGCTGTGTGCGCGGCTTTTAAGGACTTGACGGGATCTGCTGCTGAGTGCGTAGATCAAAACTGTGATTTGTAGCAAGTTGAATAAACACAGTTCTTTGGACATAGCCCCTACACTGGGGGTGAACCACGTTATATTCGGTGTTGTAGTTTTTGTGTTGTTATATGATTGTTTATCTTTATGCATTAATACTTAGAAATACCTGATAAATGAGATCATCTGTTAGTAATAGCTTCGCTGTGAATTCCCAGGAAAGGGTTAAGCAAGTCACTGTGTGTTTATCTATAAGCTAAGTTATATA
>LPNX011011154.1:389259-446707 GCA_001517045.1 Pseudotsuga menziesii
ACGATTGGATATTGTGTAGGATACTGCAAAACATCTCTGGTCAATTCTTTCCAGGTGAAAAGGAGTGTTATGTGTTATTCCTTGATTTAATTCAACATTTTAACATCCATATATGGACCTGTAGACAAGAAGAGCATAAAATGTGAATCATGGGTATATCATGTGGTACAAAGTGTTATAAATGTGAATGAGGGAGTCACAGAAGAGCATGGAATGGCTGATCTCTTTCAGCAACTGATTGACGTTAGTGGGGTTCATAACTGGGGTTTTGTAGAACACAAAGTTCTTCAAGAGAGGACACATTTTGGATAGAGCAGACATCTAAAGATACTTCATTACTCACACTTTGTGAGCAGTTAGTTTTTTGTGTATTGAAGGATGGGAAATAAAGCGTTTTGCTGAAAATATTGACATCCCTTTTGAGCATGCATGTCGGGGCACTGTGAAAAGCTACATGTTTTCTTAAAGTACCCCATGAGGTAACTTCAATATGTTTCAGGAAATAACTTTGATTTATCATATTGAACAGTACTGAGTATAGAGTTTTCTATGGTAAGGGAAACAAAATTATAGAGTTTTCTTCTAATAATTTTAAGTCTCTTTGAAACTGTGTACCATACATGGGATGAGTAGCTAACCTGATACATGGTCCAACCCCAATCGTCCTAAACTTGACTCTGTTGCAACTGCATTCACAGCATTTGAGTCATCTAAATTTTCAATGTGACCAACCTACATGGCTGTACCAGGCATCTCATCAGCAACAGGTGCAGCAGAATGAGATTTTCCACCCTCACTTTTATGCCCGTTTTGGTCAGTTTCATGAATACCATTTCCCTTGATGGTACTCTCACCATTTGCCATTCTAACCCTGACAGAAATTGCTGTTCCCATTGTTGAATTTTCCTCACCATTACCAACAGGAGTTGGTTGTTTCAAATTAGTGTTTCCGATGTCAGCTCCAGCACTTCCACCACTCTCCCCTATTATACTTGTTGCACTACCTTTTTCAGCAGAGTTCTTCACTTTCACTTCCTCCTCTATGTCCTCTGCACCATGAGGTCATATTGGGACACCAAGCATAGGCTCCAAGAATGATGTCCAAAGCCTCATCACTTTCTCAAATTGTTCCATCGTTGTACATACCTCATCACAGGAGTACTTAATAATTTAATATAAGTCTTCATGAATGTCAGAATCAGGATATTCAAACTGCAGATTAGGGATTATTGGTCTTCTATTCCCAGCAGCGATAGCAAGAAGTACATCATCCTCCTTCCTCTTCTTCTCATTTATTTCTTTAATCTCTGCCAGAAGAGCTGTTTAACAAGTGATAAAATATTGCTTAAGATATATATAAGCAATTAATAATACAATACAAAAGAGAGAATTGAAATAGCACCAATCCAGAAATCATGAACTACATTAACACGAGCACTAATCAATACATCATGAACTACATTAACAGGAGCACTAATCAATACAATATTCTCTCATCATATATGATACAATGGTAACAATCTTTATAAATCAAACAAAGAAAACATAAAAACCCTTTCTTAATTTTAATGGTACACAGTACACTCCCTATATCACCAAGGGAAAAAAGAGGCCATTCTTCTTCCAGCTGAAAAAGAAAAACAGAAAGGGAGTTCACAGCCAAATGTTGTAGGAGACTCAAAACCATATGTATGCAGACATGGTAACCAAATGCAATGAATCTAAGACAGAGAGCTCTGGTATTTCTGCAATTGGAAGTGACCATAGCAACCCAGGAAATGGGAATAGCACATCCCTAAGGATGAAAACGGTAGTTAAATTATAAGATACATTTAACATAAATGTTGAGGATGGTAAATCCTTGGAAATGAATATTTTTGTTGTTTGACAACAACAGGAAATGTCATATTTGGAAGCACATTTTATTGCGAAGTTTGGTTTTTATTTAGAGTCGTTGTATGTTATTAACACCATGAGTTTTAAAATCATACATAAGAGATGCCCTGAGGAGGATGGTCTTTATGGAAATGAGAGAAGTGTTGCATTCTAGGAGAAGAATGTGGAGGATGAACAAATCATGTTGCTTATCATATTAGAGCAGGAGTATAGGGATGCAGTATGCCCTGTTGGGCATGGATGTTTGAAGGTTGTAAGCATTGTTGAGAATAAGTTTTTACAGAGTGTATACCCCGTTGGGTTTGCAGAGAACTTGTGGAAAAAGAGGAAAAATAAATAAAGGGGGGATTTTCCCTAAACTATTTGAGCAAGATGCTCAAAGTTTCTTACCAAGGGTGTTTGATGTAGGAACATCCTTGGCCTTGCGTGGTCAACCTCACCCAAAATATTTTGATTCTGTGTTAGTTGTTGTAGGATGGAATAAGATCATTGCAGATCCATACTGCTAAGGTTGTAGATTTGTTGTTGCGGGAGTATTCACATGAACTAAGGTAGACCACGGATCCACATGTTCTATGTGGACTTCATTAAAACCAATATTGGCTCATATGATATGGGAAGAGGAGTAATTTTATAAATGGCCAAGGAAGTTGAACTGTCAAAATTGTCTGCCTCCCCAATTGAAAACAAAGGGATATAACAAAAGGGTTTAAAATAAACTGATTGTAAATGAGGAGGGGATTCATTTTTTGATTGGTTGGTCAATTGGTAGAATAAGCTCCAGATAGTGGAGAAAGGAGGCAATGACCCCATGCCCTAGGTAGAGCAACATGCATGTAGAAAGATCTAGAGTGAATCCAGGAAGCAAACTTTTGTCCAAGTGAATGTATTCTAAAGAAGGGGAGGTTGAGACCCCCTATATTTCATTCTCATTGTAAATGTTCTAACTCAATCAAATCTAAATAAATGCAATGAACTAATGTGGAATTCTTGACCTAAACTTACCAACAAATACGAAAAATGCCAAACCCATTTCCCTACAAAATTTGTTTTGCCCAAAACCCTAAATGACCTCAATCTCCAAAAAAGAAAAAATTGCACGGTGCTCTGGTGTGCTAATAATCAAGCAGTCCTATAATCGCTTGCCTGTGATGGTCTAGAAGACAAAGGCTGACACTTCTGGTGTAAACCATGCAAGCACTGACCATTTTCTGTGAATGAATGTGCCTGCCCCCATCCCCATGCCACAACAGAAAGTGCAAAACAAATTCAGAATATCAACACCACAGGGGCAGATGATGGTTCAATTGGGAAGCCATTTTCACATAAACAGAACAAACTGAGGAACTGAGAACCAACCTTAACATCGTAGAACTTGATGTAGAAGCGTGACTTGGGTACATTGACTTTGCTCTCCAGTGTGGCAGAAATGGCTGCGTTGAGCTTCTTGTTGGTATTGGACCCCAACCCTCCAATGGACACCAATTCCCCATACGCTGCCGGTTCCTGAGTACCCCCAAATGAAATCGCTACCGACCCTTTCAGCTGCACCATCACATACTGCCAAAACATAATGTTAAATACATTAAACCCCCAATTAGCAATATTGACAAAAGGAGGGCTTGTATTTGGTATCGATCCATTATTCATAGGTGTGACCATATGATTTAATTAAGAAATTATTGGACATGGTTGCAATTTGTGTGGGGAAGGAAAAAGGGTAGCCTACACATTATGATCCCCTAACTATAAATTTCTAATTTGTACCAAATGTGCAAATTCATCAAAATATGCATCGAAGTGTACTAAGAATCATATTATTTTCCTTTCGTCACCCCTCCATACATATATATTCCTATTGGCTTTCCCTCTCCTAGGTTTTGTGAAACTTGGCTCTAAAATCTCATGTATGATTTAAAAAGCACACAAATAAATCCTTCAATAATCCACATAATCTTACTCAAGCAATTATTCTCTAAATGAACTATGTTGATGTACACAAACATATAACTAACACACTAATTTATATCAATCAATGGTTAATGGGGGTCAAAACTTATATGCTAGGGTGTAGGCAAGGGTGGGACAAGGTAAACTAGGCATGTAGTAGGAGGTTATGGGTATTTTTTTAAGCAACATTATAAGTGAAACAATGCATTGGCATAAACATTATTTTATGCCAATGCACTGGCATAAACTTGCATCATATAAGGCCAAAACTAAATTCATTTTCATAATAAAACCAAAGGCAAACTTAATAGAGTTTGTGCATACATGTATGAAAAATATAGAGCTAACATATTATAACCACACCTTGCTGATATGTGCATGCTACATATCCCACATGGAGACCAAATATCACCTCTTAAGGCATCGTATTGTAGTTTGAGGTCATGTTGATGACTAATGATCCTTAGAGGTGAATTTATTGTGTAAGTCCCTAATTTTTCTCCCTTTACTATTGTTACAGCCTTGACACCTATCCCTATCGCACAAAAACTCATAAATATGTCCAGTTATCACTTATTTGCCAAATATCTACTTTAAATCATATATTTTGTGGTTTGAGGCCTTTATCATGGCCTATTGGCTTACTAGTCATAATTTAGAGCATAAATGCATCAATTTCTCTCCCAACCATGGTTTGAGACTCATTCATAGTGCACAAAACCTCATATTAACACTCTCATACCACTACGAGGACAATGATGTCCAACACATACCATGTTGTATGGTTTGTGTCCTTATTCATGGACCTTGGTCCTTAGAAGCTTCATATAGGGTCTAATAGTTTTATTTTCCTCCAACGCCTATTGGAAAGGCCTTGCCACCCATTGCTTTCATCCAATGCATTTTTTTTATCCAAGGAGTTGTTGATCATGTCATATAGCTTTATTTTATATTACTATGAAAATAAGAAATTATATATGTAGAAACATAAAAACCATCATAAAATAATCATGGATATCTCTTCAAGGCCTTTGAGATGAGCTGAAAAACTGGAAAACAAAACTTCCAAAATTGATATCAAGGTAGAAATTTATGGGAAATTCATGTGTGCATTATATAATGCATGTGTGTTATTGAAATCAATTTTTTTCTAGTTAGGATAGTTTTTACTCACTCAAGGCACCGTCGCTTAAGCAACGCTTATGAGGCTAGTCGTCGCTTAAGCGACACTTATGAGACTAGTCGTCGCTTAAGCGACGCTTATGGCCACATTTTCAAAAAAAAAAAATTATCTTTCTGATTTTTGGTAGGTTTAAAAAAAGAAATCCACGCGCCATCGGATTTTTCCGTCCGATTTTGGATCGAAATGTAGTAGTGGAACATTGTTGATGAAAGCAGTAAATGATAAACAAAAATTTAAACATGTACCATATCTAAATCTGAACTATGATAGCCTGACTAGGTGACTTCCTTACATCTTTATTTCTCTTCAACCTGGAAAGGGTGTTGGGCTCTCAACACAATGGGACTAATCCCATCCATAGATCCTCAGGTCACCCTCCGAATGCAAGGTCAGTCAACAGTGAGGACGCTGAGTGCTGTGAGGCCCCTTCGGCCTACTACCCCCTCTACCTTCCAAGTCACCCATTTTTAGTGGTTTTGAAAAATGACAGGTGAAGTGCCTATTACTATACAAGCTTCACCCTTTGTCTTATCCCATAATACCCTGAAGGGTGATGACTGGGTAGAGGAGGAAGGGCTAGGCAAGGTGTTAATTTCAACTTAAAAACTTGAAACCTACAGTAATGTTTTGATTGAAGCTTTAAACAGATTCATTAATCAATTAGCCATTCAGTTTAACAATGATTTACACATGATGTAATAAAAGAAACATATGCTGAAAGGCAATAGACACAGATTTAATGGGAAAAGGTGGCTAATTCGCACTGACAGTCTCTAATGTTTGAAGATCCAAATCTGAGAGACAGATCACTCTTTTCAGGTCAAATGTGGCAAGGGGGTCGACAAATTTTCCCCAAAATAGGTGAGGGGGTCACTCATAAACTGCAGACAGAAGCGGCCTAACTTCTTGGGTGAATTCGCACCTTTCGGGCCTAAATGAGCGACCTGACCACACCTTTCGGACCTAAATGAGCGACATGGTCGCACCTTTCAGCCCGATAAGGGTGACCTGCTCTGAAAGGTAAAAACTCCCTGAACCTGAGCCAGATCCGGCCGACAGTAACCTATACTATGGCTAAATGGGCTCGGTTTGGCCTTGAGGAGGCTCGGCAGTAACTAAAAATGTAGGAAAAGATAGATCTAATCTAGATTTGATAGAAAACTAAACTAGGGCAAATAAAACTAAAATGAAGAAATAAAACCCAGGGATTCTGTGGGATCGACCTGGTATGGTCGCCAATTCTGTAGTAGGGATTTCACCCTAGCTACAGAGCAGGAACAAATTCCTTCCATCTATAAGATGGAAGGGTAGGGTTCCTGTGAGAATGGGAGAACTGAAAGAAAATGAATAGAAACATAATTAAAAAAATGAAACCCCTCTACACACAAGGTTAGGGTTAAGCTCCAAGACCCTGCATAAAATTGTTAGAAAACAAAAATATCTGCAAGCTATCAATGGAAACCTGTAAGAACATGTTAAGCAATAAACCAACAAGAAAATACTATTAGAAAACTACTATCTACCAAAGTAAAACATGGAAATACAAGTATACCTTCTAGTTGGAATGGGCCACCATGACCTAGCTTCGGAGAGCACCTCTCTTAGGAGTGGGGAGCTATGACTCAATGGAGGAATGGAGAAGAGGGAGAGTGAATGTCTTGAGAGGAAAATGGTCTCAAGGCACTCACATGGGCAGCATAATGATAGGGAGTGAAGGAGTGTTTTGAGAGTGACCCCTACCCCTCTATTTATGCTTTTTATCAAGACTTTTAGGGTTTTAAGCCCTTGGTTGGGGCTTTAGCCCCTTTTGTTTAATATTTAGCTCATTTTAAGTTCCTTTGAGGGGTTTTAGCCCCTTTTTGGAGGCTTTAGCCCCTATGAGAGCTATTTTGGCTCTTTTTAGGGGTTTTTAAGCCCCTTTTCACCTTTTTAAGCCTTCTTGAGGGTGTGGGGGTCAAATGGGGTCAAATAAGGGTCATATGTAGATGTCTTTAGGTGGTGTAGGTCATGTAGAGCTCATTGTGGGATTTTTTTGGTTAACAAATTGGCCCCTAATGTGTGAGGGGAGCTCATCGTATGGCCGATGGACATCATAGGATTTTCTTGGGGAGAGGTGGTGCTTCCTAGGCTGGGGCATGGTAGATTTTGGTTTTTGTATTAATATGGTTCCCATCAATGGGTGAGATACAAATAATGTGTGACATTTATGTGGATGAGGTGGGCATCCCCATGCTCGTAACAATGTCAAAAGAATAATGTGATCTAAGCTCTATAATACAAGATTCGATCATATACAACTATTGTTACAATAATGGTTGCCTCAATGAGAGGCTGGATACAATATTGATCTGAAGGACTATTACATTGGACCCATGGCATTCTCATGGAATGTTATATATTCATTACTGATGACCTACTGGATCTGGAACGGTAGATAGTTGTAGGGACTCACTAACTGAGAGTCAGAGTCTATGTGGTACAAATATGTTGCATCAATCATAAATATATATAGAAGCACTGATGGGGCTTCTGAACACTGTCTCCAATGCAACCCAAAAATCATAAGGGACATGAACCTATTTAGGTCCCTTGAATAGACTCATCAATATGCTAGAGTCAAGTAACATCTGGGGCCTTCAACCAAATACTGCATGGACCAATACCCTGTACGAATCTCAACGGTGCGATTATGTAGCTGGAGTCGAGCACATGAGAAACAACCATCCCGAGAGGCACTAAGGACTCCTCTCAAGTGGTCCAAGGAATTCATCAATGAGGCTAATGAAACTAGGATACAGGGAACTCTAGGTCTATCCTATGGAATACATGTGTTGTCATCGATAGAGGGAGACCTGCCCCTGGTCAAGGAAATGGTGTTTCCTTAAGCAGAAGTGTGAGGGAGATAACCGAAAGATGTGAGTAAATCTGAGGACTTACTCACTGAATGGGGGGGAAGGAAGGAGTTGAACAGGGGCAGAGGGAGTGTAATGGACTCAAACTTCCTTTGTTCATAGTATGATGGTAGGGCAGACCAAGAAGCAAATGAAACTGACTCATGGGAAAGGGATCATGGCTGTAATACCAGGAATGTCACTCCAGATGGGAAATACTTGGAGGAGGTAGACACTTTTGATATTGATAGGATCCAAGGAAGACACATCGTAGAGTACTCTGAACAAAGGTGACCTGAAGTGGGAATGATGCCAAACTGTTATCTGTGGGGTGATGTTTAGAGACACCGTTGTGGTACGATCTCGTGGATTTTTGGTGAGCCTGAGAAAGTAAATGCTCGATGGTGCTTTCAATTTTAGAGAGTCTGAAAGCATGAAGAAGACTCCAGTGGGGGCTATTTTTCATTCGTAGTATTCTGTGCCCAAAAAAGGATAAAAGTATACATAGGAGAGCTCGCCCATCCTTTAGGGGATGGGAGACTTCTTTACTGTTCATAGTCCAGTTAGGCCGAAAAAGGTTAAACGGCCTATACTGACTGGATGGTCATTCAGATATTTTTACAAGCATGAACGAAACCAAGTTTTCTCACCAATATTTTATTGATGAGAAGGATGGAAAAGATCTTAATGACAACCCGTGGTGATATTTTTTGTAAAGTTTGGCCCCTCTGCCCAAGAAAGCATAAAAGTATGTAGAGAGGAACGGTCTTGGCTTGAATGTGCCAAGGTGGTCCTTTTCATTTGATGGTCTACATAGTCCACAAAAGGATATAAACAAGACGATGTAGATGCCCTTTCCTATACTTTAACGAGCGGGAAAGGAAGCAGTTGTGCTCAACCATATTTTCATTCTTTTAGGAGTTAGAAAAGAAACTCTAGTATGGTCAACCGCTCGAGAAGGAACTGGTGGTGCCCCTATGTTGGGACAGTGGACAGTGGTCCAAAGGTCATCCGTGCAGTATGGATGGAGTTGGTGACTCTTAATCATACCAATACATGCATGGGAAAGATTGCGGCAGAGGCACGTGAGTCGGTGCGGTAGAGGCATGCAAACCGAGGTGTCTCTTGGACAGAGGTCAGGTAAGCTATGTGTGAGTTGTGGTGGATGGACTTGACTACATGTGATGTGAGTGCAATTCCAGAGGCAATTATATGCCAAATACAAGCAAAGGAAATGATCCATTCTCTGGAAGATGGTCCGGAGATCCGCATAAGGTGCGGTGGATGGATTAGACAGTTATATGCTAAAAATCAAAATGATGTTCCTTATAGGAAGTGGCTCGAGAACCCGCATGAGTGGTGGTAGGAAAGCGTGATGCAAGTACATGTCTAGAGACAATTGCATCATGATGTTCTGGCTCGTAAATCAAGGTAACTTCCGGGAAGTGGTATTGAAATTTACTTGTTAAACATGAGACAATGGTCTCATAAGGATATAGAGGGTGAAATTTGAGCCTAGAGGTGTGAGAGGTGTCTCGAACAGGTTTCGGGTGACTTTGGATTAGCACCTAATGGTGATGCCCCTGTCTTGTGGTAAAAAATGTTAAAAACAAAAAAAAAGGAAAATCAAGCGACTCATTGGTGATGTTAAGCATCAAATCTCTTGAGGTAGATCCCATTGCAGGGATTCTCCAAGAGTCATCCATCAGAGTCAATAAGGGTGTATGCCTCTTTTCCAAGGAAATGGTGGATGACATATGGTCCGTACCACATTGACTCAAACTTTCCTTTGCCCAACTTGTCATTGGCTTGGTCATAGACTAGAACTATATCACCTTCGTTGAAGGTGCGAGGGTGGACATGGGAGTCATAATGGGCCTTGGACTGTGTTTTTGTTGCTTCAATGGCTTGGAGGGTAGCTCGTCGGTCTTCTATGGTTTGATCTAGTTGGAGATTTCATTCCTCCAAAGGGGAAGTATCGGGGAGGAGTTCTACGAAGAGGCAGAGTGATGGCATCTGACACTCTATAGGGAGTACTGATTCAATGCCATGTACTAGGCAGAAGGGGGTGAAACTGGTTGCAATTTTCATGGATGTGCAATAATCCCATAGGGTGGAGAACAACATGTGATGCCAGTTGGTTTTATTGGTTTCCTACCACCCTTTGGAGCATTGTTTTGATGATTTTGTTGATGCTTCAACTTGGCCATTTCCCTGGTGGTAGTAGGAAGATGAGTACTGGTGTTCAAAATTCAACATGGTTGAAATATCAGTCCAAACAGCATCTTCAAAGTGTGTACCATGGTCTGAGACCAACTGTTTAGGAACACCAAATCATGAAATGACATGGTTGAAGAAGAAGCATGACACCATTTCACTTTTGCAATCAAATGTGGGCATGGCCTCGGCCCACTTAGTGAAGTAATCAATTGCCATAATGATGTATTTATGACCATTGGCCTATGGAGGGTTGATTGTCATGAAGTCATTTTCCCATTTGCAGAAGGGATCAACTGTGACTACGGGGTGTAACGGTGCAAGGGGGGTTCTTGCCTTTGGGGTGAAGAGCTAACAGCTGCAATAATGTTTGACTGCCTCTATGCAATCGGTGATGTGGGATTCATCATGGCCCTCCTTCGATGAGACTATTCCTGTTGAATTCAGCTCATCATCCAGGAATTAGTCTTAGAAACAAATAACAAGTACCTTGAGATCTATATACATTATTGACAGATGCTCTCGCTTTCAACATAGGTTTACATCATTGACCTTTGATTGAAATATTCAACTGAGTGTTCAACATGAAATCATCTATTCACACTCGGGAGATTGTACTAGGGTACCTTCAGAATCATCGACATCAATGGTGATATCCCTCACACTTGTTAACAGTTCTCACCATTGACTAGTAATCAAGTGGTTTCTACCATGCTCAACATCAAGACCTTGTAATCACATGGATAGAATCGCACTTTGTGGAAGACGAGACGGAGACCCTAGGTATCTATTAAGCGCTTGTTGCTTTCCCCAGGTTGCAATGGAGTATTTGTATTAGTCCTAGCATGGATTCACATTTGTATGGTTGTGGTTATGCTCAAATTTATGTCTATATGACATAGACCTACATTGTATGTTTGGTAGTTATTCCCAAGTTTGAGTCTTCTTCAGATGGAGCTATGTTGTATTTGAGTAGCCATGGTTGTTCATCCCTTGCATGGATCTACTTTGTATTGGTCTACAATCATGGTGAGGAGTCATTAGGATATGAGTCAAAGTTTTGATGTATTTCAGAAGAGTCGAGTTGATGAAAATCTTTGTTCAAGAGATTTCTTTGCTCAAAGTGATAACTTGTTCTTACAAAGCTTTCACCTATCCTATTCCTCTAGCCTCATGCTTTGGGGGGGCATTCTATTACACACAATTCTCTTCATGACCATGTAATGAGAGCCAAAACATCATAAATTACCTCAAATCCTCAAAATGTGAAGTTAGACCCTGGAAAGGACTCATATTTTCACACGTGTGCCCACCACCGCCTTTTCCCTTTATCCAACGAGCATTACCCCTTTTAGTAATGCCACATGTGAGTTGAAAATGAGTGGTTCCACCACCTAATCCCTTTGAGAAAGAAGTGTTGCAGCCATGGTAACGCTCTATCTCTGTAGAAAAAGAACCATTTGATTGAGATAACAGAAGCAGTGATAATGATGATGATGATCCAATGATGATCCATCTTTGATGATGACCTCATGATGATCCAATGATGATGTAGTTTCGATGATGATCCAGTGATGATCCATATCCAATGATGATCCAGATCCAATGATGACTTGATGATGAAGATGACTTGAAGGTGAAGATGAATTGATGATGATCCAGATGATATAGAGAAGAAGACTTATGCTGATAAATTGTGTTGAGAGAATACCTTCCTAGTTAAGAGGGAGTGTTGATGTATTTGTAACTTCAGAATGTATTCACTTGTATATCTTATGTATTGTACCCCAATATTTATTCCAGGAAGTATCTATAATTTAATTGAGTCTTGTCATGACCCGATGTTTTTATCAGGAGATTCAATAAGTAAACAAGTCATGTAAAGTCATTGAGGTTAACCCTCCATTGTAATTCGGGGTAATAGTCTCCACATTTTTTCCAAGGTTAACCCTCCTTGTTGATCGAAGGGAAAATTCCCCATAGTTGTGGGGCACTAGGGTTATTAGACTCTCCTATAGATGTCGGCCCTAGTAAGTAATTGTTAAGTGGGTCCAACATGTTGAAGTGGACATTAAATGAACGAAAGAATATAAATAGAGAGCGAGTCTCTCTATTTATCACATACACACTCACTCACTGGGGCACATGAGTGAGAGAGGAGAATCTCTCTCCAGTGAGAGAGAGAGAGAACAAGCTATTGGAGATCATCTTTATGTTTTTGGGTTTTACTGCTACTATTGGTGCTCATTCTATCTCTGAGGAAGTTTCAGGGTTTTCTCCTTTATGGTTTCCCTGAGGAAAATTATTTGTGTCTCTTGTCTCTTGTGTTTATTACTGTGCATGTTATTCTCTTAGATAAGATCCTAAGATCATATTGCTTAAATGATAAAAATCTAACATTTAATGAGTCCAAGAAAGCAAGCTCGGGGTCTTCTCCATTTTTGACAAACTCAAAGAAGAGACATAAGAATGCTTGATAACACACTGATTCGTGGATTTTACGAGCCTGAATTAGTTGATGCTCAACGTTGTTTTCATAGTTTTGAGAGTCTGAAAGCGCCAAAGAAGAATCTAGGGGGTGATTTTTCATAAATCTGGTCTCCTGAGTCTGAAAAAGTGTAAAACAATCCAAAGGAAAAATCTCTTAGCTCAGACAAACTAAGGTATGCCCTTTTTGTAGTTAGTCAGCAAGGTTTGAAAAAGGGGTAAACTATCAACAAACAAACGCTCCTTTAGAAGCAAGCGGGTAGCCTTATTTTAACGAGTGTGAAGGAAGGAAAGATCACTTTGAAAGTTCCATTTATTTATGAGAATGGTACAAACAATAGTAAACTCGATGCTTTTGTACTAGGGTTTAAGAAAGCATGAAAATGACATAAAGAATGCTCGAAATCTTTTTCATGTTTAGGTATAGAGCACAAAAAAGAGAAAACTAAGCTCTAAAAGGTTCATTTTTCCGTAAATTTAGTCCTGTAGGCCCAGAAAAGAGATAAATCTATACCTAAATATACTCTTCTAGATTCCAAAGAAAATAGAGTATTCATTTTTCTTAAGTAATCTGCATGGCCAGAAAAAGGGGTAAACTTATACCTATATGGATGTTCCTTCACATCCTTTAATGAGTTTGAAGGAACAAGCGAACTCGATGATCTAATCACATTTAAGGAGTTAGACTAGGGCTTGAATATAACTCTATATATTTCCCATAAAGTTTTAACGGGTCCAAAAAATCTAACTCGCGGCCTCCTTACTGTTTTTTATGAGCTCAAAGGAGAGCAGAAAGAATGCTCTAAATGTGAGGAGACGGGTGTCAGAGGCAGCAAAAACTAGTTCCAAGCACGAGGAACATACCTGAGCATAGTGCAAGTAACATGAGTGAGATAAGAACACTTGGGGGACGTCTCCTCAAGGTAAAGGGTGTCAAGCCGTACTGGTAAAATGATATAAGTTGAGCGATGATGAGAGTAGAGATGAGGGATTATATAATGAGATAAAAGCATGGAAGTTGACATCAGGCTCATAAGCGCAAGTAGGCTACATGTAAATGCAGTTACATCTTGAACAAAAAGGAGAGACCAGTACACAGTTCTGAATCCAACTAAGAATCATGTCCCCAAGAAATAATAGTATCAAGATCATATTCAAAAGAAAAGATTCGATACATGTCACTCTGGTAGAAACACTTGCAACTTTGTTATCTTCTACAAAAGGTGTAGTCAAGGAAGAATCAAGAGAACAAGACTTTATAGTGCCAAGGCGTGAGGATTTATAATCAGTAAGATCAACCTCAGAAAGAAATATAAAGTTGACAGGGGTGATAAAGTATGTAGGAACAAACTCGAGATCACAGGACTCAAAAAAGCTACAAGAAAAATCAAACTCATCAGGATCACTGACTTGTTGTTCAATGGGAGAGTCCAAAGAATCAATAATTAAATCATAAGAGGATCGATCGTCAAACGGATCAAGCTCAATAATAAAGTCAGGGTTAGATTTTACTACAACCAAGTCAATATCCATAAGAAGGTCAGCCTGTATCAAAGACTCTAGGAAGAATTCATCCGAAGGAAGGAGACCATCTATGATAAGACACACGTCTAAACATTCAGTTGGATCAATGGGGTGGAAAGCAAGCTCCAATTTTCCCCATTGGGTAAAAAAGTGTTTCAACTACTGGGACTAAGTCCCAAGAAGGTAAGCATGAATCCAGAGGATTCTTCTGAGTATAAATCGAGCATGAAGGGTATGAGGCCACATAATTAACCTATGGCGGGGAGGTGTCTACTTAAACACTGGGAATTATCAACAGAAATACTTTCTCTAAAGTCAGCTAAGGAGGAGGATCAAGAAATGACAGCGGATTGACAATGACAATGATTTTGTTATGAGGGAAATGCATCACACGAGATAGTGTAGACACCAAATATTTCACAGCATATACGTAATCACGCCAAAGGAGCATATTGAAGTCCAATGGGTCCTTAATAACTATGAAATCAACTAAGATAGTATTCCCACTCAAAGTAACTAGTACTTGAGAAATAATTCCCATATATTGACTAGTTCTTCTATCAAAAGCCAACAACTAATCATTAGTTGACATAAGGCTCGAAGATCCCATGACTCTCCATGCACATGTGGATAAAATACTAACAGAGGCTCCTTCATCTATAATACAACAAGCAATCGTGTAGCATTCGACTTGAACTTTTATCTGGAAAGGCACAATCGAAGGAAGAGGTGGCTAAGCTAGGATAGCCAATTAAAGGAATCAATCTGATAACTTGGTGGGGGTTCATTCAAAACAAAGTCAGTTCCCTTTACTCATAAAGTTCTGAACTAGAAGTGAATAAAATCTATCTAGAAGACACTTCACTCTCTAAAGGAAGAGTGGGATTGATCGAATAAGGCATCGATTCAACCAGTTGATGAAGGTCACTCTTAGAAGGAAGACTCAGGATTGACCAAACATAAAAAAAAATGGTTCAATCACTTGGTAAAGGTCACTTTCCAAAGGAAGAGCGACCTAAGAACTCGCGAATGCACTAAGAACTACCAATTGTTCAGTGCAGAAGCTAAGAATGGGTGGTAAACAACTCAAAAAAGGTAAAAAACTGCACTAAATAGGTATGAGAGGTGTCCAATAAGGCTTAAAGGTTACTCCTAAGTTGTGAGAAGGACATGAAACCTTAAATACACTAGAAGAAAGGAAAGGAAACCCCTAAACAGACAAGACTCCCCAATGGAGTCGTCAGTTTCGTTGTAGAGGAAAGTGTTCCTATGGCTGGGGGTTAGGAGGCCACCAACATACTATGGTTTAAAGACTAATGTATACTGTTCTATAGGAAAATTTAAGCAAGATTCAGAGATAAGTAAGGTCCATACTTGATTCACTGGTCCAATATTTCTCTAGCCCTTCCTCTTTCTCCTTAATCCAAGAGACCTGCAAAACAATTTGAAACTTCCTCAAACCAAATTGACTAAATATAAAGCAATGATAATCAAATAAATATGAAACCCTAATTTGATTAACATTACTATCTGATCATAAATAGAGATATGAAATACATTAGACAATTAATTCGGAAAGAGAAGAACATCACATCTTTATTATCAAGTGGAAGAAGTATAGAGTTCACCTTCTCCTCTTTCTAGGCACCTCATGAAACCTTAATATGGATATCCTGCTTCTCTTCTCCAAAAATCTTAGCCTCCAAGCTCTACAACATAAGAAGATGGCATCTAAGGAAAATGTAGCAGGGATGAGATTCCCAATTACGCCATCATAACAATACAAAGGTCAAGTCCCCTTCATGGACCTGTCTCCCTCTCTTATATACTTTTCTAAAGAGTTAGGGTCGAATAGGGACCAGTTACAACTGCAGGATTAGTTCCAAAACCACCCAAACTACCCCTAATTCGAGAATTTTCATATTTTTATATTTTTTACCACTTCAAGAGAAATTTATGGGTTCTATGAAGCAGATCCGTGAATGTCTAAGGAAAGGTCAGGGTTTGCTTAAGCAAAGTCATGAATGGGTAAAAAAAGATCATTTTTAGGGTACTTCCATATATTTTCAGGGTTTGGTGTCTTCTGAAAAAAATTTCTGTACTCATATACCTTTCCAAAATTTTAGAGAAGAGGTCAAACAAATTTATATAAATATAGATATGGCTCCTCCAATAAAGGTGTTTTTTCAATGACTTTCATGAAGTGTTGTCATGGAAGTGTCTACATGCGACGAAAACATAGGAAAGTAATCATAGACATATATGTGTCATTTTAGGCTATAACATTAAGCTTCTATGAAGGATCTCATCCTTATTCTCCATACTGCATAGTTTCTTCCATCAAATAAGGGTGTTCTTGTTTTTATTTATTTAGTAAACTTGTCCATGATTTCCTTCCAGTGGTTAGTATGTTCTGAAGGAGCCTGCTCTGATACCAATTGTTGAAATACTGAGAAGTGGATGAATCAGTGTTTGCACAATTATAAATTTCTAATTAAAAGCAAGTTGTTGATCACCAATCACAACATATCATTAATGTGTATGAAAATAACAAGCTGCATAGTACATAATAATTTTTGACATGGAAACCCAAATCCTCTGGGTAAAACCATAGAATCCTTTTTAATAATAGTTTTCTAGAAATAACTAGAACAAGGAAACAATCCCCTTATTACAATGACTTCAATTTTCTAGCTAAAATTGGAAGGACGATACAACCTCCTGATTTATAGGCTACAACCTAAAGGAAGCTACAACTCCGTAGTTCTCTGGCTTCAACCTCCTTTCCTTGCCTTGTCCTGCCACCCAGATAAGAAAGAGGCTGTCGAACCCGCAAACCTATCAAACCAAACTCTAAATTTGCTGCTGATAACCTCTGCACTCTAATTACTTCCAAATCATCCCTGTATATAGACAAGTCATTGAACTTCCATGCACTGCTCATGTACATCATTGTAGACCTCATCATACACAATTACTGAACAAGTAATTCTGCTCTTCTTTCACTAAACATAAGGCATGCATTGTCATTCATCATCATCATAGGTATGCATCATCACAATAGGGTATGCATCCTCATCATCATCTCAATGTGCACCATGTATGCATCATCAACATCAAGTATACATCATAGTGCATATGAGTGCATCATCACACGATGGTATGCATGTACATCACATTGTATAGGAGTGCATCAACATCATAGAATGTAAATAATTATCACATGCATTATCATCATAAAATGTATCATATCATAACATAAAGGTATGAAACATCATCATCATATCCTCCATAATGAATTCAAATATATATACCAATATAAAGGCTCACATACTAAGATCAAAGATGAACTCTATCCATGAGAGACATGTGCCATCACAACAGAAACCCAAAAGCATGAACCATACCTTTTCGAAGATCATAAGATGAAGAAAAATTAAAAACACCAAAATAAAATCTAGATCATGTCACCGCATATCCCTTGTAACAATATTTCCAATGAGCCAAGAATTTTGTAATTCTGATTCCATATGATAAAGTTATGCCAATTTTAGTGAAGATTCCCAAAACTTTCTCCTCCTCTCAGTTTTGCACTTTTCTCCAAGAGTTGTGAATTGCCAAAAAGATACTTTATTGATGAAAAAATGAAATGTTTTATATCTATTTATATAGGTTGTGGAGGAAATTTAGTACCTCAAACTGGGCCAATATGTAATTCAAAATTATATATATTTAAATTCTCTCTTGTTTGGTCAGCTAACCCAAAAAAGTGGGGTACACCAACTTCAAAAATTCATATCTCTTCAACTGTAAGAAGCTAGAATATTCTCCACATATCAACAGAAATGGATTGACGAGGACTATCTCCCTATGAGGGGTTATTTGTAAATTCTTGGTATAATACCCTTAAATTCTTCAATTTGTTCATGACTTGAAATGTTCCACACATAAAGGTGTAAAAGACCATGTTACCTCATGCATAAGTTACAAGGTCAAAGGATTCAATGGACATCATCAAAGGCATGAGGAATTCAATGGTATTCACACCCACATACTTAACATCAACAAGGAGGTATCCACCATATACTCATCGTATCAAGGGTATCAAGGACCCCAACACAACCAAG
The DNA here is from genome assembly GCA_001517045.1 of Pseudotsuga menziesii. Taxonomy (NCBI): domain Eukaryota; kingdom Viridiplantae; phylum Streptophyta; class Pinopsida; order Pinales; family Pinaceae; genus Pseudotsuga; species Pseudotsuga menziesii. Next base: position 407,535 of record LPNX011011154.1, read on the forward strand.
GTGTGGGGGTGCCTATACTTCTCCTAGGGTACCATGAACTCATTAAAAACACAAATGACAACATAATGGGTCATTTGGACTCTTTGAAGTTATATACTTTTTCAACCCACCGAGGACTCTTTCTAGGGTACTAAGGCATAGGTTGTAGTACTGGGGAATCCAAAGAAACAACTAAGAAACCATAGAAACAATTGAGGGGAACTTAAATTCTCTAAAGGGTGTACAGGGCTTTTGGAATTGTCCCAAGGGCTCCAAGGGCTTCATACTTGGGCTTGGACAAGGTAAAATGGTGTCCTTTGACATTGATGGACTTCTAACCCTGAAGAGATCCTCAAGGGGCATCAAGACACACTAACACACACCTGTTGGCATCAATGAAAATTTAGTCAGCAACAATACCATTGATAGATAGACCTTTTAGAGAGGTCTTTGTAATTATTTGTGGGTTAAATTCATGGTTCAATTTGTTTATTCTTCGTCGATTTCCAAATGATTCTTGGTAGAATGAAAATTTGTGAAAATTTAGTTGGACTAAGAAAAACGCTACAAAATAGAAATAAATAAGTTGTATTATTGTTTATTAATGACCAAAATAGGTCATTGAAACTTCATAATACATCAAATAACAATTTTAAAATAAGGAGTGTGAAGGGTATCTTCATAATGTAGAAGGAGAGTAACCAAAATATATAGTGTACTATCAGAACAAAATGGGTGTAGATCTGTAATGGATAAAACCTCTGCTATAGAGTAACACCTTGAAGATGAAGAATGAATAAATCCTCTACTATAGAGTAACGCCTTAAGGTGAACATAGTTAAAGCAAGTGATCTTATGTAAGGAATAGAGTTGACTTATGTTTTTTTAGCATTTTTTTTAATTACTTAGGTGAGATTACATGGTCATGGCTACACATGTAGAGTGATATATTACAAATCCAAAACCCATGATATGCATTATGGACTTGCATATTGTTACAATTATTTCTCGCGCCCTAAACAATAAAATCCTAAAACACTAGGTGAGAGAAATTAGCAACTAATAGGAAGGCCATTGTCACATCACCACATCCTCTTCTACTTTATAGGCTTACAATGTTCACAACCAAGAGACACTTCCCTATAGGGTAATAATCTCTCTAATATTTTGGTAAATGAAGCAAATGATAAAGTATTATTGGATTTCATTTTGTGATAAAGTTTCAATGAAATTTCTAGATTTTCAAGTTCACAGACAATAAACTTATAACTCAATTTATGTATGGAATAAAGGTGGTAAAAATTTGGAAATTTATGGTGATATAGTGTCTATATAATTCCCATATTCAATTATCTTTTACAACAACCTTGTAGCAAGGATTAAGGTACAATTCAGGGATGCAATCAAAGCTGATTTTATCTTTGTTATTTATTATTAAACTTCAAAATTTAATTTATGACAATATTTCATCCAAACAATAGGAATAACACTCAAGAAATAAGGCTAAAAATGGTGGATCCAAAATGTATGATTAACTTTTATTTATTAAGATCTAAAGAACAAAAATGGAAATTTGAATATGAAAAATTTAAATAATTGGAGGGTAGATTAGTTCCTAGGTTCATTGGGCATATGGGGTTTTCATGCAACAATCTTCAATCATAAATGTCTTGAACAAAGAGAGGTCATTTTAGTCTCTCAAGATTAACTACCAATTACTTTAGATGAAATTACTAATGGACATAACAAGTGTTGTATTTTATCATTAGTTATAATAAGATCAATTAATGAAGTGGATAGATCAATGAGACATTTAATTCTATATTTTTACTTGCTAATTATAGATAAAAACAAATATATGCCTACAAGCTTATGATGTTGAAAATAAGCAAAAAATATCATTCACTACCGACAAATTCATCACTGGTTAAATTGACCTTCCAATGTATTAATCTTCCATAATGCAATAGACCATAGCAATTCAAGTACTAGGACCCACAATACAAATTCCTCTAAGATTATTATTCAATGGCATCAATTTAGTCTATATTTGTTTCACACTATCAACAACCATCGCAAATGGAGGGGCCTTGCTTAAATAGAGTTATAGGCTCAAAACCTCCATGAATAAAATAATTGTATAATGTCTAAAACTATAGATATATTAAAAAAAAGGCATAAAATATCATTAATCTTCGAACCTCCTAAGTAGATTTTCTCAACAATGAATAAAATAATGAAAGTTTGTTGAACAAGAGGGAAGCTCCATCCTCTTCAAGCCATGCATCCTCATTCTAAGGTGGAAAGAGTGCATTGGTGACCCAAATTTCTCCTCAAACTAAGGTTTGACATGCCAAGATGGTCAACAATGAATAAACAAGCTTATATCCTTGGGTGATCCCCTAGAAAATTATTAGAGAGTGAATATTTGTCAATTTATCAAGTGTGCCCTCTTAGGAAACATCACTAATAGGTCCAAGCTCCAAAACTCACTTGAGATTGTCTTGGGAGGCTATACCATAAGGTTAATCATGCATGGATCTCCTCCTTAGATAGGAATGTTCCTCCAAGGATGACATAAAGTTCATATCTTAACCATGTCCAAAGGGTTGTGGCCCCTAGAGAGGGAGACGTGTGTGACCCTAATCAAAGTATCTCCAAGATTATTTCTCTTCATGACCCTTTCCATGTGTGCGATTAAATAGATAAGAATTCACAATCTTAGTGTTTGAGATGAGGTCAAACGGTGACCCCATGCATGAACACATGTACCAAACCATGAGTATTCTTCATCAACCCCAGGTGCGCCTTCCCTTTGTTATGGGAGGAAAGGTTATTTATCAACAATAATTACCCATTGCTATGTTATTTTCATATCTAAGCATGTGTTCCCTCATACATACATCAAAGGGAGGTAAAACACTTTTCCCCTAGAGTGCTAGAGACGTAACTTGTACCATGTGCCAAAAGGGTTATTACATCATGGTAATTCATCATAACTCAAGAATATATCATAGCATATGCACTCCCATCAAATATGTGAGATATCATTCTAGGATATTATAATAATCATGACATGTGTCTCCAATCAACAAACACCCAAGCACAAAATAATACCACATCATTATCTAACCAAATCCACAAATATGATCTAAACAACATACGATGAAGAATCATATGATAACATCTAATCACCAATATACATGAAACTTCAACTTGTATACAACCCAGGTGTAGACCAATAAACACCCATCACTGACAACTCTAGAAGCGTTGGAGGAACTCATCACTGGGGAAATATGTGATATACATACAACAATTCATGCTAAGTGCATTGAGGTTTTTTATCTTAATTTATGTTGAAAGTGCATGTTATTGAAATTGGCCATATCGCACGCACTTTCCGTATATGACATATTTGACACAAATGCCAAATTTTTTAATTTTTGATAGGTTGGTGCATTAGAGGATGCTACGTCACTTAGCATAAAAGGATATGATCTCCACAAGGTTGTTGTAATTTTTGACACCATTGGAGACCCACCAAAAGGATTTGATCCCCACAAGGCTATTGTCATTAATGACACCATTGGAGACCCATTAAAGGATACCTATGGACAATCACCAAACATTTTGATAAAGCTTATGAAAATTGAGTCGCTGGTGTTTGAACCTATTTTTTCAACCACAATGGGTTGTTATTATGGAAATTGAACCCAAGTGATAGATCAATTACACTCACAAAATTGGTATTCAAACATGCAAAATTCATACAAAAGGAGACTGAAATTGGAGCATAACTTAATCCTGTATTGATTAAGTGTACATAAGCTAACCATATGAAGTAATAGGCTTCTCAAATTTATAATTACATGAGATATTTGAAATCACTAGGTTGCTATTTGAATTGGTCAAAAAGCAGGCTTACTAAAACTAGTCAAATCCCCCATAGGTGCAAGAAAGACTTTCCAAATCTATGAAGATGCTCACAAATTGGCTAAAGAAAATGTTAAATATAATAAGTGATGTAAAGAAAACTCATTCATGATTTTTTTGGATAAAATAAAGGAGGATGACGTGGGCAAAAAACAAGGCAAGTTATCCTAGACTAGCTTTTCCTTTATGCCTTAAAACTGTTGTAAAGCAAGGCAGCTTTCAAAAAAAGAATAAATGCACTTTTAGGAACCAAGAATAAAATTATACTTGCTAAAAATAGTTTCCAGGATGATTCCAAAGCACTCCATGACCTGGTTTAGCAATTATTGACTTCTAGGTGCATGTGGAATTCAACTAGCATAGAGAGGAATCTAGGACTATAGGAATAAGACAAAAATGATTAATTAATGTAAAATACGAGTAAATATGGGTTGATTATTCTAACACCCCTCCTTAATCCTGAATTCATGAGTAAATACCAGAAAACTATAGGGCCTAGCAACAAGGCTTAGTCACCCTTTACATATTGCATGTCCATACAACCAAGGAAAGAGGCAAAAACCATGTGGGAAAATACTCCTTTAAACATGGATAGGAAACAAAATTTTGGAAATATTGTTATCAATCATACTTCACCACATGATCAGAAATCCCCAGCAGTGATTTGAGATTACTGGAGGTCTTCTCACATAATACTTTGGTGAAGATATCTGCTATTTGTTCTGAAGATGCGCAGTAGAGTGGAGCAATGGTACCATCATGCACAAGCTCCCTGATATAGTGCATATGGATATCAATGTCCTTTGCCTTTGAATAGGATTAGTGGATATTTGAATGGTGCTTTGATTGTCACAATTTATGAATATTGAAAACTTTGATTCGAAACCACATTCTCCAAGTATCCCCTGCAACAACAAACATTGAGTAGATGCATTCACAACTCCTTTGTACTCTGCCTCTGTAGATTACAGTGCTATGGCACTCTATTTCTTACTTGAACACATATCCTGAGGTATAATTTCGATCTGTGTTGTCACCTATGCAATCATTGTCAGTAAATCCAACTAGCTCTAAGTCAGATTTTGCTTTATAGAAAATCCCATGAGTCCTTGTTCCCTGAAAAAAGTTTAGGATCCTCTTGGCTGCTCTCCAATGGATCTCATGAGGTTGATTGATGTATCTTGAAGCCACACTAACTACATAATATAATTCAGTTCGAGTATGTGTAAGATAAATCAGACACCCAATCAACTGCCTATACAGTGTATTATTCACCAAAGGAGAAGAACATGCTTCCTCAAGCTTCTCCTGAAAGGAATGGAGTCTTGCTTGGATTGCAATATTTCATACTAAACTTGTTGAGCAGATATGAAGCATAATTGGAATGATGAATCTTTATTCCATGATGGGATTGAGTAATTTCAAGACCCAATAATTAGCTCAACAATCCCAAATATGTCATAGAAAAGGCATGGTTCATTACATCCTTCAAGGAGTCAATTTCTTTCTTTGAACTTCCTGTGATTAGTAGTTCATCCACATATAAAACAATAATCATTAAATAACCATGAATCAGCTTCAAATAGACATTAAGATCCTACTTTCATCGAGCAAAACTCAGTGACAACAGAAAGCCATCAATCTTGGCATACCAAGCCATGGGGGCTTGCTTGAGCCCATACAATGATTTCTTTAACCTACACACTAAATATGGATTAGAAATAAAACCTTCTTGTTGCTGCATATAAATATCTTCATTCAGATATCCATTTAGAAAGTCACACTTCACATCCATGTGATGTACCTCCAATTGCCTTGAAGCTGCAATGGCTAGAGCTAGCCTTATGGAGTCCATCTTTGCCACTGGTGCAAAGGTCTCATTGTAATCAATACAATGTAATTGTGAGTATCCCTTGGATACCAATATTACCATATATTTCAAAGGTAAACCATCAGCAACAAACATAGTTTTAAATACCCACTTACACTTCACTAGCTTTCTCCCCAGGGGGGGATCAACTAGTTCCCATGTGTTGTTCTTCTAGAGCGAGTTGAATTATTCTTTCATGGATGTTCCATATTGGATAATGTGATACATATTCATATGTTTGAGGATCATAATCAACCATCAAATAACACTTCTCAGCAAAGAGTGGATCTTTCACACAAAGGGCACTCTCAAATTGAGATCTAGTCCTCCTATTTCACTAGGATTTCCAGCTAGTTCCCCAGCTGCATGAATGTTCCTTTATTTCCAATTTGGTATTGTAGGGTTGTTAGGATATGCAATTAAATCATCTATATCATACATATCAGAATCAGCAAACTCATTAGTCTCTTCACTTACAATCAATGGTTGTGGTGGTGAAGAGGACTCTCTAACTTCAACTGTTGCTAAAGGCTCTTCTTCGAACTAAACACTCCTTTCAATGAAAGATTTGTTAGTGCTCAAGTTGATAATATTGTACCCTTTTGAATATTTATAATGCCCAATAAATAGGCACTCTTGTATTTGGGGTTGCAAATCCTTCCTCTTTTCAGTTGGAATTCTAGCCCAAGCCTTTGAGCCAAAAATTCTGAAATGGGTCACATCTGGCTTGTTCCCACTCCAAGCTTAAAAAGGATTAATACCATCAAGATTCTTATGTGGCACCCTATTTTTTATATAGGATGCACATTTTATAGACTCAGCCCAAAACTTTGGTGGAAAATTTTTAGCATCCATCATGCAAGTTTCCTTCTCCTTTAGTGATCTGTTCTTTCTCTCATCAACACCATTTTGTTGTGGTGTGTAAGGAATAGAATTTTGCATATGGATACCTACATCTTTTCAATACTATATGAACTCAGACTTGACATACTCTCCACCATTTTCAGATCTGAGGATCTTGGGTTTCCTCCCAAACTGGTTCTCAACCAAGGCTCTAAAGACCTTGAATAGGTCAAAAACTTCATCCTTGTGCTTTAGGAAGTAAACCCAACAATACCTGGAAAAGTCATTTATGAAGGTGAGTGCATATTTTTCTTGACTCATGGACATATGAGGAAATGGACCAACAATTTCACTATGGAATAACTCAAGAGGTGTAGAGGGTCTCTCATGACTAGCTCTCTCATACTTGTGCTCTGGGTGTTTTCCTAGGATACAACTTTGACAAAATCCCTTAGAAAACTTGCTCTTTGGTAACCCTATGACCATATATTTGTCACTGAAATCAGAAAGATAGTTGTAGTTGAGATGGCCAAATATTTCATGCCAAAGCTTGCTTTCTTTATTAGCATGAGTAAGACGAGCAGAGGGGTTTGAGTAAGGTAGAAAATGGGAAAACTTGTATACCTTCGAAGTGTGATCAACAACACCTTTTGTTATGACTTTACCATTCAAAATCTCTATGATTTCAACTTCATTGGGAGAGAAGATGACTTTGGAGACCCAGTGTGAGTCATCTAATACACTGACAGGAGATTAGAGGCAAGACCTGGAACATACAACACATTATTGAAATTACCATGGTCAAGATCAATCCTACCCTTCCCCATACTGTCAGTGAGAGAGTTATCTCCCAAAGCTATTGGTGGACCTTTTGACATGTCAACAGAGGAAAATATCTCCCTTGTCAAAACCATATGTCTGGAAGCTCCAGAATCAATGATGAAGCTAGGTGAGTTTGAGGTGACAACAACCAAAGCATGTCCTCTCTCCTTGTGCTCTGAATTTGAACCTCCTTCCCTCTTATTTGAGCAATCGGGAAGGGAGATGTTGTTCTTCTCCAGGAGTTGGGTCAACAAGTCAATTTGGTTTTTCATACAAGAGCTCTCAGGATGATAGCCCTTACTGTAGTATGCACACTTGCTCATTTCTCCTTTGTTCTTCTTCTTTTGGAAGTTCTTCTTGGAGCCTGAGGGATCCTCTTAAGACTTTGACTTGTCTTTCTTTCGCTTAGGTTGCTTTTTAGATTTTTTCTTGCTTTTCAAATCCACCTTTGAATCTACAGCAACCAAATATTGGTCTTTGGAAGGTTTGATGGTGCCCATCATTACCAATTTATCTTGCTCCTAAGTGAGGGATTCCATGAACTCAACAAGCTTAGGCATCCTACAGGTTCGAGCTATCACTTTAGTGGCATGGAAGGTCGAAACAAACATTGAAAATTCAGGACCAAGATTTGAGAGAATGTTCAAAACTAGTTTCTATTCCTTGTTTTCAATCCCACATTGTTTTAGCTACAAAACAAGGGCCTTAAACTTGGAAAAGTAGAGTTGCAATGATTCAAAGCTACTAGGAATCAAGGAGATCAATCCATTATTGATTTGATTTCCACTCATCTCATCTTTCTTTCCAAAAATATCTTCAAGATTCTCCCAAAACTCATTAGGTGATGCCAATGAATCAAGATGAAAGAGGAGGTCTCTTGAAATGCTCAGACACAAAATACCATAGGCCTCATCGCTCCTGTTGTACCATTTGATTTTCTCTATAGTTGCATCGGGCTCTACCTCAATATACATGGTAACCTTGTAGATATATTTTTCTCTCAACAATATCTCCACTTCAGCTTTCCATTCAAAGAAATTGAATGGAGTCAAGATGATCCTTTGAGATTGGTCCATATCTCAGCTCCTGTGCCCTCCAGTCAGCAGAATGCGCTCCTAGTCAGTGATGTTGAACCTGCAATAATATTTTGGAAGGATATAAATCAATATACAAAGGCTCTGGTACCATGTATAAATTGAACCCAAGTGATAGACCAATTACACTCACAAAATTTCTAATCAAACATGCAAAATTCATACAAAAGGAGACTGAAATTGGAGCATAAATTAATCATGTATTGAATAAGTGTACATAATCCAACCATATGAAGTAATAGGCTGCTCAAATATATAAATACATGAGATATTCTAAATCACTAGGTTGCTATTCGAATTGGTAAAAAAGCAGGCTTGCTAAAACTAGTCAAATTCCCCATGGGTGCAAGAAAGACTTTCCAAATCTATGAAGATGCTCACGAATTGGATAAAGAAAGTGGGAAAGCTAATAAGATATGTGAATACAACATATTCATTATTTTTTTGGAGAAAAGGAAGGAGGATGATGTGGAAAAAAACAAGGCAAGTTCTCCTAGACTAGATTTTCCTATATTCCTTAAAATTAATGTAAAGCAAGGCAGCTTTCAAAAAAATCAGAAATGCGCTTTTAGGAACCAGGAATAAAAGCAGACTTGCTAAAATAGTTTCCAGGATGATTTCAAAGTGCTCCATGACCCATTTTAGCAAGTATTGACTTCTAGGTGCATGTGGAAGCCACTAGCATAGAGAGGAATCTAGGAATCTAGGAATAAGACAAATATGATTAATTAATGTCAAATATGGGTAACTATGGGTTGATTATTCTAGTAGTTATTTAAACTTTAGAATATAATAGCAAATATCCTTATCAAGATAGTTGAAATCATTTCTCTTGAGTATTACAAGTAAATCCTCTCTAGAACGTTATGATTCTTTGCAAGCATGGGAAATGGTAGCTTCTATCCATAATGTTAGTTTTCTAGGTAAATTCCCAAAGGAAGTCATGGTTCTGGTTAATGTGATTTTGCTACCATTGATTCAATTTGTATTTCCATTTTTCATGAGATTTGAACTATTTAAAATTTCAGCTTTTTAGTGCTTTGACACAACGTATGCACCTATTTTTAATTGTCTTAATGGATGACGTTTTAGTATCAAATATACTTTTTTTTTTATTATCATTTCAGTTTATATAACATTTCAATTGGTGATTTATTTCTTCGTCCTTAGCACATACAATGCTTTTGTGTTATGTGCATATGGTACTTTTCCTTCGTTATCATCATATTTGAATTAAAGGTAAAATACTAGGAAGTATATGTTCTTGATATCTCTTATATAACATATATATATTAAATTGGGGTTGTGGATACATTATTATTTATGTGGAGTTGTCATATGGATTTATGTGATGGAAACCCTTGTTCTACATGATATTGTTTCTTGTTCACATGAATATCAATTTTCTTTGATATCACCAATAATAGCTAGGAGGTTGGATATCTACATGAATACTTTGTAAGAAATTGATTGCCATGGTTGTATCTCACTCAAAGAGGTTGTTATTTGAAAGAATCATGTTTGACCACTCTCCTTTATATTATAATGGTAGACATGCATATAACCTCTATTGAGATTAATCTTGAATGCAAGTAGTATTGTCTTTTTTATTATTGAGTTGTGAAAGTCATATTATTAAGAGTAGGCTAAGTTAAAATGAAATAGTGCTCATATTTAGTTTTTTTTAATAGGTCCATTTATCCAAGGGTGATTTAGGTAGTTCAAGTTATCAACTTTGAGGAAATGATATTAGTATTGATTTTAGAGATATTAATTTTGTTATTTAGGATCAAGATACAAGATATTAGAAAAATAGTTATGACCAACAAATTTAGGATCTATCAAATCTTTGTAATATTTCAAATTCTTCTTATGAATAATTTTATGATCATTCTAAAGATTGTATTTAAATGTCACAAATATAAGACTCAATATAACTATATTAATTAATAAAATAATTTCAACATAGATTAGAGAAATCCAAAAAAAAATATTTTCATTGATGACAGTGTTGAAATATTGTAACTTCTAAGAATATTCTAAATGTATTTTATTGATGTAACCCATGGGATATGTTTTATTCCTCCATGGGGATGTTTCTGTTGTATGTGGTCATCATAGAGTTAAGAGGTATAACCTCCATTGTAAGTTTGGTTAAGAGTACCCTCTTGAATATAATATAATAAGTTTGTTGGGGCTGACTTGTTAGGGTAAAATTCAAGTAATGGAAAGAGTATAAATAGAGGAGGTGTGTTCCTCATTTGAACACACACACTCACTTGTGTATAGCACATAGGAGAGAGAGAGGCATATATGCAGGGAAAAGGAGCACATGTTTAGGGTGTTTTCGTTTTACTTTTGATACATCTATATAGAGGAAGTTTTGCGAAGTTTTCTTCCCCGTAAGGGTTTCCCAGGATAAATCTTTGTGTTCTTTTGTGTGGTTGTGCTTGTATTTCTTTCAGTGATCCTTTTGTATCTAGTTATGATGTTACGATGCTAAATGTTATTAGATATTGTATAACCATTAAAAATGTAACATGGTATCAGAGCTACCCTGAAAGAAGTCTTTGTGTAGACGAAACACTACTACAGCTACAACTACTGAATATTAGGGTTTCATGCTTGAAAACCCTAGAAGACAAAAACTAGTAATGTTGGGAATTTCGCTATAAAGCGATATTGGAGAAGGATAAGGAGTGTAAAATTTTATAAGCCAAAGATACAATCGTTATGCACCTTGTGTAAAATTTTCAGCCTTGGATTCACTATAATATAGGAGATATGATTCCTCCAACTTAGGGTTCCAGCCTCCCCCAGAACTTAGCCTTAAATAGGTGATCTAGGGAGAATTGTTATATCTCGATCTAGGAAGGTCCAAATGAAATTTTGAAATATTTTTTATATAGGGAATGCACTATAGCTTTTGTGGTAAACTTTTTTAGACCCCAAAGGTTAAACAGTGACATGTGGTAGTCTGTACAATTTCTCTATGTAGAACAATCTTGAAATAATTCACCTTGGGAAAATTTGCATAAGTCTCACTTGGTGAAACCAATTCTGTTATAACCTATGGGGATGGATGTAACGTCCTAGTTTTGACCCCGTTGCATTAGATGTATATGATGTGTATATTGTAAATGATCATGGTGCGGAGCTAAAGACCAAGGCCCCACCATTGATCGATTATGCTATGTTTTGGATTTAAATTTGTCACCGATGGTATATCGAGGCATGCGGCATATATTATGTTTGTGATCATGTAAATATGCATCTATAATTAATTAAATGAATCCGACCAGCTACGATCGTGGCAACTAAAATGAGAAAGGGGCATGATTTTCACAAGGGTAAGGGTGGGGGAAAATTGTCAAACCTTGGACCAATGAGGAAAAATATCCATGTGTCACCTTTCTTTGTTTACCCAACCACTTTCATTGAAGAATTGCTGCTGGTGGTTGAGGCAGTTATTGTCTTTGGGAGTGGGGTGGCATGACTATCAGTCCTCACCCACACGTACACTCCACCACGGTTGACTTCACTATGGCGAGGAAAAACCCTTGTGATCACTCACGCAGGCGATACCACTCTCTCCATGGCGTTGTTCTTACTCACGCACTTCCAATTTCGGGTCCTCCGGTAGGTTGTTTTTCCTCTGCGGATTTGTGGATGGGCAGTTGAATCCTCTCCTCGTAGGCTGGTTTACCCGAGTAGTTCTTCCTCTACGGACTCTCTAAATAACGCAGGATGATTTTGGGTGCTGCGGTCTTCCTTCCCTGTGATTGTTGGGGTCTTCTCTGTGATAGAGGTCCGGTGCAAGCTTTCATCCACGCACAGACTGAGAGTATGTATTTTTCCTCCCTAGTGCAGCCAGTGTAAGTTTTTCCATGTCTTTAGTTTTCCAGGCGGACTGTCGATTTCCCCATGCTGTGAATGCATTTGCTGTTACATTGTGGGGGCTGCTGTAGATTGTTGGGAGTTGTTTTGGCCATGAGAGGGCCAAGAACGACTCAGAAATTGTTCCCCCTGTTCAGCTGTAATTCTGAGTAATTGCATAAATGCAATGGTTGGTCTTCAAACTATGTAAGGAGCAGGGATGGGGGCTCAGGTTGCTTGATAAACCTGGTGGATGGAAACCACACAAACAGAGCTAGAGGGTTGGCCTTCTTCTCCATCACCCCTGAATAGCACTGGAAGGAAATGTAGGGCCTGAGGGACTGTGTAGCAGAGAAGGGACTGATTCCTTGTGTTGGGTTTGTGTGGGTGTCTTAGAGGCCAGGTTAGTTCCAGTGTAGGTGTTCTTGGCTACATAATGAGCTCAACAACTTAGCAATGAGCCTCTCCCAACTCCTTGATGGCCTAATAAACCCAAATTTGTTGGCTTGGCTGTGTGTTTTGTATATCCTTGGCTATGTGTAAGCCTGCTAGTTCCCTTATTCCTTGGAGAATCATGCCCAGCTCAAGGGTGGCAGTGCTGCTGAGAGATTAAGGAGAACGCTGGCCTATGGTTGGGTGGAACGTTGCAGTGACGTAGCTGGTTGCGGAACGAAGTTTTCATAAGATAAGTGATCTTGACCATTTTTACTTCTGCAACCATGTTTACTGTTAATGATATGATGAACATGTTAAATGAATGCTTGTGTGAATGCATGTTGATTCCGCTGTGCATGATAATTAACTATAGTTGTGTATGATAAACAATGGCATTTGTGCATGTTTTACTTTAATGCAATTCCTTTCAGCATTCTATTTCAGCAGTTTTATGAATTCACGTGTTCATTGGGCCTCTTAGCCCGAGTGGTTAACGCCATGGTCGCGTCATCTTTGCTAGTCAAAGGGATGGGGACGTGACAGTTAGTGGTATCAGAGCTCATGTTGTAGCATGGGCCTATATGAGCCATGAAGGGTGCAGTGACAAAGGTGGTGTTCCTTTCTGCCCAGCAGAATCAGACTGGAAAATTCAAAAAAATGGCCTAAGTGTTGGAGCAGTCGGAAGAGCCAGCGGGAAAGACTTCCGTCGTTGTGGAAAAGCTAGGTGGAAGGACTTCCGACGTAGCGAAAGCATGCCCGATGGAACAGTTGGAAGAAAACCGTGGAAAAAATTGTCTAAGTGTTCCGCCTCGAAACACTTAGCAGAATTGACTTTCGACGTAGCGGAAGAGTTAGTGGAACGGACTTCCGCCGTTGCGGATGGTGAAGCACTAAGTCTTCCGACGAGAAAGACCGTCGACGCCGCGAGGAAGTTAAAAAAAAAAATCTATAAGTAAGGGGGCGGCCGTCAGAAGGAGTTCGTCTTTGGTGTGCCGCCATTGCGGAAGCCAAAGGCACTAGCTGGCCGATGAGAAAGACAGTCGATGCTGCAAGAAAAGTTTAAAATTGTTCCAAGTAAAGAGTGCCAAACAGAAGAAGAAAGTGGTTTGTGCACCGCCGTTGCAGAAGCCAAAAGCACTAACCTTCTGATGAGAAAAGACCGGCGATACCGATCAGGTTGGGTCGCCCATCGGGAGAAGATCAAAGATTGTGTTCCACCATTGCAGCTGTCTAAGGGACTAGCCTTCCGAAGGCTTAGTGGATCTGACCGCCGATGAACAGCGGAGAAGTTAATTGTTTCAACCGCCGAAACGTCGGATCGTTAGTGGAAATAATAGCCGATTCTACGCAAGGAAGTTTTGACTATTTTTTAGTGGAATTTTCCAACAGTTTCGACTGTTTTTCAGAGGAGTTTCGACTGTTTTTCAGGGGAGGTCCCCCTGAGACAGATGTTCTCATGGAAGAAAAATTCTATGTTTTGGGAAAACTTGTAATTTTATAATTTCCCAGGAGAAGGTAAGTGATTCTGATTTCTATCAATATTATGCATCTAACAATTGTGTTATTAACACATTTGTAGAAACATAGAAACCTGCAAGAGTAGTATTCCAGGTGGTGCAGTTTGATAAGCCAGGGGTGGTTCAGTTATGAGAACCCCTGACGGATATGATGCTCAAGATTCTTATGAGCATGCGCGAGATGCCATGGGAGAAAATGTCTGTAAAATAGAAACTATGACATTGAGTCTAACGGAAGGAGATTCCAAGAGACACCATCAAATGTTGCAACCACCATGAGAAGCTTGATCAAATCCCAGGAAGAGCAACATCAGTTGAATGCTGCTATGTTGCAGAGTTTGACAGATTTACATAGAAAGATAGACTCTGGGCGAGGTACAGCAAGACCAGAGGGCAGTAAGAGTAGTACTAGAAGAAGGAGAAAGACTTCTAGTGGATCATCTGATTCTGAAGAATCCGGTGGGGATTCAAGCTCTTCTTCTCGCAAAAGAAAGAGAAAGAAACACCATAGGGATCGCTCTCAGGAGAAATTTAAGAAAGCTAAACCTCCTACATTTGATGGTGAGATAAAGACAAGACAGGAGGCTGAAGCTTGGATTCTTGGGATAAAGAAGTACTTTCAAGTGCATGATTATTCAGGAAATATGAAGGCAAGAGTTGCCATATTCAATATGAATGGAAGAGCATCCATTTGGTGGGAACACTTCAAGCAAGTAAAGAGGATCAATGAAAGGATACTTAAGTGGAAACAGTTCAAGAAGTATTTCAAGCAGAAATACCTCTCTGACAGGTATTATGATGACAAGATTAAGGAGTTCCATGAGCTGAGATTGGGACAGCAGACCATGGAAGAATATGAAAATAAGTTTTTGGAGCTGTTGAGGTATGTCTGGTACATCAGAGATGAAAAAATGAAGGTCCAGTGTTTTCTGAGTGGATTACCTCAGTCTTACAAAGATAGAATTGAGTTCTATGAACCTAGGACTCTTGAAGAAGCAATAAGGAAGGCTAAGTATTGTTATGAGCAAAGCAAAGGTAAGCCGGATTACCGTAAGGCATGGAAGGACAAGAAGAACGAGAAATTTGACCAAAGAAAGAAAGGTTTCAAACCTTCTAACTTTAGGAATCAGCAGAAGCAGCCATCCCAAGCTGCAAGTAAACCAATTGGAATGACAAGAGAAAAGCCTAAAGATCCACAACAGAATAGAGGGCCACTCCAATGTTGGAAATGTGGAGGACCCCACATACGGAGGAATTGTCCACTCAAGAATGAGAATGCAAGGCTAGTTTACAACATTCAAGAAGCAAAAACAGTGGGTCAAGTAGCAAGGGCATTTCCTAGGATCTATGCAGCCCTGGAGGACCGCCAGGAAGATCACCAATGAACTGTGGTTGAAGTAGCAGGTAAGATTGTTGAGCAATCTGTTTCTATTTTGATTGACCCTAGTTATACTCACAGTTACATTACTCCTAGAGTAGTGGAGACTTGTGCTTTTAAGAAAGTAAAGCATAGGAAGTCTTGGTTAGTCCAGCTAGCCACGGGGACTAAGAGAAAGGTCAGTGAAGTGGTAGAGAAATGTCCATTGGTCATGGATGGATTGGTCACTTGTGTAGACCTGAATGTTCTACCTCTTGGTTCCTATGATTGTCTCATTGGAATGGATTGGTTAGAAGCTCACAGGGTGAAGCTTGATTGTTGCAATAAGACATTCGAATGCATGAATGAAGAAGGAAACCTAGTAGTTGTGGAAGGTATTCCAAAGGTGATTTCAGTACGACAGGTTTCAGCAATGCAGTTAAAGAATTTATGCAGGAAGGGTTACCAGTTGTATGCAGCTCATATCTTGGAGACATTAGGAGATGAAACTCCTAGGTTGGAGGACTATTAGGTGTTACAGGAATTCAAGGATGTGTTTCCTGATGAGATTCCAGGGCTTCCTCCAAAAAGGGACATTGATTTCACTATTGAACTTGTGCCAGGAACAGCACCAGTGTCCAAGGCACCCTACAGGATGAGTACACCGGAGATGCTAGAGTTGAATATGCAACTGCAAGACTTTTTGGACAAGAAGTATATCCAACCGAGTGTATCTCCTTGGGGAGCACCGGTTCTATTTGTAAAGAAGAAATATGGTACACTTAGGTTGTGTATTGATTACAAATAGTTGAACAAGGTTACTGTGAAGAATAAATATCCTTGTCCTAGGATTGATGACCTCTTTGATCAAATGAGAGGAGCAAGGGTATTTTCCAAGATTGACTTGAGGTCTGGTTACCATCAGGTGAGAATCAAGGATGAAGACATTCATAAGACAACCATCAGGACAAGGTATGGGCATTATGAGTTTGTAGTGGTAACATTTGGTCTCATGAATGCACCAGCTACATTTATGTGCCTTATGAATAGTGTCTTCAGCAAATATTTGGACAAGTTTGTTCTTGTTTTCCTTGATGACATTCTTGTTTATTCTAAGAATGAGGAAGAGCATGAAGAGCATTTGAGATTGACATTGAAATTGCTTAGGGAGCACCAACTGTATGTAAAACTGAGCAAGTGTGACTTCTATAGAGATAGAATTCAATATTTGGGTCACATTATCTCAGAGGAGGGTATATCTGTGGACCCTGAAAAGATTGAAGCCATTATGAATTGGCCTACTCCATGAAATGTGACAGATGTAAGATCTTTTATGGGACTTGTAGGATATTACCGGAGATTCATTGAGGGATTCTCCAAAGTTGCACATGCCATCACTTCTTTGCAAAAGAAGGGAATGAAGTTCGAATGGACATCTAGGTGTGAAGAAGGCTTCCAGCAGTTGAAGAATCTTCTCACCAGTGCACTAGTATTGAAGGTTGCAGATCAAGAAAAAGATTTCGTGGTGTGTACCGATGCATGCGGACAAGGGCTTGGAGGAGTCCTTATGCAGGACAACCACGTGATATGTTATGAGTCAAGGAAGCTGAAGGAGCATGAGAAGAACTATGCCACTCATGATCTAGATCTTGCAGCCATAGTACATGCTCTCAAGATGTGGAGACATTACTTGATGGGTAGAATATTTGAGCTCAGAACAGACCATTGTGGTTTGAAGTATTTGTTTGATCAGCCTACTTTGAATGCTAGGCAAGCAAGATGGCTGGAATTTTTATGTGAGTTTGATTTCGAAATCAAGCACATAAAAGGAAAAGAAAATAAGGTAGTTGATGCACTCAGCAGGAAGGTACAAGAAATGCATGTGGCAGCCCTTAGTATTTGCCAATCGGATTTGAGGCAGCAGATTGTTAGTCATGCTGCTGGAGATGAATTGTATGAGCAGGTAAAAGACAAATTGCAACAGCAAAGTCTTGAGAAGAGGTATGAGGGATATAAATTGGAAGAAGATGGGCTTCTCACTTATAAAGGTATAATTTATATTCCAGATGTAGCAGATTTGAGGAGAGTTGTTATGGATGAAATCCATCAAGCTCCGTATTCTGGTCACCCAAGATACCAGAAGACAATTGCTACAGCTAGAAAGCAGTACTTTTGGCCAGGTATGAAAAAGGACATGGCCGAATACATTTCAAGATGTATGAAATGTCAATAGGTAAAGGTTGAGCATCAACATCCAACAGGTTTGTTGCAGCCTTTGCCAGTTCCAGAATGGAAATGGGAAGTTATTTCCATGGATTTTATTACAGGATTTCCAATGACTTGGAGACAACATGATTCCATCATGGTTGTGGTGGACAAGTTGACTAAGGCAGCACATTTTATACCGGTTAATTCCACGCATAAGACTGATGACATTGCAAAGATCTTCATG
The DNA here is from genome assembly GCA_001517045.1 of Pseudotsuga menziesii. NCBI lineage: Eukaryota > Viridiplantae > Streptophyta > Pinopsida > Pinales > Pinaceae > Pseudotsuga > Pseudotsuga menziesii. The sequence continues at coordinate 425,716 of LPNX011011154.1, forward strand.
AAGGAGATATTCAAATTGCTTGGATTACCAAAGGCAATAGTCTCTGACAGAGATGTCAAGTTCACTTCCAATTTTTGGAAGGGATTGTTTGCAGATTTGGGTACAAAGTTAAACTTCAGCACTGCATACCATCCTCAGACAGATGGTGTTGGGGCATGCACCCTAATGGTCCTTGATTTGGGTAACTCCGTGGTTTTTGTGAGAGTTTGTAAGCGGAGTTACGACTCAAAATAGTCTTAGGGGTGTCGGGGTTGAGTCAAAGCCCTCTTTTTGTAATTAACCCATGGTTTAAGTTCAGGGTTTAGGGTTCGGGGTGCCCATGGTTTAAGTCCATGGTTTTGTAATAAGTGCACTGTATAAATAAGCACTCTTGTAAAGAAGTCAGCTTAGGCTTTTGATGGAAGATGAATTGATGCGAAGCTAAGGCTATTTTTGTAAGGAAGGTTAAGTCCCAGCTGTGTGCATGGATGACCTCTGCAGCTGTGTGCGCAGAGGGTTTTGGGTGATTAAGAAGATCTGCAGCTGTGTGCGTGGCTTTGAGGACTTGAAGGGATCTGCAGCTGAGTGCATAGATCAGAACTGTGGTTTTTGTAAAGAGTTGAATAAAACACAGTTTTGTGGACGTAGCCCCTACACTAGGGGTGAACCATGTTATATCTTGTGTTGTGTTTCTTTGTGTTGTTTCTATTATGTTCTTTTATGCATTGATAAATATATATCTGATAAGTAAGATCACTGCTAAATTACTAACTTCGCTGTGAATTCCCAGTAAAGGGTTAAGCAATTCACTGTTTGTTTATCTAACTGCGAAGTTATATATGTGAATGTCAAAGCTCTGTGTTGTATGATTATAAGTTATTAAATCCCAAAGGAACGGTAATCTCCCTCTTTTGCTTGCAGAAACCTGATTCTGCGGCACCCCATAGCTGTTTCGGGTGAGACTGCAACATGTTCGTAGGTTGTTGCCAAAAGGGCCAACACTGTGGGTCTTTTGTTGGTGTGAAGTTAATGGTATAAAACCTGGGTCTGCCCTATTGCCCAACAAATAGGTTCCGTTGCTGGTTGAACTCAGTATTTGCTCAAGAGGGGTTTACGTCGTACCTCGAGGGCTATGTTATAGATACCCTCCATGAAAGAAATCGATGACTGGATTGAAGAGACCTATCTGAAATTTTCTAAGCACGAGAACAAAGATCTGCGTCGTAGTTCGGACGACTTTTTACAAAGGTATGTTTTTTTTTATGTTTATGAGATTTTCTTTGGTACTATCCACATAGAATTGCACCAGTGGTTATCTAGGTTGACAGAGAGAAGGACAAACTTCCAAGAAGGTCAGTTTCCTTCTTGGACCCCCACCAGAGTTAATATATTGAAAAGGGTGAACAACGAGATATCATGCGTTGTTGATTTCTGGACGACACAAACCCTTGAAGCATTTGTGACGGAGTTTTCCATCGACACAAGTACCTCTTTTAGCGAAGTTGAACGGAAGTTTTTCAAAGGACCAAGGGGTAAGTACTTAAATTCATTTAGTTTGAGGATTAAAATGCTATTGGCTGAAAAAGGTATTTTGCTCATTGAATCAGACTGCTAGATTTAGTATTACTAACCTATGTTTGTAAGTGAAAGTCCCTTTGATGAGCAAAGCGGTTTGTTGCGAAGTGGAAAAAGGTACAAGAGCAATTTTGAGTCCTATACCTTAGGTCAGGATATCGTGTCTACTTCCATAAGTCCAGCAGACTTAGAGCCCGAAGAAACCCCTTCTGTTGGAAACCCTCCGGTAACCCCGCAACATAGACCTATTATCCCGAAGAATCCGTTGCAGTCCGCAAGTCACCCTAGCCCGAGTATTCCTGTCGCAGGTCAGTCTACCCCAGTAAGTTCCCCCCCACCTACTTCCAGTCCCCCTACAACCCCCCGTAGATCCACTATGGCCCACATGACTGATGATATTAAGCTCCCTGTTTTCAAAGGAACTAGATCAGAGGATCTAGAACAGTTCTGGTTTTTATGTGAAGCAGTGTGGAATGCTAAGAACATTACAGATCAAGATTTAAGGAGGGCACAGCTTGTTACTTCTTTCAGAGACTGGGCTTTGACCTGGTTCATGAAATTCTCCAGTACTCAGAGTCATGCCTTAGATGATATTAAAGCAGCAATAATCAAAGAGTTTAAGAAACCTAAATTAGAGTCGTAGTGTATCACTGAATTGAAAGCGATTTAGCGGAGGCGTGGAGAATCAGTGTGGGACTTTGATTAGAGGTTCAAAGTTCTGGTCGATCAAGTTAGTTTCACCATTGGACCTGCGCAACACAAGGAATGGTTCATTGCAGCTTTGTTACCGCATATCAAGACTCCACTCATGCAACAAAAGGTTGCTGATCAGCAGGAGGCCTTAGAGATTGCGATGAAGCTTGAAACAGCTCCTATCGATGATAATTCTGGTATCGCTCAAATACAAGCATAGTTGGCAGCGATGGCTCTGGAGCTTCACGATATGAAGAAAAGAAAAGCTAGTCGCAAGGATATTTGGTGCACATGATGTCGGACAGAGGGTCATGACAAGGAACAATGTCCTGCGGTAAGAAATTACCTGAATTCTGGTGTGCCAAACCCATTCAACCCTAGTGTTCTCTATTGTGAGATCTGTCGAACATCTGGACAACATCGACCTGAGGATTGCTATTTGTTAGAGTGGTATGTGCAAGTCTCCAAGAACCCCTATTGCAAATTCTGTAAGTCAATGGGACATAATGAAGATGAGTGTCGTAGCTTTGATCTCATGCGAGAGCGCACCTATGACACTTATCGGGTACAAAATGAGGCACAAGTCAATGATGGATATGGTTACCATGGCGGTGCACCAGGTCGTGGTACTTTTGGAGGTCATGGTCGTGGTGGTATGGCTGGTAGAGGACGAGGCCAAGTTGTGTGTTATAACTGTAACCAGGCCGGACATCTAGCTCGAGACTGTCAAAACCCAACTACGACATGTCGGTATTGCCGAGCAGTAGATCATGTGATCGAGTAGTTCCCGCAGCTGATACCTAAGATTCAGGAAAGAAACAGTGCTCCTACTCAAACTATTCAGATGATTTCTGTCGAGCAAAGACCCACCCCAGCCATTAATGTTGTTACCCGGAGTGGAGCTACGACACACATACAGAATAAGGAGAAACAACCCGACGAGGCTTGGGTTCGTAAGGCCCCCGACAAAGTCCTAGCATTTGATATCGAAAGAGAAAAAGAGACATTCATGGAATCCAAGAGAGATTTTGCTAACCCAAGCACATCAGTAGCGCCTGCGCAACAACATCAGCAGGAGTCGCAGCCGCAAGAAGCTTTGACGGATAAAGTAAGTACACTGTCCTCCTTTTTACAGAGTTGTATGAAACTCTTAAGGAATCAAAATGCTTTAAATGAGTTGCAGAAAGTTATTGCTTCTTGCGAACCTCAGAGAGGTGCTGGTCAAGAAAAAACTGTTAACAGAGACAGAAGAACTGGTAGGGAAATGAGATTGAATGCTCAGATAGGAGAGTATGATATGACTAATGTCATTCTGGACCTAGGATCAGAAGTAAATGTCCTAACCAAGCAGACCTGGGAACAAATGGGAAAACCTACCTTGGAATGGTCTCCTATACAGTTAAGGTTAGCCAATTAGCAGAAGATTGTGCCCCTAGGAAGATTCCCTAGTGTCCAAGTAGATATTGATGGGGTCAATACTTTAGTAGACTTTGAAGTTATTGAGATTATCGATGATAGTAATCCCTATCCAACCTTGTTAGGAATTGAGTGGGAAATGGAAAATACTGCAGTCATTAACCTTAAGAAGAGATAGATGACCTTTGAAGGGAAGGGTTTGAGAGTCATAGTACCACTGGACCCTTATCAAGGAGAAAGGTACACAGAACCACTCAGAGATGAAGATCAAGATGTCCTGGACCATATCTACAACATTACAGCGAAGGAAGAAGACTATGTTGACCCTACTGCTGAAGGTATCATGGATTGGCAGTGTGACAGCTCCTATATGACGGACTCAGATGATGGTTTAGAGAACTGGAAGAATAGACTATGAGATACATGGACATAGATGTGCCAGAATTACCAAGTCTCTCAGATGGCTTAGATGGCTTAGCTCACAGACAAGAGCCTTACCTATTTTTGATGGTTCGACAGACCCCGACGAGTTTATTGTGCAATTCTCAGCGCAGGTACCAGACTCACAGAAGATGGAGACTCTAGATTCAGCATTCCGAGCCATAGCAGCCAGATGGTGGAATGGTCATAAGAAGTACATTCATAGCTGGGACGCATGTGAGAAGTCCCTTTGCCTGAGATTCAGGGATCAACCTCAGGAGGTGCGAAGCATGTTTAATGGTAAGACTAGCCCCCAGGAACATTTGAAGCAATGCTACGAAGCCTGGAAGCATGTACCTCGTGCAGAGTGGGTACATAGGTTTGTGCATACTTTGGAACCTATAGCAAAAAAATGGTATGCAGAAGTCGAGCTTCGCCATGGTATTGTAAGTTGGGATACTCTTCTTGATAGTTTTGTGCTGACATTTTCTATTAATGACGTTTGTCCTGCTTTAGACGCAGCTATCAGGTTGATCCATACCAAGGTGTTTGATGATCAAAAAATAGTAGAGTACCAACCTGACTAGAAAGCACAAGAAGCTAATGCAGTAGAATGTTACACCCTCGCAATTGACGAGGATGTCGATCTGCGCAACATTGACATTCCTCAGTTCGAAGGACACTGTGCAGTACTTGAAGCACCTACAGTAACTCAGCCCCTAAAGACGCGGACCATAAAAGAAAACCCTAAGTATGCTACCATTGGAGATTATTGGGATGAATAAATGGTGCGAAAGGTGACCCAACTTCTCCAGGAATATTGGGACCTATCTCTGACAGAGCTCTCAAACATGAAAGGAATAATTGAGGCGGTGGAAGACATTCTGTCATGGGTGGAAGTTTGACTCCATGTCGAAGATGGTGTCCAGAAGTGTCGAATGTCCTTATTATGGCGTAGCCTAAGCTACTGGTTGTGCCGAAGGAGGATAGATCTGTCAAAACCTAAAATACGGCCGTTGGGGGAAGTAAAAAATGGCAGCGCCGGTACATTACCTGTATTAACTGCATATATTAATGAGCTCTTGGGAAATCTACCACCGTTAGGACAAGATCTCTGTCAGATTTGGTATCATCAATGCACAGTTATGACAGATTTCATGAATGGATTCTATAAGAATACACTCGCACCCACGATGTTCGCATGTTACATTTTCTTCAGTTTTACAATTGCATTCATGTCAGCTGATCGTGAGTTTCAGGAACTGTTGAGGGAATTTGAGCAGATGGGTTTTCCAAACCTTTTCAGCCACCCACCTGCGTCTGCACCCCATGAAGAAACTCCTCCAGCACCAACTCAGCCAATGCAGACACGATCTACCAAGAAAAATTTTAAGCTTGAAGTTCATTCTAAGCGGATCGAAGACAGACACAAGCCATCAGGGCAAACATCGGAGGATCCCGAGATGCATCCGTCTGGTTCAGCATAGATCCCACTTGGAGGGGATGAGAATATTCCACCACAGCACCCACCATATATTCTGCCTATTCAACCAGAAGTTCAACCACCTCGGCGGAACACTAAGTTCACTATATGCACCCCTTTGCTGCCACCGGGTGTGCAGCTGGTCGGAACTATGACGGGGAAAATAGATCGGCTTAAGTATGCCAACCACGACACAAATGTTAGTGGGAAATTTCCACAGTTCGCACCGGCCCAATACTTGCATTTCATCAAATATCCAGAAACTGGGGCGACATTGCTGGAAGTAAAACAGTGGGCTGTTGGCTTGGATAAAGCTGGGTTGTTGAAGATGCTCAATGTTCCCCATTTTGGTCGCAGCACACAGGTGACCATAGTGGTCAAGCAGCTGCTGGCGTTAGTACATGACAACCACCTATGGATAGGAGACAAGAAAATTCCTATTAATGGCAAGCGCATTCATAGGATCACAGGCTTACCAATGGCAGGGCTTGATCCGGGGACCGAATTTCCTTCAAAGCATGAAGATACGAAGCTTGCACAAAGCATGAAGGATCGCTTCGGCCTGACGAAGGGGAAGCGAGGGTATCACACTTCCATGATTGAAGACCAGAACATTCACTTCGCAGCTGAGCTCTTACCATGCAAGTTAATACGAAAGTGTAGACCAACTGAAGTGTCTGCCCCGGTTATCCGAATTACTATGAACTGTGTCGAAGGCTACAGTTACAACTGGGCAGCATACATTGTGAAGGAATTCCTTGAAGACGCTCGCGACGCGCAGGAGAAAGGAAGGCCCTTCCACTACTCATGGTTGATAATCCTTATCGCACTGGTAGGATGGCAGGAACCTATTGAGGCACAGTTTGCTGTTGTACATCCGAACATGCCTGGCAGAGCATGATACGCATCTCTGTGGGTTTCACAGGATCAAACCCTACAACAGATGAAAAACTATGTATTTTCCTTTTATATGATGAGTATCTCATATGAGATTGTAAAAACCCCACGGCTCAGTAATGAGTTATTCTCTCAGTATGATGGAGCGGTCAACTTTAGGGCCGATATGCACCATATTTTTATCCAGGCTTGCGCAGATAAAAAGCATCAATGGTTTAAGTTACCATATGTAGTGACTAAAGATGACATCCTCATGATAGTGCAGCAGTGGCCGGCAGAATGGTTGAAAGACGCAGGGACAAAACCTAAGATTCCAGTCCCTCCAGTCACCAATGTGGGCATAGGCCCTAGTCACACGCAGCAACAAGACCCCCCCGAAGATAGTGAAGAACAAACTGAGTCATAGCACAGTGAAAGCGACCAGGGTGGAGATGATGGCGATGAAGAAGAAGGAGAGGACTCAGTCAAAACTGTTTCAGACCCTAATCGACAAGATAAGCGCAAGATGCCAGAGATAGAGGAAGTGATCAAACCGCAGTCCCGAAAGAAATCGAAGGCATCAAAGGACAAGAATATCGACGAAGAGGCCGGCCTGACAAGTGAGGAGCTTGATCAGGCTCTATCAAATTCCACAGAAGTTCTCACCAAGAAATGGTCAGAGTTTGCAGCTGCGCATCTGCATGCCATCACTAGTGTAGCAAAGCACGTCTCGGAGCTGAAGGACTTAGCAGAAAAATCAGTGACAGGCACTGGAGCAAGCAGTGCCCCGGTAAGCACACAGGCCGACCTAAGGCAATGGCCAGTTAGAGAAAACAAGGGCCAAGTGTCAAGTGCAGCCCTCATATTAACCGACGCAGCGTCTCGTTCGGAGATGAGTATGAAAGTCGGAATAGATTATACTAAGATGTCTATGACGGAGCTACACCTCTGTCAAACCGCAATCATGAAGGAAATCCAAGCAAGAGACCACTAATATCAAATGCAGTTGGAAAATACCATAAGTCAGCAGCAAGGCCTTACAGCGCAGTTAGAAGTAGCGAAGCAGAGAAAGAGGGATGCAGAACATAAGCAAGTTACACTAGTACAAGCTTTGGATGAGGCATGTCGAAGTCTCCCTGAATTTGACGTACAGCTCGAGGAAGAGCCCGAACGAAGAATAGTCAGGCTGAAGGACTACGTGCAGCAATCTTGTAGTGAAATAGGCAAGCTCAAAGCAAAACATGAGGCTCATATTGCAGAGCTTCAACTTTGCATAATCCCAGAAATCCCACCAGAGGTCAGGGAGCAGCGCCGCGCAGACATTCAGGACTCAACAGAAAAAATTTCAGATATCATGAGCAGCGCAGCAAAGCTGCTAGAAGACAGTGTTAAGGCCTGGACAAACCTGCAGGAACATCCAGAAATAGGACAGCTTCAAGAAACTATCAGGGAGTGACAAACAGAGTTGGATGCAGTAAAAACAGAAATTAAGACTCTGCCTCCTATGCAGAAAATGCTCAAGATGAATCGAAGCAATGAACTTCAACACGAAATTGAGTCGTGCCGAGCAAAAGCAACATTAGTGGAAAATTCTATGCAGCCACTTGTCAGCAAAGCTTTGGAGTTGAGTACTGCTATGGACAGCCAACTCAAAGTTCTGAAGGAATATGATGCATTCGCACAGGAAAAGGCCCGCGAATTATCCACAGTAGCATTGCAGGCATTGGTGGAGAAGGAGCAAGCAGTCGACAATATCATGCATGGTCTCAACAAATAGTTCACTGTCTTTGCCAACAAATTTCTCCCACTACCTGAACAGCAGAGTGTCTCGGGACGGGCCACTAGTGAGTCTTAGGGGCCTGTTGGGGTGCGCACTATAACGGTCCTTGAGTTGGGTAACTCCATGGTTTTTGTGGGAGTTTGTAAGTGGAGTTACGACTCAAAATAGTCTTAGGGGTGTCAGGGTTGAGTCAAAGCCCTCTTTTTGTAATTAACCCATGGTTTAAGTCCAGGGTTTAGGGTTCGGGGTGCCCATGGTTTAAGTCCATGGTTTTGTAATAAGTGCACTGTATAAATAAGCACTCTTGTAAAGAAGTCAGGTTAGGCTTTTGATGGAAGATGAATTGATGCAAAGCTAAGGCTATTTTTGTAAGGAAGGTTAAGTCCCTGCTGTGTGCGTGGATGACCTCTACAGATATGTGCATAGAGGGTTTTGGGTGATTAAGAAGATCTGCAGCTATGTGCGCAGAGGCTTGCAGTTGTGTGCGTGGCTTTGAGGACTTGAAGGGATCTACAGCTGAGTGCGCAAATCAGAACTGTGGTTTTTGTAAAGAGTTGAATAAAACACAGTTCTATGGATGTAGCCCCTACACTGGGGGTGAACCACGTTATATCTTGTGTTGTGGTTCTTTGTGTTGTTTCTGTTATGTTCTTTTATGCATTGATAAATATATATCTGATAAGTAAGATCACTGCTAAATTACTAACTTCGCTGTGAATTCCCAGTAAAGGGTTAAGCAAGTCACTGTTTGTTTATCTAACTGCGAAGTTATATATGTGAATGTCAAAGCTCTATGTTGTATGATTATAAGTTACTAAAGCCTAAAGGTACAGTAATCTCCCTCTTCTACTTGCAAAAACCTGATTCTGCGGCACCCCATAGCTGTTTCAAGTGAGACTGCAACCTGTTCGCAGGTTGTTGCCGAAAGGGCCAACACTGTGGGTCTTTTGTTGGTGCGAAGTTAATGGTATAAAACCTGGGTCAACCCTATTGCCCAACAGATGGTCAGATAGAAAGAGTTAATCAGGTGCTTGAAGATATGCTTCGCATGTACGTAATGGACAAACCAACCAAGTGGGAAGATTACTTGCACTTGGTAGAGTTTGCTTATAACAATGGACAGCAGGAATCCTTGGGGATGAGTCTGTATGAAGCCTTGTATGCAAGAAGGTGTAGGACACCAGTGACTTGGGATAATCTAGTGAACAAGATTGTGCTTGGACTAGAGTTGTTCAGGGAAATGGAGCAAGAGTCTATAAAGATCAGGCAAAAGCTGAAAGTAGCATAGGACAGACAGAAAATCTATGCAGATAAGCATAGGGTGAACAGGAAGTTCAATGTTGGGGATCATATTTACCTTAGAGTGAGGGCAAGGAAGAGTTCCTTGAAGCTTGGAATTTGTGCCAAGTTGTCACCAAGATATTGTGGGCCATTTGAAGTGCTTGACAGAATAGGACCAGTTGCATATAGACTTGCATTACCTGCTAGCACTAGAGCTCATAATGTTTGTCATGTTTCTTTGCTTAAGAAATATGTACATGATCCTAACCATGTGATAAATTGGGATGTGATTCAGGTGGAACCCGAAGGAGAGTTTCGAATCGAGCCAATGCGCATCCTCGATAGGAAAGTCACAATGCTGCAGAATCGATCCATAGGGTAGGTAAAGGTGCAATGGGAGCACTACGAACCTGAAGAGGCTACGTGGGAGCTGGAGGATGCCATGTGATTGGCACATCCATTTTTTTTCAATTCTGCGGAACACTGAGGCGATGCCAGTGTAGCATTTTGTTCAATTTTGTAAAGCACTGAGGACAGTGCTATTGAAGGGGGAGGGGAATGTGACATCCCAGTTTTGACCCTGTTGCATTAGATGTATATGATGTGTATATTGTAAATGATCATGGTGTGGAGCTAAAGGCCAAGGCCCCACCATTGATCGGTTATGCTATGTTTTGGATTTAAATTTGTCACCGATGGTATATCGGGGCATGCGGCATATATTATGTTTGTGATCATGTAAATATGCATCTATAATTAATTAAATGAATCCGACCAGCTACTATCGCAGCAACTAAAATGAGAAAGGGGCATGATTTTCACAAGGGTAAGGGTGGGGGAAAATTGTCAAACCCTAGACCAATGAGGAAAAATATCCATGTGTCACCTTTATTTGTTTACCCAACCACTTTCATTGCAGAATTGCTGCTGGTGGTTGAGGCAGTTATTGTCTTTGGGAGTGGGGTGGCAGGACTATCAGTCCTCACCCACACGCACACTCCACCACGATTGACTTCACTATGGCCAAGAAAAACCCCTGCGATCACTCACGCAGGCGATACCACTCTTTCCACGATGTTGCTGTTACTCATGCACTTCCAATTCCATGTCCTCCGGTAGGTTATTTTTCCTCTGTGGATTTGTGGATGGGTGGCTGAATCCTCTCCTCGCAGGCTGGTTTACCCGAGTAGTTCTTCCTCTACAAACTCTCTGAACAGCGCAGGCTAATTTTGGGTGCTACGGTCTTCCTTCCCTATGATTGTTGGGGTCTTCTCTATGATAGAGGTCTGGTGCAAGCTTTCATCCACGCACAGACTGAGAGTATGTATTTTTCCTCCCTAGTACGGCCAATGTTATTTTTTCCATGTCTTTAGTTGTCCAGGTGGACTGTCGATTTCCCCATGCTGTGAATGTGTTTACTGTTACGTTGTGGGGGCTGATGTAGATTGTTGGGAGTCATTTTGGCCATGAGAGGGCCAAGAATGACTCAGAAATCATTCCCCGTGTTCAGCTGTAATTCTGAGTAATTGCATACGTGCAATGGTTGGTCTTCAGACTGTGTAAGGATCAGGGATGGGGGATCAGGTTGCTTGATAAACCTAGTGGCTGGAAACCACACAGACAGAGCTAGAGGGCTGGCCTTCTTCTCCATCACCCCTGAATAGCACTAGAAGGGAATGCAGGGCCTGAGGGACTGTGTAGCAGAGAAGGGACTGATTCCTTGTGTTGGGTGTGTGTGGGTGTCTTAGAGGCCAGGCTAGTTCCAATGTAGGTGTTCTTGGCTCCGTAATGAGCTCACCAGCTTAGCAATGAGCCTCTCCCAACTCCTTGATGGCCTGATAAACCCAACTTTGTTGGCTTGGATGTGTGTTTTGTATATCCTTGTCTATGTGTAAGCTTGCTAGTTCCCTTATTCCTTAGAGAATCATGCCCAGCTCCGGGGTGGCAGCACTACTGAGAGATTAAGGAGCACGCTGGCCTATGGCTGGGTGGAATGTGGCAGCGACGTAGCTGGTTGCGGAACGAAGTTTTCATAAGATAAGTGATCTTGACCATTTTTACTTCTGCAACCATGTTTACTATTAATTATATGATGAACATGTTAAATGAATGCTTGTGTGAATGCATGTTGATTCCACTGTGCATGATAATTAACTATAGCTGTGTATGATAAACAATGGCATTTGTGCATGTTTTAGTTCAATGCAATTCCTTTCAGCATTCTGTTTCAACAATTTTATGAATTCACGTGTTCATGGGGCTCTTAGCCCGGGTGGTTAATGCCATGTTCGCGTCCTCTTTGCCGGTCGGAGGGATGGGGACGTGACAATGGAAAGCAGACAGGCCAGTATACCTCAGGATGAATTTTCAAATCCAGAGGATCAGGAATTTCAGAGATACAATAGAAACAAGATCAGACAATTATGTAGAAGAAATTGAAGAAAACTAGGGCTTCCTATTCCAGGCATTTCTCTCCACCAATCAGTTGATAAATGAGGACTATCAAACTCACCCTAGGAGGGCACATATTTCTATGGAAGAAGTTTCTCATTTTGTGGATTTTCAATTTTTTACCTAACACTACTGTCGAGGAAAAACCAGGAATCATATATTTTGTAATTATGTTCATAGTTTTGGGAAAATGAGCATACTTCTCAGCTCACCTTGAGGAGGTGCATATTTCTATCCAATCATATCTGAAAGATACCTAAGTTGAAAAATTAGGGTTTCTCTATCAAACCCTAGGTTAACAAGAAGTAGTATTCCAGAAAAGTTGTCAAGCTAGCATCAAGTTGAATCAATCTCATTGGTAAGTTCTATCCTCTCTATTTCCTTTTGAGGTTCTCATTTTTATCATGATGGAAAACAATACCAAGCTTGAAAACAAGATTGAAAAAGTCAAGAACCTCTCAGCATGAAAGTATAAATTGCTTCTCATACTTGAAGAAGCATGTTAAAGAAGAAGTTGCAGATCCAGAGGGAGATGAAGACACAACACACGAAGGACTTAGTCAAAGCCAAGAGGATTATTTCTTCCTCCATTGGATCTCACATGTATCATCCTTGTAGACTCCCAAGGATATGTTTGGTACAATGACCAGCCTGTATGAAGGAAATAATATCAACAGGAAGATGAAATTGAGGAACCAACTGAAGAATGTGAAGATACAAAACTCAGAGACCATGCGGTTCCACTTCACAAGGGTTTCTCAAATCAAAGAACAACTTGAAGAAGTCAAATAAAGACATCATGCTCACACTGCTGAAGATTCCTCAAGTGACGATGCATATGAATTCTACTCGTGAATACAAATATCATACTCTTATCCATTTCAGCATTGGATAAGAAGGAATGCAGTTAATGACACTCAGAACTAGTACACAGGTTCCCAGAATCAATTGAAGGCTCCAGGACATAAAGATCAAGAAGGAATCTACCAAACAAACAAAGACAAGTATTTGAATTGTCTTTTCCTATATATGTTGTGTTCAAGGAAATGTATTATGCATGATAGAATTTTTGCATTAATGGACAATATACTACTAGTATGCATATAATGGGTAAGTAGCCCATGGTTCTATACAACACTCCATTGCTACTGTTACGAAGAGAAACTTCATATGGCTTGGGGTGTACCACAATAGACATCTAGACATGAGAAATCAATCCTTCCCAATATGAAAGAGAAACCAAACATCTGACACTAAAGGATCTCAAACCATACCTTATTCGGGACGGTTGAATTAGATCCCCATTGAGCTTTTTCCAATCCCACTTGTGCTAGCAATTTGCTCTCAACAACAACAAACAAGACAAGCATGATATATAATATGGTGTTAGATCTACTCTAGCATATATAATGAACAATGTATAAGCAATTAAACATATACATGGATTCAATATTCATTCAAATGCAAATTATTGGGTAGGAAAAGATATTTCTATTAATCAAATCAAAGATTACACAAGTGACAAACTCTGTCGGCACGTATGTGAACCAGAGAAACCGAGTCCTCCACCTGGGCCTCCACCACCTCAATCCTCCATCTCTCGATAGAAATATCACAAGAAAATGCAAGCATGGGAAGAACATAAAGTTCTCCAAAGGGACAAAGGGATGCAAAATCAAGCATATGAAAGCAATGGCAACAATGGACTATAGTTTCGTTGCTCTCCAATTCCTCCTCCTTTAATTTATCCAATGGGTTCCTTATATAGCACTCCAAAGGGGTAATGGAGGGTCGAATCTGAGTGATCTCAAGGCATATGGAAGGCAATGATTCAAGTGGTTCAGACACACGTGAAGGAAAACTCCAAAATCATTCAGCTTTTTGCACACATCCTAATGTATGCGGGTTTGATGTTGATCCGGTGGATTATTCATCTTCAAAAGTTACACTGATCCAATATGGTACAAGTATTATTAATCTATGGTTTTAACTCATATGCTAAACATTATATGCAACCATCCCTCAACATTTGTGGTGCAGCGCAGTTGTCGCATGGGCCGTGCAGTTATCGCATGGTGCGCAGCTTATCGCATGTCGCGTAGTTATCGCATGGGCCGCAGCTTATCGCATGCCGCGCAATTATGCATGGGCCACACAATAACATTGAATGGTTCATGAAAATCCCACGCGGTCACGTATGCTGCGACGTCATGAAGCTAGTTATATGCTGCGACGTTTGAGAATGCTGCGACGTTTGAGGATGTTGCGATGTTTGAGGATGCTGTGACTGGTATGTTGTGACAGCAGATTAGTTATATGCTGCGATATGTATATCGTAGTTGTTGCGAAATACGTATATCGGTTGCTGTGACATTTGTGGAGTTAGTGGTGACATCAAACGGTTACGTTACATGTGGCATAGTCTAATTGCAAGTCACTGCAACGTGTTGTGAGTCAGCATATGTGTGTAGAGTTGGTTGCAACGTTTCGGGAATATGGAACGTCGTGGTAACATAACGCTTGGGCAACAATTTGATGGACTGCATGGTTTAGTTTTAGCATATGATTGTAATGATAATAAAGAAGACAACAGCTGTGATGATAGCAAACAAGTCGAATCCATTATTCATCCTCTCGCTAAATTCTTAAATAGAGGATGCTGGCCACCATTCAAGGGGGCAGGAGGCAGAAGGGAGAGATTCAGATTGTTAGAACACAGAGCTTTGTTTTCTGTTATGAGAAGCTTGGATAGCTTCCCTGTGAAATGTCCAGAGGCTGTTTCTTTTTGAAGTCGACTATTCTCTATTATAATTGGTTTTCTTTGCTTTCTGAAGGCCATTTTGTAATTTTCAAGAGAGGTCTTAAAGACTCTGTACAGCATTCTATTTACAGTGCTGAAGTTGATTCCAGAACCATTTTGTACCATTTTAAAACCATTAATTGGATCAGTACCCATTGGAGAGGGACCCGGAGACATAGCCCAGTGAAGGGGGTGAACTCTATTATCAACTTATGTTTGTGATTCTCTAATTCTGTGTTTCTTATTTATATTCTGCTTATCAGTGTTGTTTTTCATTTCGGTTCTGAGCATTTAATTTCTGTTAATGTTGTTCCATTAATTAACCTGTTGAATGCTTTCTTTTAAAACAAACTTTTAATGCACTCAAGTTGAGATCCGACGGATCATATTATGGTATTAGAGTAGGTTAACTACTTGTCCAAGTTGTGAATGCTTACTAGGTTTAGGTTAAAGCGTGGTGAAGGAGAATTAGTTGAAGGAGATCCTGAGATTGGCTCAAGGAGAACATTCTCAAGAACCATGTCTTCTCCACGAGGGGAAGAAGAAGGACATACAGAACGGAAAAAACCTGTTATTTCTGAAACGGAGTTTTTGGAGGCTTTTATGAGCATGAAAGCCATGATGGAAATTCTACTCGATGAGCGAGTAGAAAGGAAGAAGAAATAAGAAGGATCTTCATCCAAAGATGCAGAAGTGAAAAAGGAAGAAAAGGGTAAAGGAGTAGGAGGTGATGGTGATCCTCCTGACACTAATCAAACTTTCTCTTCTTATCATACTTCTCATTCAAATAATGCAAGTTCTAATATGCCTTATTTCAAATTGGATGTAAAATTTGAATTACCTATTTATAATGGAGATTTAGATGCTAAAAAGTTAGACAATTGGATCAAGTAGCTTGAAGTATATTGCAGGGTGCAGGGCATTACTGATGACCCTTCCAGGATTCAGTTGGCCACTTTGAGAATGAGTGGAATGGCTCTTACTTGGTGGGAGAGCAAGATTCAGCAAGATCTTTGAAAGAATGGTAAAATTATTTTAGTTTGGAATGAGTTCATTGAAGTATTAAGGAAGCAATTTTATCCTTTAGGTCATATGCAGCAATTAATAATGAGCTGGCAAACTTTTAGACAAGATAAAGGACAAAGCATTCAAGAATATACTCATGAATTTAGAAAGAGGGCTATTGCATTGAATGTTGCATTAGATACCCAGGAAACTCTTCTTAAGTACATTGGTGGTATGCATTCTTATCTACGACATACTTTGTTGATGTTTAACCCCGGTACTTTGGATGATGTATGTGTTCAAGCCACACATTTAGAAGCTAGGGTGAAGCATGCTAATGATACTTTTGTGAAGAAATCCTTTAAATCTGAAAGCAAATCGAAAGATAAGGGGAAAAAGAAGATGGATACTGTTAAGAAAGAGGGTGAAAAGCCTTCATGTTCGCATTGTCAGAAGGGACATGATGTCTCTAAGTGTTGGAAACTTCATCCGGAGTTAAGGCCAAAGAAGTACGGAGGAAACAAAGATAACGGCAAAGCAAAAGCTACTGCAATAGTTATTCAATACTTAGGATCCTACTTAGCTGATGAAACAAAGGTTACAGCTGTCGGAATCCAGGGTAAGAATAAAAGTATCTCACTTTCCATTGATGCAAAACCAAGTTCTAGTGCAAGTACAAATATGCCATCTACTTCTAAGCAAAATGATAAAAATAGAAGTGCACTGTTTCATGTTCGTGTCATTGCAAATCACACAAAGATTGATACCTTGTTTGCTAGTGGTTCACAAGTAAATCTGATAGTAGAAGAAGTGGTTAAGAAATTGCATTTAGTTACCATGCCTCATGAAAAACCCTATCCTCTTGGTTGGGTTACTGATGATACACGATTGCAAGTTACAAAGAAATGTGTATTAAAGTTTGCAATTACTGAAAAGTTCATGGATGAGGTAGAACTAGATGTAGTACCACTTGACATTCGTGGAATTGTACTTGGGAGTCCATATTTGTATGACCAGAATGTTGATGTATATGTAACTTCGGAATGTATTCTTCTATGTATCTTCTATGTATTGTAACCCAATGTTTATTCTGGGATGTTTCTATTGTGAGTCATGTGGTCATACCCCGATGTTCCGATCGGGAGGATTAATAATGTAAACAAGTCATATCAAGTCATTAGGTAAGTCCCCACTGTTTAGGGGCACTTGAGTTATTATACATTAATTAAGGTGTAGGCTCGAGTAGTAATTATTAGGGTTGAGCCTACGTGTGAAATGGAAACATAAGTGAACGGACTAATATAAATAGAGAGTGTGTGACTCTCTATTTATCACTTGTGAATTACATCACTTGCTCTCTCAAGTGTGGCGCACCTTTGGAGAAGGAAATACTTTGGCTTGACAGAAGACAGAAGGCTGTTGTTGTGTTGGGAGGTCATCTTACTGTTTTGGGATCACATCTTGTGGTGATACTTTCTTAGAGGAAGTTGAGGGGTTTTCTCCATTTATGGTTTCCCCTCCTAAAATCTTTGTGTCTCTTGTCTCTTGTGATGTGATTATGTGATTGATGTGCTTGTTATTCTCTCAGTGAAAAGATCTTAACATAATGCTAGCTTAAATGTTGAAAAACTAACATGGTATCAGAGCTAACCTGAGAAGAAGACATTGTGTAGCTACAAGAACTAGGGATTCCTATTTTGTGGATCTTCCTCCATAGTTTTTCAGCAAAAGTATGCTAGGATGACTCTCCATTGAAGGGTGCATCTTTCTGTCGATGCATAATTTAATTTCAAGCATTTTCAGTTTCGATGCAGAAATTAGGGCTTTCTACAGAAGAGGAATTTTTGAGTGAGACCTGCATAGGATTTTTATCCTCATAAAAACCAAAGTTTAGAGACCTGGATCAATAAATTTGGTTGGGTAAATCTCTGGGAAAGTCAAACCCTAGTTTGACCCCTAGCTAGAGAAACCCTAAATACTAAAACTCCTAAGTTTTGGTACCGTCGCTATATTCTGAGATTGGTGAAGTATCAAAAGATGAAAATTGTAGGGGCCAAAGATACAATCCTGATGAACACTGTGTCCAAAGATCAGCCTCAAATTCGCTATATTCTGGGAGATATGATCTCTCGAAGTTAGGGTTCCAGCCTCTTCCAGAAGTCATCCATAAACAAGACACCTGGGGATATCTGGTATATCTTGGGCTACAGAGTTCCAAATGAAATTCCTGAAGATTTTCCAAAAATGGCACGGACTTTAATTTCTGTGGTCTGAATATTAGACTCAGAAGATGAACCAGAGACACGTGGCAAGCCGTACAACTTTGCTGTTCTGAAAAATCCTGTAACAGATCACCTTGGGAAAAGGATCATAAATCCCAAATGGTGAAACCAATTCTGATGAAACCTATGGTGCTAGATCAAGGACATGCGAGGTTACCTCAGTACGAAATTTCAGAGTCAGAAGAGCAGTAATTTCAGAGATATCTCAGAAACAGTAACAGGCATTTCTGCAGAAGAAATCAGAAAATTAGGGTTTCCTGTTCCGGGAGCTTCCCTCCACTGTTTTCAGAAAAGGAGTACATTGGACAGCTCCATTTGAAGAGATCTATATGTTCATCCAATCAGATCTGAAAGATTCCAAGTTTTGAAAATTGGTTTCTGTTACAAACCCTAGATCAGCAAACTTCGGGACAATGACGGATACCTCAAATCGGTAAGATCTAATCCTTTGCTATTTCCATTTGAGGTTATCATTTCAATATAGCTTGCTGATAAGCTTGGTGAAGTTGAAAAATTCCAAGCATAGAAGTATTTGATCTCTCTGAAGAAAATAGATTGGACATCTACATGAGTATAGAGGTTCCAGTTTCAGAGGGAGACGAGGTTAAGAAGTCTTTCACAAGAAGAACTTGGTCAAGGTCAAAGAAGACATCATGCTCATGCTGCAGAGGATGATGAACCATCCAGAAAGAGATACAGATATGAAAGTGAAGATTCTTCAAGCAAGGATGAATATGTTCTGATATCAGCTCTCACATATAACATTACTCATGGAACTGATGATTGGCTTATAGACAGTGGGGCTTCCAAACATATGACAGGATTCAAGGAATCCTTTGTAAGACTCTCAGAACATGAATCACCTCACAAGGTGAAACCAGGAGATGACTACCAATATCCAATAAAAGGTAGCAGGGAATCTTCATACAAGCTAGACTCTGGTAAGTCTCTAACAATGAAATAAGTATTGTTTGTTCCAGGACTCAAGAAGAACCTTCTCTCCATTTCAGCATTGATGCAAAAGGAATGCGGGTTGCACTCATAGATGGTCAAGTCATCATGTGGCCAAAAGAAAAGACTATCGATGATGTGGTAGTGATTGGAGAACAAGAAGGAGGCTTGTACAAATTGAAGGGCCATCCAGAACAAGCCTTGATCCATGACATAGTAGAGCCAAATAAGCTTTGGCATAGAAGGCTTGCACATATGCATTACAAAGCACTACCTATTGCAAGCAAAGTTGTTGAAGGTCTTCCAGAATTTCAAGCTATTTGAAGGGAAGAACAAAATCAGAATATGACCTAAAGAAACTAGTTGAAGAATGTGAAGATCCAGAATGCAGAGACCATGCAGTCATAAGAGTCTCTCAAATCAAAGAACAACTTGAAGTGGTAAAATAAGAAGTGAAGAATGCAGAAGTGGTGATGGCCACCTTGAATGGCCTCCCAGGATCGTGGAATTCATTTATTCAAGGAATGTGTTCCAGAAGGAAGTGATTACTTTCAGCAGACTTTGGAAAGAAGAAGAAGCTTGAATCATGGGAGCAATTGAAGATCAAGATCTCGCCATCCAAAGAAGATCCCTCAAGCAATGAAAAATATGAAGAACTCAACTCTTGAAGAACTTCTTATCCACCTCAGCATTTGGATAAGAAACGATGCGATCATGAATGAAGAAGACGATGAAGCTGAAGGCTCAAGAAGGAGTATACCCACGAAACAAATAAAGATAAGTATTCAATTGTCATTTCATGATATTGTTTTGTTATGCATTTGTTTATATTCAGTTATTGTATTATGCATGATAGGATGTTTACATTAATGACAGTATACTACTAATATGCATGTGATGGGTAAGTAGCTCATGGTGCTATACAACTCTCCATTGCTACTTATCTAGAATGAAACATCTTTGCTGACATATTGGATTAGTGCACAATCCCAATGTTGTCCTGGTAGAGATGGAAGGCATCTAGAAAGTTTCAGTGAGATATGGATGAATGTTGTATTGGCTAAAGTAGTTGCATGATCATATATTTATGCATAAGAATTTGCCAGTATGAATATTCCTTATGAAATGTTTCTAACCATGCAAATGCATTTGACTAGTAGGAAAGATAGCATACATAATCGCCTACAAGCAAAGAAGAATGAATACTTGTTCCGAAGAACAAGTGACGACAATTTCAAGACAAAGAATAATATGATGAATGCAGTGACATCATTGATGCAGAACCTTCCAGTTCAAGAAGAATGATGTCAGGGTGTAGTATCGAGACCTGAAGAGAAGTTCATAGTTCCATCATGCAGTAGATGGAAACATCGTGGGATACAAAGCAAGAATCATAGCATGAGGCTTCTCATGAAGAGAAGGCATAGTCTACAAAGAAACATTTATAGCTAATAGAAGTGAAGTCACATGACATGCATAATCATGTGTGCAATTGAAAGAAGGCCTTGTACGGGTTCAGAAGACACCCATGGGGTAACACATACATGATGAGCTTGATGAATATCTTAACCTTTGCTACAAGGTTGATAGAGGATGACAAGCTCACAAATGGGTGCAAGATGAACTTTTGAAGAAGTTCAAGATAGAGGATCTTAGTATCCAGTGATCCTAGATGGATACTACTTGTCACTCCAGTACAGAATGTTTCAGTGCATAGAGTACGGAAGATAGAGGGAGTATGATGCTCCGCTTCAGAGGGAGTGATTGCAGAAGATCCTGAGGTTCGACATGGTACGACAGGATGGGCAGATTACTGATGATTCTAGGATTTACTGAGAGTAAAGTGGATTCCAACCTTTGATTCAAGGTTGAAGGCGGAAGACCAGTGATGCTCCTGTTATGTGTCGATGCACTACTGTTCTAGGTATGGAGGTGTGGTAGAGTACAGATGGAATCTTCCTTGGACAAGGGAAGTATGCAGTAGAGATCCTGAAGAGGTT
>LPNX011011160.1:0-55546 GCA_001517045.1 Pseudotsuga menziesii
TGAGAATGAGACAGGAAAAAGGTTGAAATGTCTCAGATCTGATAATGGAGGTGAGTACTGCAGTAAGGAGTTTGACAGTTACTGTTCACACAATGGGATTTGCAGAGAGAAGACAATCCCTGGAACACCCCAAGAAAATGGCGTGTCAAAAAGGATGAACATAACGATCATGGAGCGTGCAAGGTGTATGAGATTGCATGCAGGGTTGCCCTTACAGTTTTGGGGTGATGCTGTAAACACTGCTGTTTATTTAATAAACAGAGGGCCTTCAAGCGCTTTGGATGGTGGAATTCCAGAGGAGGCATGGATAGGTAAACAGGTAAAATACTCATTTCTGAAAACTTTTGGTTGCGAAGCATTTGTCCATATTGATAAAGATGATAGAACAAATCTTGAGGCTAAATCCAAGAAATGTACCTTTATTGGATATGGGGTTGATGATTTTGGTTATCGCTTATGGGATCTTAAAAATCGCAAAATCATTAGGAGTAGAGATGTAGTATTCAATGAAAAGGTCATGTACAAAGATCAGTTGCAGGGAAAGAAAGAAGAAAAGGAAAACACATAGTACACAGTGCTTGATGAAATCAAAGAAAATGAAGTTCCAAAAGCACCAGAAAATCAAGACCAGCAGCAGGTACCTAAAACTCCTGCAACTGTAAGAAGGTCTACCAGGTTAAGTAGACCCCCTGAACAATTCTCTCCTTCACTGTATTATTTATTGATGACTGATTCTGGTGAGCCAGAATGTTTTGAAGAAGCAATGCAGGTAGAAACTAGAAAGAATTGGGAGCAAGGCATGGATGAGGAGATGGACTCATTGGTAAGAAACCAGACTTGGTATTTGGTTAAGTTGCCTGCAGGGAAAAGGGTATTGCAGAATAAATGGGTTTACAGGTTGAAGGAAGAAGATGGAGGAAAGAAGCGGTACAAGGCTAGACTTGTTGTAAAGGGGTTTGCACAAAAGAAAGGTATAGACTTTGATGAAATATTTTCTCCTGTTGTTAAAATGACTTCAGTTAGAACTATTTTAATTCTAGTGGCGGTAGAAGATTTGCATCTTGAACAATTAGATGTAAAAATGACCTTTCTCCATGGGGATTTGGAGGAAGAGATTTATATGCAGCAGACACAAGGGTATGAGGTCAAAGGGAAGGAGAATTTGGTTTGCAGGTTGAAGAAGAGCTTGTATGGCCTAAAGCAAGCTCCAAGGCAGTGGTATTTAAAATTTGATAATTTTATGACAGAACAAGGTTATGATAGATGTCATTCTGACCACTGTGTTTATTTCAAGAGGCTAGATAATGAAAGATATATTATCTTGTTATTATATGTGGATGACATGCTTGTTGCAGGGTCTAACATGCAGGATATAAATGTGCTCAAAATAAAACTAGCTAAATCATTTGCGATGAAGGATTTGGGTGCTGCAAAGCAAATCCTTGGTATGAGAATAACAAGAGATAGGAAAAATCGCAAATTGACATTGTCTCAAGGTGAGTACATAGAAAAGGTGTTGCAGAGGTTTAGAATGCAGAATGCAAAACCAGTCAGCACACCTTTGGAAAGCCATTTCAAACTAAGCAAGCATATGTGTCCAGAGACACAGGAAGAGATAGATTACATGTCCAAGATTCCCTATTCATCAGCAGTTGGGAGCTTGATGTATGCCATGGTGTGCACAAGACCAGATATTGCACATGCAGTGGGAGTTGTGAGCAGGTATATGAACAATCCAGGTAAAGAGCATTGGAAAGAATTACAGTGGATTCTCAGGTATTTGAGAGGTACCACTTCTCATGCATTATGTTTTGGAGGTTCAGACACTGTTATATAGGGATATGTTGATGCAGATATGGATGGTGATAAAGACAGCAGGAGGAGCACCACAGGGTATGTGTTCACTGTAGGTGGAACAACATTAAGTTGGATTTCAAAACTGCAACAGGTTGTTGCACTTTCAACAACGGAAGCAGAGTATGTTGCTGCTACAGAGGCTAGTAAGGAGATGATTTGGTTGCAGAGATTCATGGAAGAATTGGGTAAGAAACAGGAGGATAGTAGGTTGTACAGTGACAGCCAGAGTGCCATTCATCTTGAAAAGAACTTAGGCTTTCATTCAAGGACTAAACATATAGAACTCAAGTACCACTTCATAAGATCTATTCTAGATGAAGAACTGTTAAAACTGGAAAAGATTCACACTAGCCAGAATCCTACAGACATGTTGACAAAGGGAGTAACCAGAGATAAACTGAGTTCTTGCTCGGTTTCTGTTGGCCTTAAAGCATGAAGGTGAAAAGAATAAATTTACCAAGTCCAAGGTCCAGCAAGTGCAGCAGCGGTAGAGTTGCTGTGATTAGTCACCATGAAGGCACATGAAAAATGTAATGGAGCGATTTGCATGTAAATGGGCATATGGTTGTAAGACCTGGTAAGGCATGCATACCCCTGGTAACTCACCGGTAAAGTCGAGAGATAGACCTAGGTGATAGGGGGGTGTATGTAAGATTCCTCGGTAAATACTTGAGGGGAGTTGGTGATTACTCCAATTCAAGTTTAAAGGGGGGATTGTTAGGGTTAACCTTGACTTGAGATTGAGTCAAAGGTGGTTAGGTCTAGCACATGGTTTGGGCACATGGTTTGTTGTATCCCATGGTATTGTCCCATGGTATTGCATGTGATTAATCCTTTATAAGGCCTGAGGAGGCTCCATTCTAATTGTACTGGATATGTGTATTGTATTGTACTGGATGTGGGCATTGTATTGTACTGGAAGAGAGACTATGAGAGTGTGAAGAGGAAGTGCAGTGGTTTTGCTGCAGGGTGTATCCCTTCATCTTTCTGGACTGCAATACAAGGACTAGCAAATTTCTTTGTGGACGTAGCCCATCATTTGGGTGAACCACGTTATATCTGTGTCTCTCTGTACTGTTTTAATTTGTTTTGCATCTTGTTTATTGATTTAACTGTATATCTATTATTGCTCTGCGATCCTGTTTTTCTAACAATCCTACTATGTGAATAGAGGTGTCGAGGTCGAACATAGTATTCCATCGTCTGATTACCGTTCATTGATGTATACCGTTAACAGACGCTAGATCACCCATCGATAATGAAAATGGGAATCAAGGTACTAGAGTGAAAACTAACAAGTGTGAATAAAGGTGTTGAGGTCGAACACTTGAAAGGATCCATTGATCAGGGGACATTGATTTATTCCCAAAAACTGTCGATGGCAAGAGAACCTGCCATGGATGACTGCAAGTCTCAAGGCACTCAAAATGACTCTAGATTCCTATCCCAGAATAAATGATCTGAAGTCGATGGGATGAAATCTGCTGGAAGGAGGGCATTAAGGCATCCCCCATCATCCAACATGAGGTACTAAGCAAAGCTATATAATGTGGAAGGACTCAATCATCAAGTGCACGAACCAATATCAGTACCAGGAATGGCTAACATGCAAAGTCAAGATAACTGAGGAATGGCCGACTCAGGTTTCAACTTCTTTCGAACAAGAGCATAAAGGAAAATGGTGACTAAATGTAGGAAGCATAGACTTGATATACAAAACTGGGACATCTCTACGACACATGAGGCATCGACAGAGGCTCCATAGGGACTGGAAGCTTAACCAGTTGGTGGAGATAAACTCAGAGACACGAGTACAGCTCCTAAATTCAAACTATTAACCTAACCAATGGATATGATATACAGTGCTATGTTCGAAGGTGACATGACTCGATTGCTTCCAAAGATAACATATTTTCTTGTCCAGCTTTTTGGTTTTTTGATTTTTTGGACTTTTTCAAATATTTTGAAAAAGATTGAAAAATAATAAAAGTTTTTATAGTTACAGACTAGGAGGAGATGAGTGTCAATGGGCAAACAAACTAGTTCCAAGTAGTGGAACATACCTATGCTCAATGCAAGGACACATGTGTAGGATAAGGACACTCGGGGGAAAGTCCCCTTCTGGTAAAAAATGGGGAATCAAGCTGCAAAGGATATGTAAAATGGATCTACATGGCTAGACATGAGACAAGCTCTGGCTATATGGATGATAATCAAAGTTAGGGAAGCCAACATAAGGCTCAATGAGGCAAGCAAAACTCATGATAATGCAATTACAACTTGACATAACGGAGTCCTGGGGAAAAAGGCCAACAAAAAGATCAAGAGAAATATAAGGCTCTTGCTCAAAGTCATGGAGATACTATACAAAGGACTCCCACAACCTAAAGGAGGCAACGCGACATGGGCACCAAATGCAACAAGGATCTAACTAGGAAACCCGTGTATAGGAAAAATCTACCATTCGCATAGTGTCACTTCTAAAATCAGCATGAAGGTTCCGTGACACCATGGAATGGGTTCATACCTAAGGTTAAAATGGAATGATCATAAGGAAATGCATAATTGCAAGCAGATGTGATATCCTAACCTATATGACAGTTCAGACATAATACCTGTGATAGGAACGAACGGGTCAAAACCTCGGAGAGAGTGTACAAAAATTGGACTCTACATGACAACCATATTAGTCCAACCCAAACCAAAATAGTCAATAAAGAGTCCAAACTATAGGATATAGGGAGGAATGATCATGCCAACTGCACCCAAAGGAAACAATGCATTGAACAATGGGACATAAAACAGAAAGTAAGGTGTAGATCCAATGTTCACGCATCCACTACCACCCCCATGAGGGTGACCACTAGTGTAAAGACCGAGTGAAGGGAATAAAAATACTCCACAAATGGAATATGACCATTCCCAAATGTATGAGCATGGTAAGGGGCTGTGATGCCCCCAAGTTTGACACCAGGGTCTGTACTAGGAGTAAGGACGAGTGATAGGATACCAGGAATGTTGAAAATAAAAGGACCCAAACTCAAGAGAGCATAAATATACTCAAGTAACCATGGTCCCAAATGCCAACTAGCGCACAAAGAGCACACTCATAAGAAAATATACAGCCAAAATACAAGCAAACCAAGGGGAGGATATGTGAGATCTCGAATGCAGTAGGTATGTCTCACCTAGGAGAGGCTCGAAACTCCCATACACTACAAGCGGAGGTACGTAACCAATTATAGTGGCCCTCAGCTTCAACGTATAAAGAGACTATGTTTTCTAACCTCTACCTGGTCGGGACACCTACAGAATAACCTCTGGGAAGTACCCCCTCGATAACCTAGGTAAGGAAACTAAGGTCACCTCAATATAATCAATGCTAAGGCAGACAGTCACAGGCGAGATTGACCATATGGGTAGGGTAGCAGAGCCCGAAATTCTCGAAAGAGCCCCCAAATACGAATACAATCCTGGAAATATCTCTGGTGCTACCAGTTACAACTAGGGGTCATCCCAATCATAACCGCTCACACAGCCTCGTGCTTAAATCCCGTGTAAGAGGAGCGTCCTAAGAAACACTAATTATAACAAGGATTTCACTATCTCACCTGGACAGACACCTACATGTTTTTTTTTAGTAGTCTTGGAGAATTGACTCACAATGAACTATTCCAAGACTCTAAAACCTAATCTTGTTGATGCACCCTATAAAAGAAAAGAGTGTAATTCATTTTATTATGCGTTGATTTTAATTGGCTATAATTACTCAAAGGGAAATGATCATGCAACTAATGAAGTTATCACTCAGTAGTGAAGTAAATATGCACACCATAACAAACAATGCTAAGTGCAATCTTTGTCAAATGAAAAATAGGGTATGCCACTACATGAGATGCATAAATATATATTCCTTTCCGAATGCCAATGCAATCCTTCCTATATGAAAGCCTAAATAAAACTCTCATCCAAGCAATCAAATGCAAGTGCCTCCTCAAATCCATATGCAAAAAATGCAACTACCTTGTATTTTTCAATATAAAAGAATTAAAAAAGCAATAAAAGTCATCTAAAACTCTCAGTCTCTGCAGTAAGTATAAAACACAAGCCCAACAAGACACCGAGACAAAAAGAGTAATGCACTAATGGAAAACCGAAAAGGATAAATGACTAAAACTACTTTCAAAGAAAAATCAATGAAAAATCAGTCTCTGGTTACAAAAGAAGCATCCAACAGACAACATCAGACCCAAGGAAGACCCAACCACACTCACAACCCACCCAACAACTTCCCACAACATCAAACTCAACAAAAGGGAGGATGTACGTGACTGTTTAAAGAACAGCTGCGTATATATGCGATTTTTGGCCAAAACAATGCATGTATACATGGATTTTGGCCAAAAACCTGCATGTATACGTGACTTTTGGCCAAAAATCTATGTATGTACGCGACTTTTTCCCAAAAACCTGCGTATATAGAGAACACAGTGGTAAAATCAGGCCAAGGGGAGTGTCAATGGATGAACATACTATAAAATGCAACACAGAAACAAGGAGAAACAAAGAGCAAGTCAAGAATATCAAGCACATTGTGCCCCCAAACCCCAAAGAAAAACAAAGAACATCCCCAGTAGAATCGCCAATTCTGTTATGGAGAAAACTTCCTATGGCTTGGGGTACCACAATAGACAGAGTAACCACAGAAATCAATCCTTTCCTATATGCAAGAGAAACCAAACATCTAACACTAAAGGATCTCAATACATACCTTATTCTGGACGGTTGATGTAGATCCCCATTGAGCTTTTCCACTCTCACTTGTATAAGTAATTTGCTATCTCAACATTCAGCAAACAAGATAAGCATGCTATATATAATTGTGTTAGACCTACTCTAGCATATATAATCAATAACATATAAGCATTTAAAAGCATCCATGGATTCAATACTCATTTAAATACACATTATTGGACAGGAAAAGATATTTCTATTAATATAAAATAGAGATTACAATAGTGACAACCTCTGTCGGCACGCCTACAAATCGGAGAAACTGAGTCCTCCACCTGGGCCTCCACCACTTCAATCCTCCATCTCTCGATAGCAAGCTCACAAGCAAAGGAAAGCTTGGGAAGAACACAAAGTTATCCAAGGGACAAAAGGATGCAGACTCAAGTATAAGCTTTGGAAACAATGGACTATAGTTCTCTTGCTCTTCAATTCCTCTTCCTTCAATGTATCCAAAGGGTTCCTTATATAGTGCTTCAATGGGGCAATGGAAGGTCAAATCCGAGTGATCTCAAGGCATATGGAAGGCCAAGAGACAAGTGATTCGGATCCAAATCAAGGAAAACTCCAAAATTATTTGACCTTTTGTACACATCCTGATGTACGTGAGATTAAGGGTCAAATCTGCATATATACGCGAGAATGGGTTTAAAAGTCACGTATATCAAATAAGACATGTTTTTAGGGATGATCTTGGAAACATCAAAGATACAAAAATGGTCCATGGGGTCTAAAGAGTCTGCAAAGGGACAGAGAAGGCCATAAAGGCGTGATCCACCATGTGTGGCAAAACCAGTTGTAACAGTAGGTTTGCACTCAGACTTGGTACACGATAGACATCAGATATATGATTGTATTTCCATTCAACATCACCATTTACACTGACAATGAGAGTGAATCATTAGCAACATAAATATTCTGTTCAAAAGTACCACTCAAGGAAGAAAACAAAGACGTATCCTTTGCCATATGATGAGTACATCCAGATTCCACTATCCATTCAGTTTGATGGGTATGGCAATGTAATTCTTGGGAAGTGTTGATAGATAAGGTATAATTTTCAGGAGTTTTATTAGTTGATTGGCTAATAAAAGAATTATATTCTACGTGCTTGACCTTTCCTTCTAAGTAATTCATCTTCTTCCAACATTTCTTCTCAACATGTCCCATCTTTGTGAAATATCAGCAGGTCTGCTTCTTCCCACTCTTCTTTGTCTACAATGCTTCTTCAATATTCCAGTTTATAGGTTGGTCAAAACATTCTGGTCATTGATCTTGATGACCATGTACTATAAATTTTGGCTTGACCTTTCTTTTCAACAAGTGAGCCTGTTTGTTTCCTCCAATCTTCCCTTCTTCAAGTAACTTCAGTTGGTCCTTTATCATCAAATCACATAAAGTATCAAAGGTGAAATCCTTACAATCTTGCTTGCATGACATCCAATTAGCTTGAAAGGAGGAATAAAAGACAATGTATGGTATCTTCAAATTCATCAGAACTAACTCAATGATTTGTCCATATTTCTTTAGAAAATCCTTTCCACATTCACCCAATTTCAGATGTAGCTCTTTGATATGAGAAAAATAGTCCTCTTTCTCATCAAAGGAAATTGGTTCCAAATAGATCAACTCTTTCTTCATTTGCATTAATCCACCTTCATTTATCTTATTGAACAAAGTATTCATCTTGGTCCAGACGAAATGAGGACAATGGATCCTGCTTGTCTAAAAGTGAATCTCCCTCGAAATGTAGGTCATGATAACACTCACATCTTTGTCCATCTTAACATTGATGGAAAAATTAGCATTGAAATCCATCGAATCAGCAAGAACAATCTTTGTAAACTGTCATAGTCCTTTTATCTTAAACAATGTCTCCATATATGTCTCCCAAATAGCATAATTGTGTCCATTGAGAACAACAAGTTCTATCTTGGAAGGAATCCTTCTGATCTAACATATCTTATCAAAGTTCAAGTAGAGCTATAAGTTGAAAAATATTCCACCCAGAGTCAATCAACCCTAGATACGACTCAACACAATTTGCAGATAGCAGGGGTAGGTCAAAACCATTATCTTTGATACCATGTTGGGAAACCTTTCGACCTAAACCATAGAACAAAAAGGGGGGAACTATATTCCAAGAAGAAAGGAGGTGTCTAAAGACACCATTGAAGCACTTAAGAACAACTCATCATGATCATAACATCACAATGCATGATGAGCATGAACACCATCTTATGACAATGTGCTATACAACCGATAGGGTCACCTATTTATAATTTCCAAATCTAACCAACTTCCTAAAAGTGGGGAAGATTCGGTCCACAAATAGGGGTCTTTGGTCCAAACCATTTCTGTAGAATCCGAAACGTCCCAAAATTTAGTCAGATGTTGTAGTTGTGTTTTCCATGATCATGCTAACAATTCAATCATCTATCAAATTGACTGTTTAGTCTCTCTACCAACTCCATTCGACTACTCTATTAGTCTCCTGTCATCTAACAATTGTTTGTCTCTAGAAGATCCAGAGGTGTGATGAACCATCAATATTGTAGGTTCAAATATTTTCCATGTGTTGATTTTGATGAATATTCATTTTTAGATTTAATCCAACCCATAGTAATTCAAAATCGTTATTCCTATATGTTTATGAATTCCAATAATAGGAAAATATTTTGTGGATTTAACATAGGTTCTTGTCCTCTATACAAATACTTATTGCTAATACTGCTACTAAACACTTGGAAAAACCATAGCGTAGAAGTTGTTTTCCTTGTTCTCATTGGTTATTTTATTGATTGAACCAATGTATGGTGGAGTTAATTATAGTTCAAATCATTTTGTATCTCGCAAAAAATGGCTGAGATCTCTAGAATGGTTGTATAGGGTGTCTAACCGTTGATTGTCTAGAATGAAGAAGGAAGGATAATTTTAGTTCCTAGTTATAAAATTCATACCATCATTCATTCACGGGGTAACAAAATTTCATGATTCTCATAATTTATTCTCTTCATGAAGAATAACAAGTCAAACAAATTTATAAAGACAATTTTGCTTGTAAGTTTTACCAAATTACATACATGGATTCCTAGGAATAACATTCATAAACGGAAGGGAGTTGTAATTCAGTCAATAACATACCTATTTTCCATTAAATATAGTTCATCTTGTATTAATATCGCTCCCTAAAACCCTTGTAGTGGTAAACTAACTAAATCTGATTTGGTATTCATGGATCGTCCCCTCGAGCTAGATCAACATGAGCAGGATCATACTTTAGAAGAGGATTTTCACCAAATTGTGAACTCATAAAAGGTATCCTTGCGAGAGAACCCTCACCTATCCCTACACATGATTTGTGAAACGATCGACAACTCTTGAGGTTAAAATTTCTTTAGTAGCAACAAAAAGGAGGGCTCTTGAGCTTTCAAAAGGAGGACTAGTGGGACTCTTCATCGGACTTTGGCCTTCTCCACATGATATGGAGGTTTGGAGGGATAAAAATTGGAGACCTATTATCTCACGAATACTAAAACATCATTTTTGTGGGTTACCATGATTTTTATTTGAGAAAAAGAAAGATTCATATTGATCTTTCAAAGTGGTCCTTATTTCATGGGCCCTCATGGAATGTATTTGAATAGATGGACAATGTATTTAGATCTATATAGTGACGTCCCCTTAGTTGTTCTTATTTGGGTGAAGCTTCAACATATACCCCTTCATTGTTAGTCAGGAAAATATCAGAAATCCATTGGCAACTTGTTGGGAAGGTATATCGATAAATCTGAGCCCAAACCCCCCATTTTAGCTTATTCCGGGATTTATGTAGAGGTTTACTTGGAAAAATGGCTTCTTGAGTCAATTAATATTGATATGGATGGATGGATTTATGAGTAGAAATGGGATTATGAACAAATCTCTTTCATTTGCAAGATATATCATGAATATAACCATTTTTCTAGGAATTGTTTAAAAAAAATGGAGAAAGAGCTCGTTAAAGAGAAAGAAGTTGGATGTAAACAAGTGTTAAAGGAAGGGAGAAAACCCTCACAAGAAGCATCGCCATACAAACTTTATTTTCCTTCATGTCTATTCTCACCTATCAAGTTCCAAATCTTTGTGCATGAAGAATAAGGTGCTAATGGAAAGGAATCGACTCCCCTAGAGGAGGTGTTATTTGGACAATCGATACCCATTGCATCTTCTTCCTAGCATGATGTAGAGAAGGTGGTCCTTGAAAAATACATCTCCATACTCCCTCCCAAGCCAATCGAAGAGATAAAATCCTTCCAAAATAGTGGGCATAACTCATTAAGATTTGTAACTATAACTCAAGGAAAGCATTCACTGGGAGGGTTCTTCAGAAGAAGTGGAAGATGTTAGGTAGTCTCATAAGAAAGAAAGAAAGAACAAAGCCTATGTAGAAGATACATGAAGAGGAGGCCACTAGGGACAAATTTTTAGGAAAGAAACATTCACTATACAAACATGTGAAGAGCATTGGGCCACATCAATCAACTTGGGAGAACAGTAATGATCCAAGTGGTAATTCCATCCCTTAGTCCAAAAAATCATAAAACTTGTCTCTTGGAATCATAGAGGCTTAGGGATCAAGTAAAATATTGAATTGGTAAAAAATATGGTGTACGGGGAAAATTCATCATGTTTCTCATCCAGGAGACAAAAATGCAAGTGGAAGAAGTATGTTCTCTTCTTTAATTGATGTGGGAAAATGGAAAAGGTATAGATATAAGAACCTAGGGAGCCTTTGGAGGTATAACAACTTTTTGGGACTTTATAAAATTTAATTTGATAAGTAATCAGGGAAATTACAATTGGTTGTTGGTAGTATTGGAATATATAACTTCTTGAAATTTCATCTTGATATAACATTTTCCTCTAGGCCAAAGGTGCTTAAATTACTACAAAAACTGTGTTGGATCCCATTTCTCAACATATGGTGTCATATTTTTCCACTGGAACAAAAATTCTTTGATTGTATTCCTATGCAATTGGTGTTCCCTAGAATCCAAGATTGCTACTAGATGGATCCAAAAAGATCCTTCTTCATCCAATTCTAGTAATCTAGTTTGCACTTTACAATTAGATCCAACCACTTTTCTAAGGTAAGAGATGTGAAATATTGGGTGAATCTTAGATTGGTTTGGTAGAGCAGGCTGCCACTTGAGTACAAGGATCATGTAGGGTGGAAAGAACTTCACGACAAGATTTTGGTTGAGATGAGTCTTGAGGGAATTTTTTTTATAAGGTTGCATTCAAGAAACACATGATCCCCTACTTCAAAAGAACACTTAGAGTGATGTTTATTTGCTTATTGTTTCATTCAGTTTTGAGACAATACCAAATCAAGGATGATTTTAAGGAACCATACTTATTTAAAAGTGTATAAATGTTGGCGAATATTACCAATTCTTAAAATGCCAACTATAAAATGATTGGCGATATTTTTCAAAAAATATTTTAATTTCCAAGGATTTTATATCGTTTATATAATAATTTGACATTTTTTAGGGTAAAAAGTTTTTACCCCATCAAAATTGGGTGAAACAAGGCTTCAAAAAATGCAAAATAGCAAATCTTTTTTGGGAGAAAAACATGGAAAAATAACCCACTATGCTAAATTAGCCCCTAAAATTATCCCTGTACCAAATTGTCCTTAATGGTGCAAATAATAGTTTCTCTAGTGTTAAGTGTGTTTTCCACATTCTAAACCTTGGAAGTTCCTAGCAAATAGGAAATCATTGATAAGGTATTTGTCCATACATTGCTTCCTATGGTGTCATACTAGTGGATCCATAATAAGAAGTATTATGCCACCACTCGAGCAAAGGAATCCATTGTGCCCAGTGATGTGACCTATATAACATAAAGCATCTCAAATAGGTTTCCAAGAACTTATTGGTTGCTTCTATTTGTCCATACATTTCTGGATTATAGGATGTGTTGAGATTCAAATAGGTAACCTAAAGTTTAGAGAACTCCTACCAAAAAATTATTGTGAAAGTAGGGTCCCAATCAGATACAATAGAAGTTGGCATTCCGCGTAGATTAAAAATATGATCCATGAAGACTTGTGACATGAGGGATGGTTTAAAAGGGCGTGACAAGGAAAAAACAATGAGCATATTTGGTTAGGAGATCTACTACCACCACAATTATGGATTTATTTCCTACTTTAGGGATCCCCATGATAAAATCCATAGAGATGACCATTAAGATATGGTTGCGAATTGAAAGTATATGCAAAGCATCAATTGACTTCACTATTTTCCCTTATATTTTTCACAACCGTCGTAGGTTGGAACAATTTTTTGGATATGTTTTTTCATTCATTCCTAAAATAATGAGCGCTTAATGTGTTTATAGGTTTCATGAAATCCCAAGTGGCTTGTTACTAGTGTTGAATGTATTTCCTTTAAGATTCATTCTTTTAAGGATAAATATGAGGTGAGGAAAATGTGCTCCTTATACCACAAGGTATTTTGGTGCCATATATACCCAAGTGGAGGGTTCTTACATCCTCAATGCAACTCCTCTCATCGTTTATCAACTTTCTTCTAAGCACAACTCCCCCATACACACACATCACCAAAATTCCCCATGTAACCCCGAATCATCATCCCCATCATCTCAAACATCCTTACCCATCTCCATGCGTTCTCAGATAAATCCCTTCATCGTCTATCAACGCTTTTACAATACCATCTCACCCATGCACACATAACCCCCAATCATATTTTCCATTGCCTTAAACTTACTTACCACTCTCCATGGATCTGCAATCACCCCAACCTATCTATCCCTCCATAACCTTCTTCCCATTCATTCCTCTCGTGGCACAACTAATTCCACCAACTCTCATTTCTCTTGCACCACTCCCTCTCCCATGATACCTATCCATTTAACCACCCATTCACACCACTCTAAATCCTACACCTATCCCCACACCTTAATTCAACCTCCAATTGTGTGTCACCACATCCCCTATAAATTAACCATTATGTTTCCACCCCAACCCAACTCCCTTATCCAATCCAACAGCCCCTCTATCCCTTCTGTCCACCCCAGCAACAACCCCTCTCTTTCTCACCATGCTCCTTCTTTAGTATTCAACCTTACGGATATCAATTTTGACCAAGCAACATACAACCTTTTGGAAAAAAGGTCTTAACTTTTCCATCACCCCTCACCACTTCTCATATCATTAAATCCTTTGCAATATAGAAAATGCAATATGCTCTGTCCCTAACCATGAAGCTAAAGAAATACGCCAAGACTTCTCTCACATTCTTATGAAAGATAAACCCCCAAAACCTCACTTGTCTAAGGAAGAATTTATATATCTCAAAAACATTAACACTAACCCCAACATAGCCATTCCCAAGATAACAATGGCAATGTCACTATCATCATGAACAAAAATTAATACAATTCCAAAATTATTGTCCTTCTCAATACCAACACTTACCTCAAACTCAATCACAAGCCTATTAACAAAATCACTAAAAAATATCAAAGAAACTATTGAATCTTCTTCCTTAGATGGAAATATCAAAAAGTGCCTTGAACCTAAGAACCCCTTACCCCTAGAATCTATTCCCAACCCAAAATACATAAGAAATTTGTTCCCCTTCATCCCCTAGTTAATACTATAAATTCCCCCTCTTCTGAATTAGCCATCTTCTTAGCCAAAACTCTCCAACCATTTACCGACCAAACTCCTTCTTTTATTTAAATGTTTTTCCACTTCATTCGATTTATTAAATATATTCACCTAGGCCCTAATGATCTCCTTGTCAACTTCAATGTTTGCTTACTCTTTACCAAAATTCCTATAAATGAATCCCTCTAGGTCATATCCCCTCTATTCAGTCCGTATATTTTCAACCTCATAAAAATATGCTTTGAATCCACCTTCTTCAGTTACCAAGGGACCTTTTTGAACAAACAAAAGGAACTACCATGGGATCACCCCTATCCCTAATAATAGAAAATCTCTTAATGGAATACTTTGAGGAAAAATCTCTAGATAGTCACCCCCTCAAATCAAAATGATGGAAAGTATTCAAGGATGACACCTTTGTTACCTAGCCCCATGGTGCCAACCAACTCCAAAATTTCCTCAACCACCTCAATTGCCTCTCTAATGACATCCAATTTACCATGGAAGTTGAGAATGATAAATGTATCCCCTTTCTAGATGTCCTAGTCATCCAGAACAATAATGGTACACTAATGCACCAAGTTTATATAAATAAAACCCATACTAACTGCTACCTTAATGCAACTCCCATCACCACCCCTCCCAAAAAGGTGGAGTATTGAATACTTTAGCCACCTACGCCTTTTGCATCTCCAATAAAATCCACATAGATACCAAAAAAGATCATTTAAAAAGATTTTTTCAAACCAATGGATATTCCAAACAACACATCCACAATGTCTTCAAAAGGGCCACCCGACCAAACACTAGTAATCCTATACCTCAAACCCACAACTCCCTAGCCTATCTCCCTTACATTCATGGAATTACTAATAAGATATCCAAAATCCTTAAAAAAAATATCATTAAGACCATTGAAAACCCTCCAAAATTATTTCACCTGCTAAAGATAAGATTAACCCCCTTCACCAACAAGGAGTCTATGAAATTCCTTATTTTGTGGCACTTCCTATATTGGTCAAACTGATTGTTCCTTCTTAATAAGAATCAAACAACACATTGTCCATACCCACCACAATCATACCAAGAAATATTCCATAGCATAGCATTCTTTCACAACCAAACACCATATTTACTTTGACCAAGCCAAAATTATTGCCAAAAACCCCAACTACAACACTCGCCTAATCAAAAAAGACATAAAAATAGAAAAACATCCCAATAACATTAATAAAAAAATGGCCTTTGTCTTAGTCAATCTTGTCCCAATTATCCTCCACATATCAGCAATCTTAATCCCCTCCCACATATTTTCTCTATATTCCTTGATTTCTCCTTCCTCGATCCTCACTTTTCTCCTCTCCCATTTACCCTTCCCTTTCCTTTCCTGTCCTCGTCTCTTTTCTTTAATCCTCCTTCTTATCCTTAAACTCTTTAATCTTAACACTCATTACATATTTATTTCCCTTATCTTCTGCAATCAACCGTCTTTAGCAGTGTTTTGACATGCAAAACTGCAATTCGTTTCATTCTTTTATTCGTCCTTGATGCTCGGCAGAGTCGAAGTTAAATTGTGAATGTGGCCCTAAATCCAAAAATAAAATAATGAATTCCATATATGTCGACGGTCTGCATCTAGATCTCATTTGTTTGGTTTTTGCATCTTAGAATTTATTCGGACTTACACCACCAATGGGCGTTAGTAAAATCTTAGTACTCATATGTTACTAACCTATTTTGTTTGGCATCTAACGTAAGGGTAGATGGGCTTGATGACCATTTGCACCAGGTGAAACATTGTAATATTTTCTTTTATTCCTTAAACTCGAATTTTAAAACAAATTTCGGAATGCCAAGTTTCTTTTATTTAATTTATATTTACAAAATCCTTTCTTATTTGCCAGCATTTACAAGTGTTTAGGAGGAGACTATTTATGTATTTAAACTTTTGAATAAGGTAAGGATTTCAATCTTCAAATCCTAGGATATTTGCAAATGTTTTTACTCATTCTCAACCAAAGTTCTTATACATTTTTCCCTTTTTTATTTTTATTACAAGTTGAAAGAACAAGTAGAAGGTTTTAAGAGCTTCTTTGCTACTTAAATGATGATGGGTTTTTTAAGTACGTTTTTATTTGAGATTTAGGGTGGACTGCAGCCTATGTTTTTTCATCTATGGAGGAGGATGGGACAAGTGTACTTTCGAGATTGATTCTATGGCAGTTGTTCAAAATTCAAAATAAACAATTGTAAAAAAAGGAATATAAGCAATAACTGGTAGCTAGCTGATGAATGGATAACCAAGAGTTCATGGCATATAACTAGAAGAATGCGAGATAAAAAGAAAAATAATATAAAAAATAATTGATAGTTGATAAATGGGTAACAAGAAGAATGTGGGTGATAACATGTAGCTAGATATAAATCACTCAAAGTTGAACCCGTTTAACTAGAAGAATATGAGAAATAAAATAATATTTCCGAAGTGTCTTCCATTCCATAACTATCTCTCAACCATTTGATCCCTATTGATGTGATCCAACCACAAACGATGTTAGTGTGCTAGTATTCAACAATCACTTCTTTCTTCTTCTGAAAAGGCATTATATGATTAACAATATTGTTTTATTTTATTTTGTAATTGATATTTTATTGAAGTAAATGAATTACTTTCTATTTTTTTTATCTTGTGTATTTATTTATTTCCTATAGACATATTGTAAAAACTATTTACTATTAAGTATTATTACTCAATTATGAAACTAAGTAATATACATGTACTATTAACAAAACACCATATAAATCACTATGCTCACAACTACATCTCATGGCGGTCGACCCTTGTCTCGTCTTTTTCGCTGCTGATATTGGCATTCTATGCTCTCTTTGGTTAGTTGTGCTAATTTTGGGTGGGTGGGTGGCTAGGCGGCTTTCCTGTCTCTTTCGCCTAAACTCTTTCGGCTGCTCTGTTATCTGTTGTTTGTTAGGTTTCTCGGTGTCACCTTTCTTGGTTGAAGGTGGATTTAGCTTCTCTTTGTATTTGTTGGGCTAAACTGACCCCCGTAGTAGGCCCACTAGGTACTATTTTATGGAGTTACCTTTCCACCCGACCATTTGCACCAATCGAACGACGTGGCTCGCGTGAGCTTTCACATCACGCATTGTTGGTCATCCTATTGGTGCAAATGGTTGGGTGGAAAGCTAACTCCCTATTTTATGGGGTAGGGTTTTTAGCTAACTTTTTTGGTTTTAGGGTTTTTTTCACTGATAATACTCATTGTGATCGGCACCTTCTGGAATTCGGTCTTTTGACAGGATTGTTATTAGCAGTGTCAAGACCTAAAGGTTCTTAAGTTTTGCGTTGTATCTGCCACAGGCTTCTCAATCCCATACGGGATTCCTTTTTTTTGGGTGGTGAGTTGGTGGCAAGTCATCCCTTGATTTCCGAGAACCTTCTTGCCGGCTTTTTAGGGTTTGGACTCTTACCCTTATGTACTTCTTATTGTTTTCTCATGCCGTCTACTTGGGTGGACCAATGAGGGACTCTGGAGTCAGCCTATCATTGTTGATAGGTTAGTACCAACTAGAGCTTAAAAAAGTGGGAATGAACGTTTCTCATAGGGTGGTAGCTCTTTTTCGATGACGCCTGTGATTTCCTCGCCTGGGGTTCACACAAGCCCCCAAGCTCGTTTCCATGTTTCCTTGGTGGCTTCCCTGGATCCATCGGCTCCCCCACTTTCCTTGGGTGACAGAATTTTAGGGTTTGAACCTGGCACTAAGGAGGGTTTGCGTCCGGAGTCTCATAGATTTCATTATCCACTAAAGCATGTTGTGGGTAAGTTGTCTTTTGAAAGAGTCAAGACTGTAAAACCTGTCTGTGTTCTCGGGTAGGATATACCATTGATATGGTTTCGGCCCTTTCTTAGCGCGCCTTAGTGGGTCGGTTTGAGTACTTGAAGTTATCTCGAACTGCGGTCCTATCGTGGGTTCATGAGAACTGGAAACCTATACTCAAATATGTCCCAAGAATCCTTACCCTGGTAAATGGTTGAACCCTCTTCTAGTTTCTTTTGGCAAATGATTGTGAGTTGGTTGTTAACAGGTCTTGGATATTGGGGGAAGGTTCACTAGTCCTTACACATTGGCACTTGAGTTTTGATCCACGCTCTGAGAAACTGACTCGACATCATTTGTGGGTGATTCTGCCAGAATATCCTATTCAGTGCTGGAACCTTAAGGGTTTCATGGCGGTGGAAAATTCTATTGGCTCTTTCATGCTTATTGAAGATGAGAAACTATTAGGGTTTCATTGGTCGGCCCCTCGTATTTTGGTAGACATGGACCTCACGCACGATCTTCCTAATGAAGTGGAAATATAGTGGGATGGAGGTACTTTCTACCAATGGCTAGACTACTGGAAAGTGGATTTCCGGTGCCACTACTATAGAAAAGCTTGTCACTCTAAGGAATTATGTCCATTGAAGGTGGGGAATCGACTGGTCTTTCAATCTGAAGAAGCATTTTGGGAGGCTCCTCCGTCACCTTTGCTAAAGGATATTATTTTGTTGCTCCCTCTTGAAAGAGAATCGGCAAAATATTTTGTTGGTAAGTTCTCACAACATATTCCTTTGCTTCTTAAATTCCTCTCTACTAATGATATATTTTCTTCTCTTGCGGAGTTGTATGTTCTTGATGTCCCTTACAACTCGCCTGTGAACCACTCTGTGTTGGAGTCGGACATCTCTTTGTCCCCTTTTAGTCAGGAGAAGGGGGAACATTTTTTGTTGCTTAATCCTGTAGGGGTTCGAGAGATGGGGGATGACACTGCTGCTTATAACCTTCCTTATCCTATGTCATCTCCTCACACCTCTTCTCCTTCTCTTGGAGCTGATTTACACATATATTTGTCCCCCTCCCCTATCTCAAACTGTCCTTTTGAAGAGGTACTCACCCCATTTACAGTTTCGATTCCTCCCTTGTGCGAGGCCTCGGGAGAGCAACAAATGATTTCTTCCATGGCCTCTTTCCTACCCCTTCATGTTTTGGGGAGGGATTCTTCCCCCTATGCAAAGATCTTTCCTATTCATGCAAGTCGATTAGCCAATGTCTCCATTTGTAAAACCCATAAAGGAGGAAAAGAGAAAATGAAGGGTCTTAAGAACTTAATCCATGATCAAGCTTTTACCAACCCTAAAGTGGTCCCTCTTTCCAGCAAAGGGCTTCCTCCATCCTCTTCAGCTGGCTTGGACTCCTCAGCTTGGGCTCTTAGAGAATTCACGGCCCCCAATTAGGTAACTCAATGAACCTCATCAGTTTCAACCTTCGAGGGCTTGGCGGAGGCCCTAAACATGCCACCCTTAAGAGATTTATTGACCTAACTTCACCTGTTATTATTTTCTTATAAGAAACCATGTCAGTGGGAGACTGGGGGCTATGATTTTTTCCTCCAACTGAAGCCTAGCTAGAAGGTCTGTGCGATGGATGTCATAGGGCATTCTGGGGGTACGCTTGCAACCTAGAATCCTATGCTAGCTGATAATTGTGCTTTTAACACAGTGGCAGGTATCTTGCTTCAGGGGAAATTGTTGGGTTTTAATCTACCTATGCACCTGCTAAATGTATATGGGCCATATGAGAATCGTTAGAATTTCTGTGACTCTGTTAATATTTGTGGGCTCCTGTCCTTACCTAATCTTATGTTGGCAGGTGACCTAAACTTCCCCTATTCTGCAGACGAAGTTTGGGGAGCTATCCGCCCTTGTGACCGTTTTGCTGATTACTTCTGCTCTTTATTTGAGGACACTAGTCTTCAGGATGTCATGCCGACTATTCTTTCCCCCACATGGTTCAATGGAAGAGCTGGTAGCTTGTTTATTCACAAATGATTGGATCGTTTCTTCTTGCCAGATTGTCTTTGTGCGACCTTTGGAAATTATAGATCATGGCACCACTCTAGTGGGGTGTCGGACCATCGGCTCATAGTCCTGTAGATTGAATTTGATAAACCTTTTGTAGATTATCCTTTTAAATTTAATCCTACTTGGCTAAAGGAGGATGAATTTGATGTCTTGATCAGAAATGAGTGGTTCCTTCTATCTGAAACTGTGTTGGATTCGATAAGCCCTATGAAGAAATTCCTCCAAAAGCTTCGAAGGTTACAACCTGTGGTTCGGAGGTGGGAGAATTCTTAGAAAAATTCATTGAGTGTGGACATCAGTAGATTGGAGGAGGACATAAATACTATTGAGAATATTCTACTTTATGATCCAAGTTTCGATACTTTACATGGGAAGCTGAAAAATAGCCTTGGATATAGGGGTAAGTTGTTCTTACACAAGGAGGAGACTCTTAGGCAAAAAATTCGGGCTACCTGGTTGCTGACTAGGGACGAAAATACTTGGTACTTCCACCATTATGCAAATAAAAGACGAGTTACTAATTATGTCTGGGAAGCAGTGGATGAAGATAACTCCTTAGTTTTTTATCAGCCTTCTATCAAGAAGGTGTCCAGAAACTACTATGCATAACTATACAGGGAACCTGATACTTTCTCCATTGAGGATCAACTTGAGATCATTAAGATTTTTCCTTCTTATGTTTCGTCTAAAGATAATAATTCCATTTTTAGGCCAGTCATGCTTAGTGAAGTGGAAGCTACTCTCAAGATTTTTGCAAAGGATAAGAGTCTCGGGCCGGATGGCTGGATCGTAGAGTTTTTTCTCCATTTCCTTGATCTTTTGGGTGTGGAATTGGTGGAGGTAGTCAAGGACAATATTGGCGGGTTTGATCCCTAATACCCTTAATAGTACTTTTATTACTCTGATTCCCAAAGTTGATTGCCCTGCCTCCTTTGGTGATTACAGACTAATTGCACTTTGCAATTTACTCTACAAGCTAATTACAAAGATTATAGCGGAGCATTTAAAGCATTTTCTTGGCCATCATATCTCGCTGAACAATTCGGCTTCCTCCTTGATCGTCAGATATTGGATGTAGTGGGCATAGTCCAGGAGGTTTTTCACTCAACAAAATCTAAGCATCATCCGACAGTTTCCCTAAAGTTGGACCTTGAGAAAGCATATGATAAAGTTAACTGGTCGATGCTGAGATTGACATTACTTCAGATCAGATTATCATTTGAGTTGGTAAAATGGATGATGTCCTGTGTCACATCAAAAAACTTTATAGTTTTAATTAACGGCTCACCCTCGAAGTCCTTCAAAGCAACTCAGGGTATCCGATAGGGTTGTCCTTTATTGCCATATATTTCCTATTAATCATTGAAGGCTTGAGTCTGTTGATTTCATAGGCCAAAGAGGATAAGAAGATCAAAGGATTAAAGGTGATGGGTTCTATATTTCTCGCTCATGTTCTCTTTGTGGACGATGTTCTCCTCTTTGGAGATGGCACATTATTAGATTGGCTCCACTTCAATTCCTTGATAACTTTATTTGTAGTGCCTAGGGGATGACTGTTAGTATGAGAAAATACCCCTTTGGCTTTCTAAATATCTCTCAGGAGGTGATAAGTCACATTGAAGCACACTTTTCTTTTCCTTGGAAATATATGGATTATAGTCTCTCCTATTTGGGCTTCCAGATCAAACCGAATTGTTATCATCCTGGCGATTGGAACTGGCTTCTCAAGAAAGTTCAAAATTGCATTAATAGGTGGACTCCTTGGTGGCTCTCGCTGGGAGGGATGGTGAAACTGGCCAATTCGGTGATCCAAACACTTATGGTGTATTAGATGTCTCTATATATTCTTCCTATGATAATCATTCATTATCTTCGCAAGATGTTGTTTCATTTTGTGTGGACAGGGTTACACATGCATAAAAAGTTCCACTTGGTTTGTTGGAGAGCTCTGTCCCATCCTAAGAAGTGGGGGGTTGGAGGATTAAATATCTGAAGCATTTTAACATTTCTTTATGTGCAAAGAGCATGTGGCGTTCTACCAACCATGTGGGACTATGGGGAACAGTTATTAAATATAAATACATGTCTCGGATGCCATTTGATATTTGGTTTCTGAGAGCCAAATTCAAATCTGAGAATGCATCTTTGATTTGGTGCAG
This sequence comes from Pseudotsuga menziesii, assembly GCA_001517045.1. Classification (NCBI taxonomy): domain Eukaryota; kingdom Viridiplantae; phylum Streptophyta; class Pinopsida; order Pinales; family Pinaceae; genus Pseudotsuga; species Pseudotsuga menziesii. The sequence goes on from LPNX011011160.1 coordinate 22,416, forward strand.
CCTCCTATCCACATTGCACATTATCGTTCCTAATTTAGTTTGGATAGTTGACCGTGGTAACTTGATTTACATTGGTATGGATCCGATATCTAGCATACAAAAATTTTCATTGTCTCAACCACTGCTGGATAAACTACATGAAAAGAGTATGTTCTTCGTTAAACTGATTTATGTTCCTGAGTTTATTTCTTCTCCTCAATGGAGGTCTTCGTCAAATCTTGGACTCTCGGGTTCACTGGAAATAGAGTGGGATTTCTATGTCCAAATATTATACAAGACAAGTATCACTCTAAACTCAAATCCGGATCGTGTTATTTGGAAGGCTATTCATCAAATTGGAGTGGTAAGAGCTCATTTGGCATATATTGTGTCGTTAAAAATTCTCGAGGGACCGAAAGGAAGAGGGTGGAACAATGTATTATGGCATCTTAAGCTGGTAGGAAAGATAAAATACTTTTTATGGTTAGCCATAAAATATAAAATCCTCACTTGGGACGCTCTCCAACATCGGGGTTTCATTGGTCCGGGGAAATGTATTATGTGTCATAGTGCTTTGGAAACAAGTGAGCATATCTTTGGGGGGTGCTCTTTTTTCAATTCAACTTGGAAGGGATCATTGTCTCCAGCTGGGAGGATCTTGGGCATGGGGTATTGAGTCATCAGAGGAAAATTTTGAACAGTGGCAGTCTTTATCAGGATTACCTTTGGATGCTTTGTGCTTGCTCCTTTGGGAATGTTGGAAGTCACTAAATGCATTCATCTTCCAAGATATACTTGTCATCTAGGCTCTCATCTTATCGAAGGTATGTTTGTTGTAAAGGAAAGTTTCCTGAGGCTAGGGTTTAAGAGGCCATCAACATACTGGGGTTGAAAGGTGGATGCAAATGGTTCTACAAGTATATATAAACAAGATTCAGAGATTAGAATGGTTCATACCTTAACAAATGAAGGTTGATCCAAGCAGCCCTTCAATCCTCTTCTTGCTCCTCTTGCTCCTCTCGCTCCAAGAGACCTACAAAACGAATTATACCTTTCTCAAGCCAATATGACCACATATAAATCAATGATAATCAAAGAAACATGAAATAATAATATGATTAACATCAAAATCTGATCATAAACAAAGATGAAATCACACATTGAACAATAATTTGGGAAGAATAAGGACATCACATCTTTATTAATCTTGAAAACAATTACAAATATACATTCTCTTCAAGTTGGGCACATCATGAAACCTTGATCTGGTTCTGTTGCTTCTCTTCTCCAAGGACCTCAGCCTCCAAGCTCTACAACACAAGGGGATGATCACTAGGGCAAAGGTGGCGGGAATGAGAGCTCCAATTCCTCCAACATAACAATGCAAAGGTTCCAGTCCCCTCTCATGGATCTCCCTACCTCTATTTATATGCTTGTGAAGAGATAGGGTCGAAGACAAAGTAGTTACAACTAAAGGAGTCAATTGCATAACTACCCAAACTACTCAAATTTCGAAAAACGTATTTTTTTGACATTTTCAGGAGGAATGCGTGGGTTGTGGAGACAACAGTCACGTATGCAGGAGCTATATGCAGTTTTCAATGTAAATAGTTGCGTATTTAGGGCATACACAATTATTATATATGACAAGTCACATACAATAAGCGGATTTCCTTAAGGCAACTCGCGTATGCATAAAAAATTCTCATTTTTAGGGTACTTCTGGTTATATTCAGAATTTGGTGTCTTCTAGAAAGTTTTAGCTGACTCAGATATAGATCGTCCAAGTCACATGTTTTTTCAATGACTTTCATGAAGTGTCATCATGGAAGTGTCGACATGTGACGAAATCATGGGAAAGTGGTCACAGGCAGAGATGTGTCATTTTGAGCTATAACAGATGCCCCCTAATGTTTAGAGGGGAATACGATAGCCAAAATACATTATAAAGGAAACAGCTGAGTATGGAGAGAGCAGAGAATCCAAGATCAAAAGGCTCGAACAAAGGTACCTGAAAGAGAGATAAATGTCAGAAAAAAACTGATCTCTGGGACATAAAAGTCCAAATACAAAACATCGCCATAAATATATAGGTGGATCCAACATATGTATAACTGATGAAACTATCATGGTTGCTCAATATGAAAAAAGGTGCCATATCAAATCTAAAGGAGTCATTGCCACAAATGAACAAGGTGGATTCATGCTCAACAATCGATCATAGACATAAGAATACAAGGTGGATCGATGTCTCAGCAAAATGTCATATAAAATGTAACAAGGTCTTGCGCAACTTGGGCAATAGAAAAATGATGATGCTACTATCAGCCCAAGGTCTTCAATCCAAACCGCCCAAAAGGTACAAATCCTAACCATGCGAATAAAGGAGTTGAATTCGAACATGGAGGAAACCGTTTGATTACTGGTCAATAATGAGAACTGTTAACAAACGCGAGGGAAACCACCATTAATGAAAATGATCCGCAAGGTACCTAGTACATTCTAACAAGTGCGAATACAAGGACTTGAATTCGAACAATTGAAGAATCCATCAAGTAGGAGACAATAAGGTATTCCCACTACCCAATAGTGATGGAAATTGCCACTTATGACTGAAATCCCCAAGGTACTTTCATAAAACTCTAAATCTCATTCCCACAGCAAGATGTGTTGCAGTCGATAGGAAGAGATCCGTTGGAAGGAAGGTAGTGAGGCATCCTTCATCATCCAACACGAGGTAAGTCAAAGACTAATTGGATCTGGAATTGGTATTGAATTTCACAATAAGGACCGCCGAAGACATAATGTAATGAACTGATGCTAGGGAATGCTCGACACAAAAGGTCAAGGAAATTGTATAATGGATGACAAAGGTTTAATCCTTGAATAGTGAGCACGACACAAAAGTGACTTAGGTAGATTTTGACACAAAAGGGCCAACAACACAAATATACAATGTAGGAGACATTGACAGATTCCCCATATAATTGGAAAAGAAACATACCGGAGGAGTAAGAAACTTTGAATCAGGATAAGGTCAAAATACTAGGACCTAACTGTTGATAGACTCAAAACTGGTGCTTTGTTTAAGGAAACAAGACTTACTGCCATGATGTAAAAAATATGTGAATTAACTTCCCTTCCCCTCTTTCTTGTAAAGGATTAACGAGTCCAAGAAATCAAACTCGGGACCTTCTTCATTTTTAGAAAGCTCAAAGAAGGGATAGAAGAATGCTTGATAAAGCACTGATTTGTGGATTTTACGAGCCCGAATCAATGAATGATCAACGATGTTTTCATAGTTTAGAGAGTATGAAAACTCCAAAGAAGACTCCAGGGGGGGACTTTTTTGTCCAATTTAGTCTCATGAGGCTAGAAAATTATAAAACAAACCACACAAGAACTCTCTTAGCTTCCAAAGAAGTAAGGCACACCATTTTCATACTTAGTCGGGAAGGTCCGAAAAGGGTTAAATTACCGCCTACCCAACGCTCCTTCAAAATCATAATATAGCCTAAGTTTTACGAGTGTGAAGGAAGGAAAGATCACTCGGAAATATCCATTTGATTACAAGAAATGGGGCTTACAACAGTAAACTCGATTCTTTGTTCTTTAGGGTTTAGCGAGCATGACAAAGATATAAAGTACACTCAAAAAAAATTTCATGTTTAGGTATAGAGCACGAAAAAGAGAAAACTAAGCTCATACATGGGGTTCCTTTTCCGTAATTTTAGTCCCTCGGGTCTGAAAATGTGATAAACCTATGCTTAAGAATACTCTTCTCAATTCCGAAGAAAAGAGAGTGTTCCTTTCTCGTATTATTCCACATGGTCCGAGAAAGTGATAACCTACCACCAATGTGGATGCCCATTCACATATTCTTAATGAGCCCGAACGGACAAGTTTACTCGACAATCAAGTCTATTTTGAAGAGTCAGAACTGGGCCTAAAGAAACTCAATATATTTCCCATGAAGTTTTAATGAGTCAAGAAAAGTCAACTGGAGGCCTCCTTGTTGTTTTTAACGAGCTTGAAGGAGAGCAGAAAGAATGCTCTAAATGTGAGGAGACGAGTGTCATATGCAGATGAAACTAGTTCCAAGCGCAAGGAAAAAACCTATGCATAATGCAAGGAAAGTGAGCATGATAAGGACACTCGAGGAACGTCTCCTCAAGGTAAAAGGTGTCAAGTTACAAAGGAAAAATGATACAAGGCTTAGCGATGATGTGAACAAAGATGAGGGCTTATACAATGAGCTAAAAGCATGGAAGCTGACATCAGGCTCATAAGCGCAAGCAGGGCGCATGCAAATGCAATTACAACTTGAAAAACAAGGAGAGGCTGGTAAAAAGTTGTGAATCCAACTACAAATCCTATCTCCAAGAAACAACAACATCAAAATCACATTCAGAAGAAAAGATCCGATGCATGTCACTTTGGCAGAAACACATGTGACTTTGCTATCTTCTACAAAAGGTGAAGTTATGAAAGAATCAACCGAAGAATATTCTCATTAGAGGAATTTTGGGATCTAAAATGGGCCTCCTAAGGAAAATAATAAAATAATAGTTAAAATAATAAAATAATAGTTAAAATAATAAAATAATATTGATTAATTTTGGAGGAAGAAAGAAAAAAACTACTTTTTGTGTTCGTATTTTCGACATATCTCATTGTGTTTTTACTCAAATTTCGATCCGGAGAGCTTGTTGGATGTGGAATTTGATTCCGCATCCAACGAGTACCCATGCTGCATACTTTTGATGAACCCCTCTACCCCAAAAACAAGAAATACCTGAAAAAATGTGATGATGATGTCATCATCAATTTTTTCAGGTATTTCTTGTTTTTGGGGTAGCGGGGTCTGTCAAAAGTATGCATTGTGGGTACTCGTTGGATTCGGAATCAAATTCCGCATCCAATGAGCTCTCCCGATCAAAATTTGAGTAAAAACACAATGAGATATGTCGAAAATACGAACAAAAAAAGTAGTTTTTTTAATGACAAATATGTCAATTCAACCATTATGGTTGACTTATTTTATTGAAATTCTATTGGTTCTTGAATTCCAACTCACAAAAACTTATTTTGGCACGTTTTCTTATAAGGCTTATTTTAGACCCCAAATTTCCTCTAATGATGGCACCAAGGCTCGAGGGTTATAATCATTAAGATCAACTTCAGAAGGAAAGCAACAATCAATAAGGGAGATAGAGTCTGCAGGAACAAACTCAGTATCACAGGAGTTGAAAAATTCATAAGAAAAAACAAACTCATTAGAATCACTAACTTGTTGTTCGCAGGAAGAGTCCAAAGACTCAAAAATACCGACATAAGAAGACCGATCCATGAGAGGATCGGGCTTACTAGGAAAATTGGGCTTACATCCAATAGAAGGATAGACTATATCAAAGACTCTAGGAAGACTTCATCCGAAGGAAGGAGATCATCCAAGATATGACACATGTCTAAACTTTCAAATGGATCGACAGAGTGGAGAGTAGGCTCCATGGTCTGTATAGGATGACTCACTTGGTCAACTGCTGGGACCAAGTCTCGGGAAGGTAAGCATGAAAATAGAGGCTGCTTCTCAGTAGCAATTGAATGGAAAGGACATGAGGCCACATAGCTCACTTGTGGCAGGGTAGTGTCTATAGAAACACTGGGAATCAATAAAGGAAATACCTAGTCTCTAGTTGGGTTAGGAGATGGATCAAGTAAAATACAACTAATCAATAGTGATAATTTCTTCACCATGATTAAAGTACATCACACGAAAGAATGTTGACACCACAACTTGCATGGCATAAACATAATCACGTCCAAGGAGCATATTGAAGTCCAAGGGGTCTTCTATCACCGTGAATTCAACTAAGATGGTCTTCCCACCCAATGTAGAATGTGTTTGAGTAAGAATTCCCAAGGCTATACAAGTTCTTCTATCAAACGCCAGTAACTGAATAGCAGTCGGCACAAGGATGGGATATCCGATGCCTCACCAAGCACGAGCAAAAAAGATACTAACTAAGGCTCCTTCATCAACAATACAATGAGAAATTGTGTATGGTTCAAATTTGACCTTTATCTGTAAAGGTGCATCAGAAGGAAGGCGTGGCTCAACTAGGCTATTCCAATCAAAGGAAGCAATCCTAGATCTTGGTGAGGGTTGATCTGAAGCGAGTTCAGTGCCCCCTTTTTTAGTAAGTTCTGAACTGGCAGTGAAGAAAATGTGACTAGCAGACACTTCACTCTCCAAAGGAAGAGTGGGATTGATCGATAATGGAATCAATTCAACTGCTTCATGAAATTCACTCTTTGAAGGGAGAGTGGGACTGACCAAAGATGACATTGGTTCAATCACAACAGGATCACTCTCTAAAAGAAGAGTGGGATCGACCAAATTTGAGATTGGTTCGACCACTTGATCAACCAAAGGTTGAGTAGGTTGTTAAGAAACTATAGGTTGTTCAGGAGAAGGAAATTCTTGAGTCTCGCACCACACTCTTCACACCTCTACGATAGTAGGGCACTGGTGGGTAAGATGATCTCCCTCACATAGCTTACAAGAGAACTTAAGTTTGCACTTCAAACGACTAGTTTTCTCAATGGTGTGAACATGACTAGTAGTGGCTGACTATTTTCTCTCAGCATGACCTACAGAGGCTAAGAGTTTTCCCCCAGCATGACCACCAATGCCTGGGTGACTGGGTCCAACCTGACTAAGAGAGGATGGTTGTTGAAAAGCTTCAAAATGTTCAAAAACGGGATGACCATGAAACCAAACTCTTCGCATCTCCACGATGGAAGGGAATTTATAAGTAAGGTGGTCTCCCTCACAAAGCTTACAAGGAATCTTGGGCTTGTGTTTTGAACAGGTAGTCTTTTCAATAGTGTCAACATTACTTGCAGTGGCTGACGAATTGTCTTCAGCATGAACCATAGAGGCTGAAAGACTGCCCCCAGCATGACTTGCAAAGGCTAAAAGACTAGGTCCAACATGACTTGCAGAGGTTGGATGAGCACCACCAGCATGAACAACATAGGCTGAATGGTTAGGATAAACATGCTTTGCATTAGTTGAGTGTGTGTCCCCAGCATGAACTACAGAGGCTGGGTGTTTGGGTCCAACATGGCATGTAGAGGTTGGACAAGGTGGTTCAACTTGACTATTAGAGGTTGAATGGGTGTCCTCAGCATGAACTACAGAGGCTGAGTGACTAGATCCAATGTGACCTAGAAAGGTTCGAAGGATTCCACTAGCATGATCAATAGAGACTGGATGGTGAAAATCAACTTAACATGCAAAGGTTGAGCTCTTAGATCCAACATGACATGCAGAGGTTGGATGGGTGCCCCAGCATGGACTACAGAGGTTGGGTGGTGAGGTTCAACTTGACCTGTAGAGGTTGAATGAGTGCCACTTTTCTTATGTGTCTTCTTCCTATTCCTCCTTCTTTTACTCATTTTAGACTGTCAGTTACTAGTATCAGTACTTTCGCCGCATGAGGTAGAAGGAGTAGGAGAATCAACTATAGGTGAAGGGGAAGTAGTGTTTTGATGCCCTTGATATAAGGAGCTTACTTGAGAAGCACCAGGAGCATTCAGGATAGTTGGAGTGGAAAACAACCACACCGACAGCCCTAGGGTGAATCTAGGTATATTCAAGGTGGCCATCAAAGGAACACCAACATTCCCTATGAGAGGAATAGTACAAGGAGTTCCCAGCATGGGGATCACTTGGTTGGTGTTCAAAGGGGTGTTATCCATAGTTTCAAATAATAAGACAAAGTCTGAGGCCGAAAGGAAACCAAAAGTACAAAGCACACACCTGAAGCCAGACTAAGTACAGACAAACACACAACACTCACTAAAAAATTCCTAAATCCAAACAGACAGATAGGTATAAGATATGCTTTCCAAAAGAAAGCTGAGAGACAGCTACTTGGCATCCTTGTAGATGTTCTTAGGCACAAGCAGAGGAATCACCCACCGCCCTCTCACACCTTCTACCGGGGTTACCTTCCAAGCCCGTCCAAGTTCAACCAGAAATAGCCTTCGTGTGTACCTGTGAATGAACCCTAGATGTCAAAGAGACTAAGGGATACCTTAACTAAATTGATAGTCTGGGGGGATAGTCGCAAGCCTGGTTTGTACGCATGGGTAGGGTAGCAAATCCCGAAACGCTGTCAACACCAGGCACCACATGGGGTTGGGAGGGTGGTATTGATAGAAGTCTCCAGATGTGCAAAAACCTTGGTCTACACTTTGACAAGGAATCAGAGGGTTATCTCCTCAGTCCAATTCTCCATGCGGCCTCATGCTTAAATCCCGTTTGAGAGGAGCTTCCCAGATACAATCAACATAGAAGATGATTTACCTAGTAATTGGCCAACTATGTCTGAAATTTAATACTTGTGGATATTTAAAAATCCCTATCCCACAAGTCTAGCCTGAGCTAGTTGCTGTATGACCCTATAAAATAAAACTTAGTAATAATTTTTAAATTATATTGTTCATTTTAAAAGGTTTTTTTTTTAGTCAAAGGGTAAATGACATGAAACTTATGTGGTGTTTTGACTCAAAGTTGAAACAAAATGACTAAACAAAGAGAAATGAAATGCAAAAAAACAATAACTATTCTCTTTCCTTCTTCAAACAGAAACTTGAAAGCCACAAAAGAACAATTTCTTTTTTATTTTTTCAAAATTAATGATATGCAATGCATTAAAGACAAAACCCTAATATACATGCATATTAAACAACTATATGTTCTTTTTTCTTTTTCTTTTATAAATGCAAAAGAAAAACTACCTACAAACAAAAGTATGCAGATGACAAGAACAAAGCAAAAGGAACTCTACTAAACAACCACCCAAAAGACTCTAGAGTGCCCTGAAGTCAGTATAAACCTTGCTTGGAAGGAAGCCTTTCATAAAATACAAGTCAACTATTTTGGCATGGTGAAGTGAACCAACAAAAGAAGAAGGAAACAAAGACCAAAAATCTTCTAAGTTTAGACAAAGATCACTAACAAAGGCTAACCAGAAACATAAGCCAAAAATCATACCAAGCAAAGAGGGTGGGGGGGATGAGCAAAGAGAAAACCCTAATGCTATAAAAAAAAAACACATAGATAAAGAACAACCAAAAAGGATGATGCTAACTCCTTGGAGTCATGCCCCTGTAGAGGACCCCAAAACACCTACCAAGCACCCCACAACATTAGAAAAAACCACAAAAATGAGGAAAAAACATTGTTTTAGGGGCACACACGAGTTTCCCTACTGATAGGTCACATGTCATACATGGTTTTATAGTATAACAGGTCACGTGTGCAAAGCAGACACACGACTGTTCAGTCTGCAACTCACGTATGGCTGGAAAAAATTCCAAAAAGGTCAAAAACTGCCTTAGGAAGGCAGGGGAAGTGTACTATCAGACTTAAAAGGTGTTCCTAAGTGGCAAGAAGGACCTGGAACAATGAAAAATACTAAAAGAAAGATAGAGAAACCCCAAATAGACAAGGCTCTCCCCAATGGAGTCACCAGTTCTGTTGTAAAGGAAAGTTTCATATGGCTAGGGTTTAAGAGGCCATCAACGTACTAGGGTTGAAAGGTGGATGCAAATGGTTCTGCAAGTATATATAAATAAGATTAAGAGATTAGAATGGTTCATACCTTAACATACAAAGGTTGATCCAAGTAGCCCTTCAATCCTCTTCTTGCTCCTCTTGCTCCTCCCGCTCCAAGAGACCTGCAAAACGAATTATACCTTCCTCAATCCAATATGACCACATATAAATTAATGATAATCAAAGAAACATGAAATAATAATCCGATTAACATCAAAATCTTATCATAAACAAAGATGCAATCACACATTGAACAATAATTTTGGAAGAAGAAGGACATCGCATCTTTATTAATCTTGAAAACAAGTACAAATATACCTTCTCTTCAAGTTGGGCACCTCATGAAACCTTGATCTAGTTCTGCTGCTTCTCTTCTCCAAGGAACTCAGCCTCCAAGCTCTGCAACACAAGGGGATGATCATTAGGGAAAAGGCGGTAGGAATGAGAGATCCAATTCCTCCAACATAATGATGCAAAGGTTCCATTCCCCTCTCATGGACCTCCCTACCTCTATTTATATGCTTGTGAAGAGATAGGTTCAAAAACAAAGTAGTTACAACTGAAGGAGTCAGTTGCATAACTACCCAAACTACTCGAATTTCGAAAAAACATATTTTTGACATTTTCAGGAGCAATATGCGGGTTGCAGAGACAAAAATCGCGTAAGCAAGAGGTATACATGGTTGCAATGTAAATAGTCATGTATTTAGGGCATATGTGAGTATTATATATGACAAGTCACGTACAATACACGGGTTTCCCTAAGGAAACTCGCATATGTATCAAACATTCTCATTTTTTGGGTATGTATGAGAATTTTCAAACTTTAGTGTCTTCTAGAAAGTTTTAGCAGACTCAAATACCTTTCCAAAAGTGTAGAGATGAGGTCAAATGGAGTTACAAAACTTAATATATGGATCCTCCAAGTTCGCTGTTTTTTTAGTGAATTTTATGAAGTGTCGCCATGGAAGCGTCGACATGCGACGAAATCATGGGAAAGTGGTCATAGGAAGAGATGTGTCATTTTGAGATATAACAATGTTCATCCCTGTATTTGGTTATGTCTTCTCCTAAATATGGGATGCCCAAACAGATTAGACATTTGGTCAATTCAAGGGACGAGAGTATTGGTTATTTTGATGGAGCTGCCAATACTGGTCACTGTGGTGCTGGTATGTATATTTTGGTTGACAGTTCTCAATATTTTTTACTTCATATGGATGTGTGTAATGGCACTAATAACAGGTCTGAATTATAGGCACTCTGGGGGTTATTATTCTTTGCTCTTAATAAGAACTACCATACCTTCCACGTCCATGGAGATTCCAAATTTGTTATTGAATGGGCTAAGGGAAAGTATGATATTCACTCGGTGGATTTGGAACACTGGCTGAGCAGAATGAAAGAGCTCATTGGATAGTTTAGCACAATCACCTTTCAACATATCTTTAGGGAGTTCAATACTGTGGCAGATGATCTTTCGAAGAATGCCATTGGAACCGGTTTCAAAAAGATATTCTGGCATGAATTCATAAATTCTAGCTTGACAGACTCGGGGCCCCTCATTATCTGATGAGAACCTGTTTCTCTTGTGTTTTCTGAATTTGTGGGCTATTGTAGTTTATTGGTTTCCTCTTTTGGACGATATGTTACACTAGTTTTCAAGGCTAGTTTGCTGGTTAGATAGACTTACAGGACTTTAGAATACATCTGAATGTATGTCTCTTATTTTTTGAAAGACTTGTATATGCTTTTACAGAATGATGTTTTTTTGTAACCAATATTGATGTTTCTCTTAAGACACAGTTTTATAAAAGTTAAAACTATCTTTTTCCGTGTGAAAAAAAAAACTATACTCTATTCAAGTCATACATACACTATACTTTACTTTAAATCATATGCAATACAATTTATATTTCAATATGCCTATACAAGCACTACATAGTACTCAACATGCTCCATGCAATTCAATATTCAATGAATACATTTCATCATTTAAAATGCTTTCTTCTTAATGTAATCATGTTCACAATGAATGCAAATCATCTTCTTAATATTTCAAATTGAAAAAGAAGTCGTGCATGATAAACAATCGGTTAAAGAAGAGACCAAAAAAAATGGCCATGAAAAGAGTGAAACAGTAATAGTATCTAATACAATGTTCAAAGTGGTAAACTATCAATGAATACAAATGGCATCCATGCAAGTAAGAGTGAAAGTGTGTTATATTGCATTGTCTTAATTAGAGGATTGGATAAGAATTCCTTTTCAACCATGGTTTAATATCATGTTTATATCATTGAATGCACTATGGATTCATACCCATAAGGGTTATGTAAAAGATAGTAAGCCTCATGATTTGTTAATGCATTCATGGTTTAATATCATGTTTATATTATTGAATGCACTATGGATTCATACCCATAAGGGTTATGTAAAATATAGTAAGCCTCATGATTTTTTAATGCATTCATGTTTATAACAAGTAATGTTATGTTATGTGGTTATGGAAAGTTATATATTTTTTTTGTTGGCTATGAAACAATAACCAAATAATGATCAAACTTGTAATGTTCTTAAGATTGTAAATGTCATTTTAGTTAGTCTCATGTAAGATTGAAGTGTATCTTATATGAAAAGAATAAAGTGTCATACAAGCATCCAACTTCTTACCTATGTTAGCTTGTGTACTATAGCTTTCTTGGCAACACTAAGAGCACTAAGAAGAGAGAAATGTAGAACCCTAGTGTTGTGTTGGGAAGAAGAGAAGGAAGAGAAAGGTTTTTAGATGGTCAACAAATGAAGGATATGTTTTGATAAGATGTTGAGGCACTGGCTCAACCAGATTAGTATGGTGGAGATAAATAGTGTAATGTCCCCATTTTGACCCTTGGAATGTATATTGGCTTAATGTATAAATATTATGCATATGCGATGTATGATTCCTAGCATGGATCTTAAGACCAAGGCCCCACTAGGGAATGGTTTGTTTATAGATACAAGTAAATTATGTTAACAGATCGTGTGCTAGTGAGCCATGGAAAATGTAAAAAGCCTGTAAATATTGATAATGAAAATACATTTATGTTGGCTATAGAGGCAATAACAAAATGAAGGGGTTGTGTTTTATCCACTAGGGATGGGTGAGGGGGTTGTGGGATTCAATCCATTTTTTCCAAGTGTCACCTTGAGAACCCTTATGCCATAAATGGCACGTAACTACCCAAGTAAACTCCCTCGAATATTCTTTAATTATGTTCTAAGAAGGTATCTAAGAAATTATCTCACGAGTTTAATGAATACCAGAAAGAGCATTGAAATAGGTATGATAGGTTATGGGTTCAACTTACTTGAATCGAAAGTCAAGTTCCTCATGAATTTTAGTTCCCCGTCATCTCTAGAAAGGAAGCAATATGCAGAAGGGAGGGGGGGGGCATGCTCGTTAGAGAGGAAGAGCAACAAATTATCAGAGAGGGAGGGGGCATTTGATGGAAAGGCCATGTATCAACTGAGAAATGCAGAGAGAACTAGTGTATCTCATGCAATTTAGTGCGGGATACATAGATCATAATTTCTTAGATGAAACTGAGTGTGATTAACACCTAAGAGTTCGTGAGAGAACCAAAATTGTAAAATGGAGGATTTGTATTCGTAGTTGAATCTTAGTGTGGCTAAGAATTGAAGTGCATGCAATAATATATGAGGGTTTATCAGCTTGAACCTTTCTATTCCCACCCTTGTAAAGTACTAGAGGGAAGGAACACTTGAGGGACTATGCAACAATGAAAGGGACCTTCCATGTCTTGGGTTTCGTAGGTATTGTGGGTGTTAAGGATTCCTAAACCAATCAAGATGCATGCAGGTCAATGAATGGGAAGTGGGAAGAGATCAAAAGTGGGAATGGATTGATAAACCCAGTGAAGGCATGAGTCTCTAAAGGTTAGGATCTTGGACCTTTATATACCCATCTTGAATAACACTGGAGGGAAGGGGCACTTAAGGGACTGTGCATGAGTGAAAGGGACCTTCCTTGTGTTGGATGTGGTATGTATTGTGGGTGCTAAGGATTGATGAGCCAATTGAGATGCATATAGATATATGTTTGATCTCATTGGCTTGGAATTCACCTTCCTAGTATCCTAGTATGCTTGACAAATCCAACAGTGTGTTGGCTTAGTATGAGTGTCTGTTTTATGACAGAGGGAGATATGAACTAGCATTGTGAATGGGCCTATATAGGTCTCCTTAGTGGATAACCCAACCCATATCGGGGGTGGTCTCTTAGCTAAAATAATATAGGTTGTATAGAGACCTACAGTTAGGTGGAATGTTGACCTCACATAGCCAGTTTCTTGGACCATTTCAATTCAAAGGATACGTGTTATGTTATTTATGAATGCCCAAAATTGCTATGTGATGGATTCTTAATTATTCATGTTGAATTGAATGATATGATAGCTTGAATTATGCAATAGCATGTTTTTCATTGCTTGTAAATGAGCTACATTTGTGTATGAGTTATTGTTTTATGCATATGATGAATATACTAGTTCATGTATGGATTGTACTTGTAGTTGTTGTATTTCTAGAAGTGAATGTCTACATTGCATTTGTGTATGTTTTAGAAGTCCCACAAAAATATAATAGGGATACAGAAGGTTTCAATTCATGCCTCAGTCATGTTCTGTAAGCAGGCTAAGTGTTAAGCTTGCAAATTAAAAGAATTCTACAGAAGTTTCATAGATGAAACTAAATGGGATGGAAAGAGAAATGGCTAAGTGTTCAAAAGAGGGTTGGTTGTCGATGTGCCAATGTGTCAACATCATAATTGGAATAAGTATTTACAAAATTTTGTTTGTCATGGTCACTTGAAACTCCATATGTTGCAAACATCGGAGTCGAAAAGTCGGTGTTGTTTGTTGGGAATCCGTTTTGGAGTTCTAACTCTCAAATCCTAATGTCGAGAACATCCGATTCAGTAATTCAAGGGGTAATTTGTTGGAACCTGGTTTCAGTTTCGATGATGGAGAATCCCAGGTTTCATAACTAAAACGTCTGCGAGGATTTGGGATATTAATTGTGGGATTTTTGCAGTTACAACTTCTGACTTTCGATGTGTGGAAGCTAGCAGTTGAGATCAACAATTCGAGGGTTATTTAGTTGGAGCAGGTTGTGTTGTTTTTGTTTCTAATTCTTGATATCAAAAAATCAAAGTGGATAGGGTAAATTGTGTATGTTTCACGAAGATTTAGACTTCTAACTCCTGGGGTACGGACGTTGGAAAGGTAAAAAATCTAAATAAAACTCAACAAGTTATAATTTGGTCGTTTGAAGTGTAAGTTGATAGTCAAGATTTCTTATCGGGTTAATTAACGAATCGATTATCCATAATTAAGGTGTGAATTAACCATGCACATGTGTTTTATGAATTATGGAGTTAGAAGTGGTTGATTGGGTGAAAGTTGGAACCTTAGACACATGTAATGCTTCCTCTAAGGATCAGTTTGGTCAAGGGAAAACATGATAGAATGGTATCATAGTAATAAAAATTGAAGAAAGGCAGTTCAACTAAGTTCCTCTTAACCCCAAAAAGGGCCACCGAGGGGAATCGAAATGTGACAAATGGTATCTGCGAAAAGGTTGTAGCACTCAAAATGTTTGAGTCGGAATGCACACTTACAGGAAGGAAATCGAAGCCAATGGTTTTCATATTGGGGTTGTTGGGAAAGCAAAATATAAAACAACTCAAAAAGCTGAAGATGAAAAGAAAAAGGGAAAGAACTCAAAAATCAAATGGTGACCATGAATGATGCCTAACATCCCAATGAGCATGATGAGGATGTCCTTGGAGAAAATATTCAAGAGGGAAATTCGGAGAAAAAATCCAATGGGAGAATAAATAAAATCACTCCCTAGAATTTATTTGAGACAATGAGAAGTTTCAACGAGAGGTTGATTAAGGATCAATAAGAGCATAACCATATCAATGCTTCCATCCTTTAGAACCTGACTAATATTCAGCAAAGAGATAATCTTGTATCTAATCCAAGCGATTTTGGTCAAGAAATAAGAAGTGCAGAGAGTCACTCTAGAAGTCACACCGGAATAAGTAAATTAAGCCCAAGGAATGATTCTTTGGGACATACACATAAGGTACCTTATTGAGATCTTCTCCTAGAAAATCAAGTGATTCTCGTGGTTCTCAAACTACTCTAAAGCATGTTTATCGTAGGATTGACAGAAGGAGGAAATTTTGAAAGGATTATGCAAGGATAATTTAGACAGGTAAGGTCTCCCACATTTGATGGAGAAAATAAGATAGGAAATGAAGCATAATCATGGATTCTTGGAATGAATAAATATTTCCAAATTCGTGACTATTCAGGAAATGAAGAGTGTAGGATTGTTATTTACAACCTCAATGGGTGAGATTCAATATGGTGGAAGCACCTCATGCATCTAAAAGGGATCAAGGAGAGAAGTATCAACTGGGAGTGATCCAAGAAGTATTTCAAGGAAAAATATTTGTCTGAAACATATTATGATAGCAAGAGGAAATAGTTCCGTTAACTAAAATTGGGACATAAGTTAATGGAAGAGCATGTACATAATTTTTTTGGAATTGTTGAGGTATGCATATTACATTATGGAAGAAATTCTAAAAATACATGGCTTCCTTGGAAGTATACTCCAAATTTATAGAGACATGATTGAGTTTGTTAATCCATTCAGTCTGGATGAAGTCATTAGAATGGAAACGCATTGCTATGAGCAAAGAAAGGGAAATTCAAAATTTAATCCAACATGGAAAGGAAAACCAAGAGGAATATTTTACCAAAATAAAAGTGGATTCAATCCATCATATAAAATTCATCCAAGGAATTTCCAGTGAGGCCAACAAGCATGAAGTGGGAATGAACCAGCAGTAGAAGTAGAAAAAAGACTACTTTGATGTTGGGGATGTGGAGGAAATCAAAATATTAGGGATTGTACAATTTGATGTGAGAACCCTCAAAGTTTTCATATATTGGAAGCATAAGTTAAAGTGGAGGATGTGGAAGAAACAACCCCTCGAATTTATGCAACGTTGGATAACCAACAGGAAGATCATCAATCAGCAGTGGTGAAAGTTGAAGGTAAGATTTCTAAGCAATCTATTTATGCTTTGACTAATATAGGATCTACTCATAGTTACGTTACTCCTGAAGTAGTTGAAAGTTGTTCTCTTAGAAAAGTGAAGCATGATAAATCTTGTCTAGTTCAATTAGCCATTGGCACAAAGAGAAGAGTAAGTGAAATATTGATGGAATTCCCCATAAAGTTGAATGGACTTCTCATAAAAGTAAATATGAATATCCTACCATTAGGATCTTATGATTCTCTTATTGGTATGGATTGGTTGGAAAAGCATAGGGTCAAAGCAGACTATTATAAAAATTTCATTTACATTGATGCAAAAGGAAATTCCAAATTAGTGAAAGGGATTCCCATGCAAGTTTTAGTAAGGCATATTTCATCCTTATAGTTAAGGAAGTTTTACTAGAAAGGTTGTTAGCTATCTTTAATTCATCTATCATATTCATTAGAGGACAAGTTTCTAATGATAGAAGACTATCCGCTGTTACAAGAGTTCAAATATGTATTTCTAGATGAAGTATCAGGATTGCCACAAAAAAGGGACATCGACTTCACAATAAATTTGTTCCAGGGTAAGTGTTGGTTTCCAAAAATCCTTATAGGATGAGCCCACCATAATTGGTAGAGTTGAATATGTAACTATGGAATTAATGGACAAAAAGTATATCAAAAAAGATGTGTCTCCTTGGGGAGCATCGATGTTATTTGTCAAAAAGAAAGATGGGACCTTGAGGTTATGTGTTGATTAAAAGTAGTTGAATAATATGATATTCAAGAACAAGTACCCATTTCCCAATATTGATGATATGTTTGATCAAATGAGGGGAACCAAAGTCTTTTCAAAGATTGAATTGAGATTCAGGTATCATCAAGTAAGGATAAAGGAAGAATACATTCACAAGACAAATTTTTGGATAAGTTATGTCTACTATGAGTTCACAATGGTGCCATTTGGTCTCACCAATTCACTCGCCACATTCAAGTGTCTCATGAATAATGTATTCAACAAATATTTGGATAAGTTCGTGCTAGTTATTGGTAAATTATATACACTAATAATTCAACATTAAATATTTGTCAACCAGTAATCCATAGACTTAGAGATGTTGGTGCCGTTGTTACACAGAATTTTTGTCCTCGCCATGACCACGAACCTTGTACATCCTTTTGTTGTCTCAATCCCTAAAGTGATTGGACAAGCCTTTGTGGAAGATGAGCTTTGAATTTTTTTCCTTTCGAAAAAAACATATATAGAGAGGTTGTCACACCTTTCCTTGTATCAAAGTGCATCGATGCACCCTGCACCATTGTAGAGTGCATCATAGATGCCTTTTGCATATGTATAAAGAGCATCAGAGCCTGTACAAAGGGAAAAAAGAGAACTTTCGAGAAGCCTCTTGAAGGAGACCCTCGTGAAGGCTAATCCCTTCCTTATAGGATTGATCTCACTTGCCTCCACCTTGGCAAGATACCACCTCATCCCTTCTCCCTTGATTCTCTCATCCCTTTCTCATCTCCTTTGGCCTGTAAATGAAGCTTCACCTCATGGGATAAGGGGGTCAGAATGAAAGCAAGTAAACACTGTATGAATTATACTATATCAGATAACTCACCTTTGAGGCAAGGATTCATTGGAAAGGAATTTCAACAAAAAGGAATCATGGTTGTATTATTTCCTATTTTTGTTAATAATCAATGTTTTCCTTTCCCATAAACATTGTGTAATCATGTTTATTATTTTTATCCTTGGTAATTAATGTAGACTTATTTGATTATCTTGTATTTTTCCTCCTGTTTCTTGATGTCCTTTATCTTTGTGCAGGTTCTTCTATGTCAATTGATGCTAAAGATTCAAGCTAGAAAGGGAAACTTCAGGAACGGTAAGGTTTCATTCTATTCAATTAATCTGATTAGATCTAGAGAAAAGTTTTCATTATTCTTTATGTTTTTTTCTATATCTATACCATATAGACTAGGGAAACAATATTTGTCCACATTGATTGAGAATTCCCACTAAAAAAATTGGCGACCACACTGGGGATCGACCTTAGATCTGTTATTTTTTGATAGGTTTGCTTTTGTTCTGGATAGATCTCCTATTTTGCCTCTTATTTGAGTTAGATCTGGTTAATTTCAGCTAGTAGATCAATCCTAGTTGATAGATTTGTCATTTTTTAATTATATTGTCACAATTTCAAACCTTTAGAATCTGGTTTTTGGCCTGAGATCTCCTTTCTTTGATTTTTTGGTTTCTCCAATGCACTTAGCTTGTTTACACAGTGAGGCCTTGTCAAACCGACACCTTTTCTTTTCTGATATAGAGCATCACTAAAACCTTTACCCTTTGTACACAGTGTGTCACCGATGTTTTCATTGTTATCCTACAGAGCATCACTGTCTCCTTTTTCCTTTTTTCAAGGAGTTCTAGCCTATTACCGATGCCTAGTGTTACACCTACAACATGCATCATCCCTCTAAACCAAGTTTGATTGCATCCCTAGATCTATTACAAGATTTTAATTTGGTTTGTCATTGTGATTCACAATGTCTTCTACTTTCATAAATTTGTCTTCAGATGTTTATTTGTCAATTTATTAATACCCTTTTGCTTGATTCTATAATATAGTGGGAGGTGTTTTTAGCTTACATTTTAAGCGAAATGAAGTGCATTTTTGAAAAACAAATTCCCCCTCTTCGCTGGGGGGGGCATGAATCGTATATTCTACAGTCTCTTTGAATTATATGCTATTTGAATTCAAAGAAGAGTTTATATTTCTTGCATTGAATTTTACATTTATTTATTTGCTTGAAACCTCTTCCTTCTTTTTGTGGATTGTATTCATAGAAATTGGAAAATTTGCATTTCATTTTTGTGTATATGGGTTGAGTTTGTCTTGAGTTCTTTTACATTGGGATTGGTTTTCATTTCCTTAGATATTTGTAGAAGAGGACAATAGATATTTTGTTTCTGTAATAGTTCAAAGAAATTTTTTTGGTTTGATCTTCTTTATTAGATTGAAAATTATTTGAAAAAAAAAACAATTTGTTTTAGTTATAGTTTATTTCAAAGTTTTCTTTTGTTAAATTTTAGCTTTATATAAAAGAATAAATAAATAATCAAGTTCATAACCTGTAAAGAATATTGATTTTAGTCTTTGATTGGAAACATTAATTTGATATTTTTCTTCCTACCTTTAGAGATCTATTTTTCATTTTGTTGGAAACATAGGAAACAAAATAATAGTTTTAAGTTTGGGTGTATGTTATTCAATTTCTACATTTGGGAGAAGAGCCTCTTACTCTGTCATAAGTAAGGCATCCATTAAAAGAAAAAGTTAAAGATTTGAAACTCATCCTTGCATGATTTCTGAGTCACTCTTCACTCCATATGTCCACTTAATCATTCCAGATAAAAATAAGAGCTAGTTAGGTTAACATTCTTAGTAAGAAGTGTGTCATAGGTTAGAGATGTGTTCCGACATCTTTAAACATATGAGCTATCATTTATTGTTTCCACTGCATTCAAATACTGTATGGTTCTTCCACATACTCGTTGGTATATTGAACGACCTTTCACATACTTATTTGGTATATATAAAGGTACTCCACATACTCAACGATATATAGGAAGTCCTGCTTTGTATGGTTGTGCATTAGATAGTACTACTACATATTTTAGCTCCCACGTACCTTGTGTATATTAGGAGACACCATTAGGTATCGTGAAATCATATGAGAAAATATCTTTGGTCCTCATATCATCACAATACACTGAGAACAATACTCAATGAGCTACTACACATGTTTCGTCTAGTTAGTCGAGTATACAAGCAAGGGTACGATCCCAATCCTCCTTGTCAAGTATCACTGTTGGACCCTACGGTATATCACGAGTTGTGATGGTTTTATAATCCTGTGAGGATCCATACTTTTTATCCACTCCTTTAACATGTTTACTTGTTTCTTTGGATTGAGTAGTGCTTGTTTCCTTTATAGCTAAAATTATTAAACAGAGAGGTAGTTTTTTTACATTTCTATGGCTATCCATTATGGAATTACGAACCAAAATACCCCTTCTCAAGGGGAAAATTTTGTTATTCCCTCATTTGGAATTGTTGGCCCTCCTCTTATGGCTACGTTAAGTCTTCCTGGATTGACTATAGGATTACCTCTATGGTTATTCTCTAGTCGGGTTATCCCAAGTGCACCAATTATTTCAAATCCCAACTCTCCATCACAAGAGCATCAACATCATGTTGATATTTCACCTTCTTTGCCAGATGTGTCTTCTTCCCTTTCTCTTTCTTCACTTGTTGAAAGTTATTATGTCAGTAGTTAGGTGGATAAGAAGAATAATAGAAGATTAAAAAGAAGAAAGGAAAACAAGAAACCAAATCTCAACTAACTACTCCTCACAATGTTGAGATGTTGATCTTCCTACAAAAATACCTCGTAAGACTAAGTTCCCTTGCAAAATTTGCAACAGTGACCTTTCTAAGTATTTTCATGGTCTATCCCAAGTATTAGAAGTGTGGTCTAAGGCTTCCCAACAACCCATATTGTCAGCCTCTGGTCATGATACTGATGATACCCCATTAGCTAGTGACTCTATGGTTAAGAGTTAAAAGGTAAAGTGAAAAATCCTTGCTTCTTATGTAAGGAAATCAACCTTACTTACCTTTGTCCTCACATGGATGAAGCTTCAAAGTTGTTGGAAGCTATTACTTTTCCTTGGCAACAAATTCCAACAGGTTATCGTAATTTATCCCTTGACCTCTCATTGGTTGATAAAGTGGTCAATCTAGATCCATCCTCAGTCGATCCCACTCTTTCTTTAGAGAGTGAAGAACAAGTAGTTCATATCACTCTTCCTATGAAGAGCGAAGTTAAAATGGTGAATTTGATGTCATCTCCACTTGATCCCACTATTTCATCAGAGAGTGTTAAGACTGAAGTAGTCACTTTGACACAATATTCGTCTCATCTTCCAATTGAGATTAAACTGAAACCTGCTGAAGTTTTCGTTTCCAGTTCATATTGTTCTAGGAAAGGGGAAATTATGTTTGTTTCAACATAACCCTCTCCAAGTACTCAGGTTATTTCCTTTGATTGGGGTAATCTACAACATCGTGTATTCCTTCGAGTGTTCCTTTCTAGATATTTTTGTGAGTTACCGCTAAGAGTATACTTTGCATTATTATTGATGAAGGGGCTTATGTTAGTATTCTATCCTCAACTGCTTGGAAAGCTATAGGTTCTCCTCAACTTGTGTCAGTCACCGATCAGATACTTGCTTTCAATAGAATACCTACTGAACCTTTAGTGATCCTTCCCCACTTACTTATCACCTTAGGAGGGAAAACTATTTGCATTTATGTTATGGTAATCCAAGGTCCCTTAGATTGTAATCTGCTCCTTGGACATGATTATGTTTATGCCATGAAAGTTGTAGTGTCCACAATCTTTTGAGTGATTCATTTTCCCCATGACTAGAAGATTGTGGCCATTGATAATATTTTCTTTGTTAAACATCATCATCATATAACTCCTAGTCATCAGAATTCCTTGAATGTCCTGCATGTTCTTGTGGTTCCTTCCTCGTGATCGGTCGTGTCTCTCGGCTCTAGAAATCATATCAGAGTCCAATCATTTGTAAATTGATCGCTTATTTCCATCATGGGGAATATTTGGGGGGGGAGGGGGGGGGTTCAACACTATTTGGACATCATACTAGAGTTAAGTCACTATCTTATTATGTAATGGGGGAAACCTACCAACCGCTGGACATCATGTTGGGTAAGAACCAAAACAGACAACCTTGAGCATAGTTCCTATTCTATTTCAAGCTCGTTAAAAAATGAAACATATGTCTTTTAGCATAGTTTGCTTTTGGTTTCAAGCTTGTTAAAAAATAAAACCAACTTTGAGCATAGTTTTTTCTAAATTGCAAGCTCATTAAAAAATGTAGATACCTTGAGCATTCTTCCAACCGATATTTGAGCTCATTAAAAAAAAAAGTAGATGGTTTTATGCATCCAATCTCTTTACATTATGTTGGAATTAATATACTTGACAGTTATACTGGGGGCAAGTACCAACCATTGGACATCATGTTGGGAAGATATCCGTCAATGGGACTCATTTTGAGCATACTTTCTCTTTAGTTTCAAGATCGCTAAACCATGAAATGACATATTAAGCATATTTTTTTCTCTGTTGTGAGCTCATTAAAAAAAGAATCATATACCTTGAGCATTCTTCCAACCAATCTTTGAGCTCGTTAAAAACAGTGAGATGGTGTTGAGGTTACTTTTAACATTTTTTTGTGCTCTAGTTAAAATGTCAAAAATGGTTTGAGCTTAGTTTGTTATTTTTTGTGCTCTAGATTCAAACATGAAAAGGGTTTCGAGTGCCTTTGATACCATATTCGTTCTCATTAAAAACCCAACGAAATGATGTCGAGTAAACTTTTATCACTTTTTCATACTTGTAAAACTTAAATGAAATAGGAACCCCCTGGAGTTGTCTTTAAGCTATTTTTAGACTCTCTAAATAGGAAAAGATCACCAAGTGAACTTGTTTCTTTCACACTTGTAAAAGTATTTGAAATATCATCTATCTAGTGATAGTTTATCCCTTTGTGGACCATTTAGACTCACTTACGAAAAATGTACACTCTAGTTCATTGTAACTAGAAGAGTTATGCTAGGTATTGGTTTATACTTTTCGGACCTTAGGGAATAAGATTAAGAAAAAATCCATCTTTGAGTTTTCTTTAGTCATTTCAGACTCTCTAAATATGAAACAACACTAAGTTTACCTTCTTTGGACTTGTAAAAAATCAAACGATGAAGGACCCTTTTTTAGGACTGAACCCCTCTTTTCTCAAGTTCATAAAACATGTGAGATTGGACACATCCTATGATGAGTTATACCAATCATTTGTTACCCTTTTCAAGCTCGTTAAAAATCAAAGAGGTACTTATCCATTGTGATGGGGAAATTAAGAGAATGAGAAACATTTTTCAACTGTATTAATGGCAGCTTGTAGTCACCCTTGAACATGAAACTTGTTTGCATTTCATTCAAATAGTTGGGTAATCAACTTGTCCTCAATTCATACCAATTGCATGAGTCATATCACTCCTTTGGATCCTTCGAAGAATTCCTCAGTCACTTGTTGTGTCATTATATGTTCAAGGGAAGTGTTCAACTGGAATCAACCTTTATAGTCATAAATCCTTCTATTGTGCCGGTCGTCCCTGTAATAGTATATCATGTTCTCGTTACACCTTTGTGTTAGCTCACACTCATTTGATATACCATATTACATCTCTCTTCTATGTTGGGTTTGTGTCAATGATGTGGGATACATTATAGCCCTCCTTCAATGAGTCTGTTCCTGTCAATGTCAACACATCATTCATGGATTAGATATAGAAAATAGTCAGTACCTTGGATCTTGCATGCCTCAATTGGCAGGTTTCCTCTCTTTCGACAATAGGTTTACATCATTGACCTCTGATCGAATGATTCCGTGGATGTTCAACTCCATCTCATCTATTCGCATTCATTGGAATGTACTAAGATACCTTGGGGATCATTATTATCACCGATGATTTCCCTCGTACTTGTTAACGATTTACATTATTGACCCTTAATCAAGTGGTTTCTACCATGTTCGACTTCAACTTCTTTATTCACATGGATATAATCATATCATTTTTTGGGTTCAGGATGAAGATCCTAGGGATCATGTACTTAGCCAAGTTGCAATGGAGATTTTTTGAGGTACTGTCACACATATGCACTTTGTATTGGTCAGGGTTGTGTTATTATCTCATTATGGATCTACTCTGTATTTTTGTAGCCATGATTTCTCCACAATTATTTTAAGTACGAATACACATTGTATGTCTATGGTCATATCCTTGTTCACTATATTCATGGATCTATAGTGTATTGGTTGGCATCCATGTTGTAAGTCATTGGGATGATAAGTTATTGTACTACAAAGAAATTCCTTGTTTGTTGTTGATGGATTTCCAACCAATGGTTCCTTTCCTCGATCCTTTATCCTCTATTTATCAAAATATTTCACCTATCATGTTACTCCAACTTCATACTTTGGGAGGGAATCTGTTACATGGAATTTTCGTACTCTCCATGACCATGAACCTTGTACAACCTTTTGTTGTCTTAATCCCTAAAGTGATTGGCCAAACCTTTGTGGAAGATGAGGTATGAAGTTTTTTCCTTTTGAAAAAACCATATCCATAGAGGATGACGCACCTCGCCTTCTATCAAAGTGCATCGGCACACCTTGCACCATAGTAGAGTGCATTGTCAACGCCTTTTGCATATGTATAAAGAGCGCCAGAGCGTGTACAAAGGGAAAAACTAGAACTTTCGAGAAGCCTCTTGAAGGAGACTCTTGTGGAGGCTAATACCTTCCTTATAGGATGGATTTCACTCACCTCCACCTTGGTAGGATACCACCTCATCCATTCTCCCTTAATTCTCTCATCCCTTCCTCATCTCCTTTGGCCTATAAATGAAGCTTCACCTCATGGGATAAGGGGGTTAGAATGAAAGCAAGTAAATGTTGGAGGAATTAGACGAGATTTGATAACTCACCTTTGAGGAAAGGATTCATTGGAAAGGACTTTCAACACCAAGGCGTCATGGTTTTATTATTTCCTCTATTTTTTAATACATCAGTATTTTCCTTTCCCATAAACATTGTTTAATCATGTTTATTATTTTCCTCCTTGGTCATTGTTGGGTGTTTTATTATCTTAATTAATTCACCAAATATTTAATTATAGACCAAGGTTTGTAAACTTAGATTTGACACAAAATATATGCTAAGGTAGAAGGGTACCTAAGGTGTTGTGGAAATATTTTAACAAAGAGAAGATCAAAAGATCTTTCAAAATGAAAAACCAAGTCAAAATCCAGAAATCCAACTACTAAGGTAATTAGAATGGGAAAATACCACTAGATTAGAGAAGTATCAATCTATACTACTCTACTCTATAAACAATAACTAAAAGGATATATATAAACAAGACTATTCTAACTACTCTTTATAGTGAAACCTATTAATTAATTATTTAGCTTATTAATTTGGGAATGAGAATGGCAATAAACAAATTCAGAACTCTAACTATATGAAAACAAAAGATTATATTATCTGAGCAAGTATTAACACTACTTAATATACCTAAGAAATTCAAAAACTAAACTAGTGACATGTGATTGAAAAATATACAATAATTAAACTAAATTATCTAGTTCCATTCTCCTTGAGGATTCTGAGGATATGCATTCATTGTGATCGGAATTGGAGAAGGAGATGCATCAAAATGGCTTTCAAAAGAAACAAAGAAACTAAATGGAATTAAGTCTAATTTAACTTCTAAAAATAGATGTAAACTAAGGAGTGTCCAATTACAAGTAATAGTAAACATTGTGATTTATGTTCTACCCATAAGCAAATGTTATCAACAACAAGAAACAAGACTATTTTAACGATTACTCTGTAGCTGAAGGTATACTACTCTCGCATGAAACAAATGTAAGGGAATAAAATATAATTTAGAAGCAAGTAGAAAACTTAATAAAGATATTTACTTGAAAATAATATATAATTTAAAAGTAAGTGGGAAACCTAATAAAGATATCCTATTTTCTAGATCAACCATATTCTATGAACATCTTCAGTAACTATGAAGTAAGGAGAATAAATATTATGCTAGAAATGATGATCAAATTATAAATAACTAATGTTCCTTTTAGATAATATAATTAGCAAATTTAGTTCTAAATTCAATCTAAATAAGAATGAAGTAAACTAAACTAAAGATGCAATCGACAAATTCTACAGCAGAAATGAATGAAGAAATCAGAGACATAAGAAACACAATTCAAAAACAAACTAAGATAAAAGGAACGAAATATAAGAGTAATTACGGAACTTAATGGATACTTTATGTGGTTTGAAGTAAGGTCCTAATTACACATATATAACCATTGTTCAATTAAAGAAGGTTATACATTTTAAAAAACAGGAAAACTGAACTTGAAACAATCATAAAACAAAACGGGGAATATTAAATTCTGAATGAAGTTCTGGATGGCAGTATAGATAGACAGTCTGAATGAAGTTCTGGATGGCAGTATAGATAGACAGTCTGAATGATAGTTGGAATGGAGAAAAACAATGTAAATTATGAAATAGATAACCTAGATGATCCTAACATCAGCTGATTTATGCATATGATATTGTAATGTAGAAAAAACAGGAACTAAGCTTATCTAACAATTGAAACAACAGAAGAATAACTTGTGCTAATCTATAGTTAAGAAGAGAGATTATTTCCTATTGTTTAATGAGACAAACAAAAATATGACTAAAGTTAATCTACAGCTAAAGAGGAATTGACAGAGATGAATCTAACTACAAACTAAGTCTAAGACATTAAACTAATGAAACTCTATCTAATTGCAAATATAAAACCAGGAAACAAGCTGAAAAGAAGAGTGGAAATGACTATGCGTTACCAGTCACTTTTAATTCTAGAAATGGAAACTATGTTAACAACATAATGTAAATTGTATTAACCATAGTAAACACACGTTACAGGAGAAGAGGAAATAAACAACATCAATTTACGAGAGAATTAAACTACCTACAGAAACTGGAAATACAAATTACTTATCTGCAAAAAGGGATAACAGAAATACAAATGGAGACCTCTGGTTGTTGAGGGGCCCTTCTTAGCAATCAAGGGTTGCGCTTAGATCAACCACCACTCATGAAAACAAAGACATAAATTCACAGCTGAAGATAGAACTTATATTAAATTCAGAATAGACTTTACAGAATTTCCTTACTAATGGTGACAAACTAACTCGACTCTCGTCTGGAGACAACTTTATATAATTTTACATGGATGAGCAGGTCGACCCTTTCAGTGGTCGACCACTCCACAAATAGACAACATTAACTGCTAACAAACAACCGTGTAACAATTTGTGACAGCGAACCGTCTTCCTAATCCTTTGCGCATCGGTTATCCTCGTGCAGACTGCGGGCGTAAGGATCTTTGTTGACGTGGACGTAGAGCATGGTGTCGAGTTGAGAGGATAGGATCCCAAGTCTTCTAGAGCAAAGAATCTCATACCACCAGAACGCGTGGCTAACAGATCAACAAAGATTGTTCTGTGCTTTAAACATTTGAGAATATTCCAACTAACAGGGCGCGGGTTAAACGAAGGGCTGAATGACAAGCTGGATGCAGTTGTGTGTGTTTGGTGTGAATGCATGTCCACATGGAGGCTCGTTTGGAAGCCATAATCTGCAAAACAAGTCTATGTATCAGGCAGGTTTACAAATATCACATAATTGCTAAGAAAATCATGGAATAACGAAAAATCAACCAAGACTTGCATAAAATTCAAATACTTTCGTACCAGGGATCAATTGATAAGCTGAATGACAAGAAGTATACCAAAAGGTGACAAAAGTGATGTCAAGAGAGCAAATTAACAACCAAGAATAATGACAAAATCGGGATCAACGGTCATTAATATAGATCTATTTGATTATCTTGTATGTTTCCACTTGTTTCTTGTTGGAATTTATCTTTGTGCAAGTTCTTCTATGTCAACTGATGCTAAAGCTTCAAGCTAGCAGAGACAACCTTCATGAAAGGTAAGGTTTCATTCTATTCAAGTAATCTGATTAGATCTAGGGAAAGGTTTTCATTGTTGTTTGTGTTTTGTTATAGATCTATACCATATAGACTAGGGAAACAATATTTGTCCGCACTGATTGAGAATTTTCGCTAACAATTATATGTGTGGGATTGGAGCCTAGCCTATTCTACTCTAAAGTCGGAAACACACTTAAATGCAATAAACAAAGAATGAATTCAATTAGAAATAAATAAAATAGCACCTTGGGTTGAAAACCGATTATGATAAAGTCATATCTCATGAGTTAGACCTTTATTCTTCCTTTAGTGATTAAAGCTACCAAAAATTATAATGCCCAAAAATCTAATAAAAAACTAGTACATAATTAATACATACTGGTACTGAAATCAAAACTAAAAACAAAAGCTAATACAAGAATTCAAAATGCAGAAAAAAAAACTAAATTAAAAAAAAACAAATAAAACGCAACGACAAACTAAATTAATGAATACAATCTAAAACTAAAAATTCCTTAACCCAAAATTCATTGCATATGTAACATAACAATTATTTTAACACTGTAACGAATAAGATTAAAAATACAAAATATGACAGAATTATAAAATACATATTTAACATAACAAATATTTTAACTGTAGCTAAAAAGATTAAAAATACAAAATATGACACAATAATAAAATATATACTAATTACAAAATATAGAATTTACAAATTACAAAACAAATTAAGAATATATATATATATTAAATTCATACAAATTACAAAATATATTAAATATTTATACCAATTACCACACAATGAAAGATATACAAAAATATTAAACACTTTTTTTGAAAAGTATATCATAAAAATGTGAACAACAACATATCCAATAAAGTTACCATAATTTACAAAGTGAATGAAGATAACATTTCAAACAACATTTTGGTTACTAACAAAACATAAGAACAATAAATTGATGGCTAACGATGCAACGAAGTCACTATGGAATGAGATTGTGATGTGAGGGAGCTTGAGTGTGAACTGGAGCGCCAGATTTACATGTGTACAAAAAATGTTCTTCCAAGTTTTGTAAGCCTTAAGGGTTAGCTCAATTGGTAAGACGTGCGCATACTCTCTCGATTTGGGGAGAGGTCACGGGTTTGAGCTTTGAGTACTTTGGGGTTAGGCCTTCTGCAAGGATGGCCGGTGGTTTACCACCTCTACCATCCACTAATGTGGGGAAATATTGCTAGGTTTCCCGTACATATTTCCATATAAAAAGAAAAAAAAATTGTAAAATTAAACTAAACTACAATTTAAACATAAAAACTCTACAAATTAACTGATAAATGAACTAAAAGATATTCTAATACTAAACCAAACTTCTCTCAAAAGGATAATAAAATCAAATCTCAGGAAATTTTTCCGTAAACTTGGAAATTGACAAAGATCATTGAAAGCTTATTACATGTACAAAGGAAACATGTGGAAGAGCAAGAGCATTAAAGAAGGTACAGGAATGAAAACATGAAATTCTTCTCTATAGTTTTATCCAAAGTTAAGCGGACAAAATATAGGAAACGTCCTCCTCTAATTCTAGTATCATACAATTTATTAAGATACATTATCCAAAAAGAAAAAGGGTATCAAGGTATAGCATGCCAATTTCCTTTTTAAAATGTATATACACTAATAACCATACCAAATAGTGCGTAGATAAGAAATTTACCTTGATTATCCAATCAATACCATAATAACGATTACGTATGTTTGTAATTATGATTTGAATAGTAATTTCAACCACAAAATGAAGATAACGATCATAGTGATAATCAATTTGAGTTCAAATCATAACAAAAATAAGGCAAAATGGCAGCCCATCACTATTGTTATTGGATGATATTCTTGTTTACTCAAAGAGTAAGGAAGAGCACAAGGATTACTTGAGAATGGTGTTAAAGGTTCTTGAAGAGCACACATTGTATGCCAAGTTTAGCAAGTGTAACTTTTACCAAAGAAGAGTATAATATTTTGGTCACATTATCTCATAAGAAGGAATTGCAGTGGACTCGAAAAAGATTGAAGCCGTAAGGAATTGGTCTACTCCAAACAATGTAATGTTGTAGATGTCAAATCTCTTATGGGTCCTGTAGGATACTACAAAAGATTCATCAATGGATTTTCCAAGATCGTTCATCCATTCACATCATTGCAGCGAAGCAATATCAAATTTGTATGGTTTAAAAAATGTGAAGCAAGCTTTCAAAGATTGAAAAGGTTTCTTACTTATGCTCTTGTGTTGAAGATTGCAAATCCAGATAAAGATGTTGTGGTTTGTACGGACGCTTGAATTGAAGGTATGGGTGGCGTGCTTATGCAAGAAGGGTTCGTGATTTGTTATGAGTCACAAAAATTAAAGGAGCATGAGGGGAATTATGTGACTCATGACTTGGAATTAGCCTCCATACTACACACGCTCAAGAGGTGGTGACATTATTTTTTAGGAAAAAATTTTGATCTTAGGACTAATCACATGAGCTTAATGTATTTGTTTGATAAGCCCAATTTAAATTTCATGAAATCTAGATGGCTAGAATTCTTGTCTGAGTTTGATTTTGAAATCAAACATGTGAAAGGTAAGGAGAACAAGGTTGCAAACACCCTCAGCAAGAAATTTCATGTGATAGCTTTGAGCACATGCTAGTTAGATTTAAGAATGAGAGTCCTTGAAGCTCACAATAAGGATGAGACTTACTTTCGCGTAAAGGAAAAATTGCAGCAGGGTAAATCAGATGGGAAATGTGAAGGCTATCAACTCGTAGAAGATTATCTTCTTGTTTATAAATGCATGCAAAGTTGAGAAAGATGGTAATGGGTGAAATTCACCAAATTCCATACTCTCAACACCTAGGATATCAAAAGACAATAACAACATCAAGAACCGTTAATTTTGGTAGGTGATGAAGAAGAACATAGCAAAATATATAGCTTGATGTCAAAAGTGTCAACAAGTCAACGTAGCACATCAACACCCAATGGGATTGTTACAACCTTTACCTATTCTAGAATGGAAGTGGGAAGCACATGGGAAGTACTTTCTATGGACTTCATAACAAGTTTTCCAAGGACCGTAAGGCCGCATGATTGAGTCATGGTTGTGGTGAACAAACTCTCAAAGGCAACTCATTTTATTCCAGTCAAGTCCACTCATTAAGAAAGTGTCATAAAAAATATTTTTAAGAAGGAGGTATTCATATTGCATGGATTACCCAAAGAGATAGCCTTGGTTTGCGATGCAAAATTCACATCAAATTTTTGGAAAGGGTTATTTCAGGAATTAGGAATGCAGCTAGATTTTAGTACCGCATATCATCCTTAAACAAATGAATCAAGTTCTTGAGGATATGTTAAGGATATATGTGATGGATAAGCAATCCAAGTGGGAAGATTGCATACATTTGGTATATTTTTCATAAAATAATGGACAACAAGAAACATTGGGAATGAGTCCGTTCAAGGTATTTTATGGCAAAGGATGCAGAACTCTAGTGAGTTTGGATAGTCCAGTAAGAAAGATAGTGCTTGGGATAGAAATGCTCAAGGATATGGAACAAGAAGTTGTTAAGATTAGGTAGAATTTAAAGGTAGCCCGGAATAGGAAGAAATATTATGCATATTTAAAAAGAATGCATAAGGAATTTACAGTTGGGGATCATGTTTACTTAAGAGTAAATCCGAAGAAGAGTTCCCTGAAGTTGGGGAGTTGTGCCAAGATAGAACCTAGATATTGTGGAACGTTTGAAGTGCTTATAGGATAGGACCAGTTGCATATAGGATTGCATTGCCTGCTAACATGAAATGTCATACCGCTTTCCATATTTATTTTCTTAAGAAGTATGTACATTATCCTAATCATGTAATTGATTGGAATGTGATTCAGGTAGAACAAGAGGGAGAGTTCGAAGTGGATCATGTGTGCATCCTCAACAAGAAGGTAACATTGCTTCGAAACCTATCCATCAAATAGGTGAAGGTTCACTGGAAGCACCTTGGACAAGATGAGGCTACATGAG
The DNA here is from genome assembly GCA_001517045.1 of Pseudotsuga menziesii. NCBI lineage: Eukaryota > Viridiplantae > Streptophyta > Pinopsida > Pinales > Pinaceae > Pseudotsuga > Pseudotsuga menziesii. The sequence continues at coordinate 54,942 of LPNX011011160.1, forward strand.
AGATGGAGGATTCCATGAGGTAGGCGTACCCATTTTTGTTCAATTTTTTAGAACACCTATGACGATGTTGTTTTAAGGGGGCATGATTGTAGTGTCCCCATTTTAACCCATGGAATGTATATTGGCTTGATGTGTAAATATTGTGCATATGTAATGTATGATTCCTAGTGTGGAGCTCAAGTCCAAGGCTTCACTATCGAATGGTTTGTTTATAGAGGCGAGTAAATTATGTTGATATACCATGTGCTACTGAGCCATGGAAAATGTAAAAAAACTGTAAATATTGATAATGAAAATAAATGTCTAAGGTTTTCTAAGGTGGAAACAACAAAAAGATGGGGTTGTGTGTTATCCACTAGGGAAAGGTGAGGGTGTTGTTGGATTCAATCCATTGTTTCCAAGTTTCACCTTGAGAACCCATGTGCCATAAATGGAAAGTATATACCTAAGTAAACTTGTAGAAATAATAGATCAATGCTATGTGCAATGATGCTAAGAAGAAGTATAGGAAATAGATCTTGCTACTAAGAATTCTCACAAAGCATACACAGGAAAAATAGAGAGAAGAAAAGAGACTGAATCACATGAATGAAGAGATGAATATT